>QANY01004429.1:396356-779503 GCA_003255025.1 Datisca glomerata | reverse complement strand
TTAATTGGGATAGTTTGATTTTAACTTTCATTTATTAGATTTAAAGTCAGGATTTTATTGTGAATTTCAAATAATTTAAAATTTAAAATATAATATTTTATAGTTTAAAATTTAAAATGTTAATTGAGATATTTTGATTTTAACTTTCATTTATTAGATTTAAGGTCAGGATTTCATTGTGAGTTTCAAATAATTTAAAATTTAAATTATAATATTTTATAGTTTAAAATTTAAAATGTTAATTGGGATAGTTGAAGTACAAAAGTATAATTTTCTTTAAAAAATATCTTGTGTGAAACATGTTTCTTACACCAAATATGACGTTGATTATTGATTCTCTACGCGCGGACCAATGGTCTTTGGAACTTGGTTAATATGAAATTCATATTGAGATGGTAATATCATGTTAATAAAAATTTAATTAAACCGTGCGGTGTCATGCAAATTGTTGTTACCGGAAATCTCAACCATTAGGTGGCATGCAATCTCCTCCCCATATAGGGGTTCTCTCAGGCGGGAACCTACATAACCAAAGACAAAGAACTCTAAGGGCGAAGAGAATCGGGAGGTGGTTTCCTCGTCGAAGAACCTCCGATACCTAAAATTAGTATCTTGGAAAAATTTTGACAGAGTTTTCCTTAGGAGAAAATTGCTTACCTTCTACCATTTATAGAGGAGATATTTATACCTGGAGCTTTGAAGGAGGATGTGTGTTGAATAAGTTTCGAGCGAGATGACGACCTCTCTCTGATATGACGAGCCAGAGGTAGAATTTAATATATCTGTCCCCCGATCTGACGTAAAAGAGGGTGAATTAAATGTCGATTTACCTTTATCACGTCAGACGTGGTGGATGTGACCGTTTGGTGGAAGACTCGATGCTTCATCATGGCGACTGAAGTTGACCGGCGTCATTCGCAAGAGAAAAGCCGCCACATGGAGTGTTACTTTCGGTGAATAATGATGAGATATAACACTGGGTTAGCTGACCCCCTGTGTCAGATCCCCTTCTCAAGCCTTTTTAGCTTATGTTAGTTAGTGTCGCCCGAGCTCCTTGGAAACTGACCTGGTCAAGTCAGTTTCCCTCTCTTTTAGGAGCTCGGGTCATCAATCTTTTCCATGCGGTGTCGCGTTATTGGTAGTCTGAAAATACTCATAACATGTATCATCTATTAATCATTGTGTTCAAATAGACGCGTGGAACAACTAAAATATAAATATTAAAGATTATGAGATATTATAATTAATCCATAAACATCAAAAAGTACCAGCGACATCTTATTTTGCCAAATAGTTCTGAATTTTTCAGTGTAAGACTTTTGTTATATATACTTAAACAAGCTAAGGATATAGGCAAAAGGTATGTAAGAAATGTTGTTCTCATCAATGTCTTCCTTGCATATTTCAAAACAAGGATTCTAATTTTCTATGATAATTTAATATTATATTTGATATTAGAAGTTAGTAAGTAAAAAAATGAGAGAAGGAGAGTAAAGAGAAGGAGGCTGAGGATGAAATGATAAAGAAACAAGTGTTGTTCTTTAGCACTATATTCCTTCTGTACTTCAATGGAACGAAATAATGAAAATACAACACATCACTTCTTATTTTCTTTCCTTCATCATTTCAAGATACAAATGTGGCTTAAATAACTAGTCAACATATAAAGTATAGAATAAAATGTAAATACATGTACTAAAAAAAGGAAAGCAACCTACACATACATAAGAAAAGCATGATTAAGAAGGCATGTTTACCAAGAGCATCATTGATGACATGAGATAAAACCCCAAATGAGTTTTGAGTAGCTCAATATTACTCATCTAACATCCTCATGTTTAGTTTGAAATAAATTTTTAATTCTTTTGGAGATTTTTGTATTAAATAATTTTTAGACCATGTCATATTTTTTCAGATTTTAAAATTTCAAACAGATAGATTTTTATTATGTGCATAAATCTCACAGTAAAATGAGTTAATACATAGATTAAATTGTGACACTCATACAAATACCAACAACCCGTCCCATTCATGACTTATCAAAGTGAATGATTTGGTATAATTATTAATTTCTCACCAACCAATGTGACTCATTGTATGTCTAATAGACAAACAAAAAGCTTGATGTTCCTAATTGATGAACAAACGGTGTCTCATTTTCCTACTAAATCTTGTCATCCAAACACGTTGCACCACATTGTCACGTTGGTTTGATGGAATGAAAGAGAAAGAAAATGATAGTTTTAGAGAGAGTGTACGACATAGAATTTCCCATTTCCTTGCGATTTTGCGTTTATGTTTTGTTTTTAAAACTTGGGATTTTCTAAGTTAACATCATTAGGAAAGTGCATTTATTTGAACCAACACAACCCACCATGGAAAAAGGAGCCTTCCCTTTATCATCGGCCGCCCTGGATCTATTCAACTGCCAACTGTGAGATTCACGGGAGTGCCGAGAATCCCGATCTTTTGCTATCTTGTTGGTTTTTTTTTCTTTAGATTCACGGCAGTTGTACAAACGCATGTACTATATTTTATTAATAATATATAGTTAATGTATAATTAATAATGTAATGGAAGGAAATCAGGTATATAAACATCACATAAAAATAAAGTTCGAACGGCTCGTTTCAAATATCTTCCACTATCTAAATCTAACTTGACCAACTAAACACCACCCAAAACATATAATTGCATGAAAAACATCATCTCGAACAGATCCCAATTATATCGCATACAAGTAAAATCCCAACATTTAAAAGTGAAAACATCTACTAAAGATCGAAGATCTGTAGAACCAAATCTACACAACCAATAGGAATCAAAACCTTCCAAAACGGAAGGAGAATTCCGCTGAAAGCACAAAGCAAACGCAAAACAAAGACCTGCAGGGAGGAGAGAACCCGCAAAGGAAAAGGAAACGAGAAGGAGAGAGCGTAGGAGGAGAGGGGCAGAAGGAAAACGAAAGAAACAGAGGGGCATAAGGAAATCGAAAGAAAACAGAGGGGAGGAAGAAGGAGAAGAGAGAAAGAAATGAGAAGAAGGGGAGAAAGGCTAGGAGAAGAGGGGTGAGGCAGGGAAAAAAAGGTCACGGGGGGAGATCCCAGCTCTCCCCGTGAAAAATGGCGTGAACAGGACTAGGGTTTCAGAGAGGGAGAAGAGAGGGTCGAGAGTTCGAGAGCTGTTTGGAATTGAGAGTTGTCCAACGCATGTACTATATTGGTCCAATGAACACATGGTGTGCTATAATCGGAGACAACAAACATGCATTTAGTTCACTAATTAACTGTGTTGTGTCCAATAAATTACTAAACACTTGGGACAGTAATGCTGACTGTTATTTACAGCTTTTACTTTCAGAGAATCTAAAAATTCCACAAAATGAGGATCATGTCTTTTGCCTAATATATAACTGCGTGTAAAACTAGAGAAACGGAAAGACTGTTTTCAAAATAACTTCAGGAGAAAAATAAAAGAGAAAATAATAAGAGTGCGAGTGAAATAACTTTTACAGAAAAATAGAAGAAAGTTACAAGAAACGTTTTTTTGCAGACTTTGCCCTTTCCGTATACAAATTGACATTTGGTTTGGGTCATCATCGTACGTGATAAATTCATTTTTTAATATTTTCTTACGTTTGTTTTAAGTATTTTTATTTGACATGATAAATTTATTTAATCAAGTTAAATAACAATCTTATATTACTTTCTCTACAACTTTTTCTTAAAAATATACTTTACCAAATAACTTTTTCAATTCACTTACCAATCCTACAACACATCTACAAATTTTTCAAAATAACTTTTATTTTTTCAAATCACCATAAAAATATCATTATTTATTTGTATTTTTTCTACTTGATTTTAATATTTTATTTTCTTCAAAATCAAAACGTCACAAGAGTGTCATAAAAAATCTCGATCATGAAATCTCACCAGATCTCGTTCTGTCCTGGTGGAACAAAATCAAGATCATAAAATCTCACCAGATCTCATTCTGTCCCGATATCGAATTTTGAGATTTTTTCGTCCCTTTGGACCTTGTCCCGAAAGGCCCGTCCCGCAAACCCGTCTCCGGGTCGTCCCGCGAGATTAAAATATGCACGTTAATTAGAATGAATTATATAAAATATTAAGTTTAAAAATTTTAAAGATAGAAAATTCTTCATATATGCATAATATAAAATTTAAATGATTAAAATGCATATTAATAATGTCAAATATTTTTTTAAAATTAAAAGTTATTTCATTTACTCAAATAAATATTATTCATAAACTATTGATGTTTAAAAAAAATTAAAATTATAAAAATAAGGTTATAACTGAATTGTTTATCAAGTCTTGTTTTCTATCTGGGCCCATGGGAGGGGACCGCGAAGGGCGGTTTTTCCTCAATCTTTTAATTAATTTATTTTGTGTAGAATGGCGGTTTTTCCTCAATCTTTTAACTAATTTATTTTGTGTAGGATAAAATATATACGACATTTCATTATATTAGAATCATGAATAATCATTACAAAAAATCAAAAATATGACAAAAAGGAATTTAAAAATAATTCATAATTTAATTATTCTTACTCATGCATCTATACACTTTATAAAATATCTATTTATTTTCAACTCTCCATAAAAAATTTAGCTCCATTGAATTTATTAGGTGTATATATCATAGTTATCAAATCTGTTTCGGTGGTCATTTTATTATTTTTAAAAATTAAAATATTTTAGATATTTCAGTGTTCTAGTATTACATTTCAGAAAAATATTTTGGACAAATAAAATAATATTATTAAATATAAGTAAGAAAAATTGTATCTTTATTCCATTTTGTTCTTTTGCCAGAACCAGAATATTTTACCCGTTCCAGTCGGTGCGGAACGAAATTGATAACCATGATATACATATTTACTGAAGAAAAGTAAAACTGTTATATACTATTAAATATTTTAAAGTATTAATATGAATGGCGATTATTTATATCAGATTTATTTTTAATATATAAAAGAGGAAAAAAATTATATGTTAGAATTAATTTCATGATATCAAAGGAAATTTAATCAAACACGACATAATTATTAAGATTTTCTACCAGTTGCCAGCAAAGAATCTGTATACAATTTTATTATTAGATTTTAAACAATTTATCATTGAATTTATTTACACGATAAAGTAAAAAAAATTATTTTAATTTTTAACGTAGTAAGAGAAAAAAGTTGATTTGATTTATTGGTGAAGTTAATAAAATAGTTAATTTATTAGTGCATAAAATAAAATATACAAAATATTATGTGTATTATAATCTATACATAATCATTGCCATTAAAACTTATAAAAAACTATAAATAATCAATAATTTATAATTCATGTAACTTTTCCAACCATTTTATCAAATTTTCCTAATAGTTTATCTAAAATTTCTGCATACCAAACAAGGTAATCATACTTAACCATTAACATTTTCACTTAACCATATGCTACAAAACATAATAATGTTAAAAATCTTATCGTGTAATTTTACCAATTAAACTTACTTAACAACTTAATTTTCTTAACATTATTACTTAACTCGTATCAAACAATTTCAAAGAGATAAATGATGGATGCACATCTTCTTCGATGACTGTTAAACTCAGATCTCATCTCATTACCCAAATCAATTTAACACAAACACCAAGATCAATCTTGTTTTTTTCTTCAAGACCATTTAAATTTTGAGAACACATTTGACAAACTCGCCAGTGAGTCATTTTCTTATTTCAAAAACAAAAAACCCGAGAAATTTCATAAATCGTGTGCATTATAAAATATCTAGTATATTATAAAGTTAAGGAAGTGTGGGATCTATAGGAATAGAGCAATTTCCTAGCAAATGCCCAAAATGCATAACCTGTTTTCCATTGTAATTTAACAAAAGGTTTTTCTGAGTAATTGATATAATTTGACTGAGAATTAAAAGCAGCATAAGCAATATAATACTTGAGCTAATACACATAATTAAAATTCATAAACCTTGTTAAGAAGTATAAACAACCTAAGCAAACTATAAGGCTGCCACAAGAAAAGAGACACCATCACATTCTCTCAAATGCTATCTGCTGGCTTTAGAAAATGACCTCTACAAGCTTGTGGGTTTTGAAAGTTGCATCTTGAAGGCCCTGCAGCAATCAAGGAACTCAACGTGCAAATAAGATCAGACATGAGACACAATGAGTTTTAAAAGAAACAAGGAGCTCTCAATTGTTCAGACAAGTCATATTTCACATTCTTAGCCATTTTGGCTTGATGGTTTTTTTCTCTGCAGGCTTTCGCTCTGAAACGCTAGGTGAAGGGATTACTTTTTCTGATTCTATTTCTGGGACAGAATGAACAGGCTCTGCCTGCTCGGTTATTGTCTCCAAACCTTTCAACGCCATAATATCTTCTTTAAGAAAAGGAAATGAATCAGCTGCTGTAGAGTCATCACCTGAACAAGCAACAACAACAGATAAGCATTTGAGAAAACCAATCTCATCTGCTTCCACCATATAGTAGGAATACCACAAATATTATAAACTAAAACATGATAACCAATGTCTTTCTATTACACTATAGTGGATCCCAACATTAAGCAACTGTCTTTGTTGCTAGAGGCATCCTCATGAAGCTTAAATGCATTACAGAAATGTACTGCAAGTATTAGATCGTTTGTCAAATTACTTAAACAAACCATATTATAACACTGATTGCGCAAATTGCAATCTAATAGGAAACACGCATACAGCCGTGCCATGTGCATATTTAGTTTGGGCGCATTTAAAATAAATATCAGTAAATGATTTAAAGACATGCAAAACAGAGATGTCAGAATCATTCTTCTTACAGCCCACATCTGATAACGACTATCACAGGTAGGTGACCGAAAACTACATAATTGAAATAAATTCTTTTGCACGTGTATAGCTCGCAGAACATTTTGAATAACACATCATATGGCCCACCTACTTTACATGATAAGTTATGCAGGAAAATCCCTAATTTGTATGCATAACTTAATTTGAAATCCTCTGCTAGATAGGTGATGAGAGGTGTTGAGACAGAATGAGCAATCCTAAGATGACCATATTTTAACTAATTATAATTCATATATGGGACAAAGTAATATAAAATTGTATACATGCAGAAACTATTTATCTGCAGCCTCACTACCCAGTACCCATCGTTTCCATGCTAGAGTGGAGGTAAGAATGATGCTAATAATAATACTGGCACTGAATCCATTGGAGAGCCGGCGATATTCTTAGCCTCACATACTAAGTCTAAACCATTAAATTTCCATAGAGTCCCAGCTCTTCAGCGCAAATGAAGAGGAGGATTCTCCAGAAAGAGTGAATTATAATGCCGAAAGCAAGATCATTACATAAAGGTCAAACAAAAAATTGCAATTATAATTTACAAATGAAAGTTAATCAACATACGGTCCAACTAAATATTTCATCCAAAGTCATCGGCTAACCTCTTGGCTGATCATATGAGAAATAGACAATGGCTCCAGGAACAAAGCCAGCAGAGTAAAAATCCAGTGACATGTCTTTTATCTGCTTCTTGGGAGGAGTAGTATCTGCATTGTCAGATTCTGCTTTTCAGCATCAGAGATCCAGCTTATCTCATTCATGTAAATCATTCAGACGAGGTCCCAGAAAATTCAATTTATTAAAAATTCAATGTAATTATTCACTTATGCATACATATGTAGAATGGATAGTCCGGTTGAGCAATCACGTTGGTCAGAAGATCAACTAAGCTCTGTACTGTTTCAGATGGATGAAATGTGGCCTCTAATGTGTGATTATCAGGAAAGCGAACTCGTATGATGGCCTGAATCCCATAAGCGATTAGAATCATCAGGTAAAATTCTTGCATTGAACTAAACAAGAATACACAGAGCTCTAAAAGCTGGCATACACCATGCATTTTACTACCAATAAAGAAAATTAGACGCTCAGATTTAAAAATGAAAAGTATTAAAAGCATCACAGGATCCCCTGAGCACCTTTGTTATCCTCGATTTGCGAGCTGCCTTTTCTGATTCCCTAATCTTTCGTGTCTTTAAAAATTTATCTGTTCAAAATGCAAGTGTACACAAAACAGAAGTCACACACTACCTAGTACATAATATAATCCTGGATGATACTAACTACAACCCAAGGATCGAGCAATGATGGGAAAAAATCCCTCACTGACCTCCAACTATTTTGTATGCTATTATACAAGGCGACTAAGAAAATGGTTTATCAATTTTCTTTCTGAAGTTAAATAATAAGGAGTGCTGAGATTACCTTCCTTTTTTGTTGCTAAAATTCTAAAATAATCCTCTGCAGTGAACTCGTAAAAGTCATCGCTCTCCTCTGCTAAAAAAATGAGACAAATAATAAAGAATAAGAAAAAGTCTTTTTCAGATAGGATTGCTAGAATCCCTGAAATTACCTTAGCAAGAATGTAAAGAATTAGAATGCTCTTGCAGTTTCCACTGCCTTGTTATATATATAACAGGCCAAAGATTCTAAGAATGGGCTAAGAGTGCGTATAGAATATAAACTTTACTGTCACTATGTAGCATTGAATATAAAATTTGAAGTGCTTCATGTTCATGCATACCATTTTTGGACACTTCATCTGGTGGCGTAGAGAGTAAAGTTGTCTCAAAGACACGAATTTCCCGACCAAGTTTTTCTTTTGCGTCCACGAGCTTGGCCTAACCCAAAAAGTTTAAAACAAATAATGTTATCATGAGCAACGAAGTTCAGAACTGAACATGAAATTAAAACAGACAAATGATTGTAGTCAGATCTTTCGAACAATTTAAACTTTGAGTTCAAATCATCTCTTGCCACGCTTGATGACGGATCAACTTGCATGTAGCCACGGCTCTAACTTCATTATATCAAATCTTTAAAAAAAATAGGTGATAGAATTACAAAACCTTCATTAGACAAAGAAACAATCGAATGCAATGTTAGCCCACAAAATAAACAAATATATCATGAAAGAAACCAGATGCATTGAGAAAGAGCGAAGCGAACAAAAAGGTTTTTTTCTAGTTCAAACAACCATAACGACGTTTATCATCCAATTTGATGAACTTGATGTGAAGAAGAATAAATCTGGTGTCCAGTTTATTCTACCAAGCATGATATTGCCCTCCATTAACTAATTTCCCACATAAGGTACTAATTTGTTCCCCAATATCTTCGTAGGGTAAATTCCCACCAAAATTCACTTTCTAAAAGTGAATAATATATTATACTTCCCAAGATTTAGCACGTCCTTTATGGAAGGACTAACAATCCTGGAATCAATAGGTAAAGAAAAACCAGTTGAAAGAACAAAAATAGCACGCTTTCGTGAAGGCACAGATCGATTACATTGAAGAAACCAAGTAGTTGAAACAACAACTAGATTAAGTCAACAGAGCACTGCAAATATAGATGATATGAAAGCTAAGAGTTGGAGGGAAAAATCAAACCATAGCTGATTGAGCCTCCATAAGATCAATATTATTGAGTCTTCTTCTCTTCAAATGTAGTGGAGAAAAACCATCAACAACCATCGGCGAATAAAGAAAACTCAGGTAGCAGACCAAGAAAGAACTTCATTCGGTTCTTCCTGTATTGATAATTCAATATCTATCCTTCTCCTCCAAGTTTTCCCCACACGCGCATACCAAGTTAACGCTACAATTGGGCCGAGCCTGGCATCCTCAACCACAGTCCTCTTCAGCGATTGGATAAAGGTTGGGCCGAATTTGTTGAGGTTCTGAAATTCGGCTCAATTAGGAAACTAGCCCATTATTGAAAAATAAGTAAGAAAATAACACAAAAATTAATAAATTACATAAATGACTGAATTTACTAGAAGTCCAACATAAAAACCAAAATTGTCATTACTAACAAAAGAAAATCTGCCTCCCTCACGTCTCGTTTCAACGAAGAACCAAAACTCTAGCCTCAAATTCTCTCACGCGGCGTCTCTTCAAAAATCTAAGAAAAATATTTGAAATCTCCATCGCAAAACTAAATCGCAGCAGACCGACGTGAATTTACATCTAACAACGTCATATTTAGGAAAAATCACGATTGTAAATTGAAATTTCAATTCGTTTTCTTATATAACAATATATTATAGGTAAGTTTTTGTGCTTGCGATTTAAACTTAATCTGACGTTCATGCCTGATTCTCTGAGATTTGTGATCGTTATGATTTTTTAATGAGTTTATTTGAGTTTTTTTTCATGAAATTGACTTAATATACCTATTTTACGAGTTAACAGTTTTCTATCTGCTTTACTCTGTTTTCTAGAGAAAAACCATTGTATTTTCTATATTCTGTAGATTTTTCATGCTTAAGATTTGTTATGTGGCATCCTATTATTTACTCAGAGTATATGATGTATACTACATAATTATATATTATATAATCACATACTATTTTGTATGTCAATATAACTTATTGATTATTATTATTATTTTTTTGTTCTTAAATACAAGATGGTTAATAATCCATAATTCGTCTTGATGATGCAGGTAGATGAAGGAAGAAATTAAAGTCAAGCTTATTATGTCAATGAGAATGTCCAATGTCAAATTAATTAGCAATGTTAAAACTTTCAATAATATATATTTACATATGCATAGTATAGTACCATATATGTGTAGAAACCATAATTCAAGTATCATAAAGATCACACATTTTAAAAATATAAAATTTCATATCCATCATTATAAAGTTAGTATAAATTCTTAAATCATTGCAATCCATCATTTAATCATAAAAATAATGTCATTCACTCAAAGTTATATACAATATATATTTATGTACTTGTACTATATAATCAAACACCCATCACTTGAAAGATATTTATGAAACCTTTTACACATCATCATAAAATCAACATCAATTCTTAAAATCATTTCAAGTTATACTTCTATATATATCATTCATTACAAAATTCATATATATCATCATAAGTTTACAATCAATCATCATATCAACAATATACATCATAATCGCAATAAAAACTATGAGTACATAAATATATACTATCAATATGTAATAATATACTATGAGTACGTAGTTAATAAAAAGTTGTTACATGATATATTTAATAATATACCATGGGAACATAAATATATACTATCAGATTGTGAATATAAATATTGTCTACGATTATATGCGTATGCTATATAGTTATATATTTATAACATTAATTACGAAAAATCTGCAGAAAACAATGTACATACAAAATCTGCAGAAAATGAAAATTTATACTCTTATTATTGTCTATACCAGAAAACAGTGTGCACACAAAATCTGCAGAAAATGAAAATTTCAATTATTGATCAATTTCGAAAGAATCTGCTATAGAAAATTGTTCATAAATTTGCTCAAAATACAATTACAAAAATTAGCATGATATTGCCACGAAGAGCGCCAAATCAACCAAAAAACCTGCTATTTAGATACAGATCTTTCAGAACTAACAAATCAGAGAAGAAGATAAAAACTGAGACCAAATAAGCTCAAAATCTACTATGCAATTGGCGTCTCGGGCTGGCAGGTGCGAAGGAGCTGCGAGAGGAAAGAAGAAGAAGAAGAAAAGATCGAACCTAAAAGAAAAAATGAGTTATAATAAAGGCATATAAGTAAATAAAAAATAGAATCTTAACTAACTATTTTACCTTTCTAAAATCACCAAAATCTGTAAAATAATAAAATAAAGGACATTAAACAAAAATAAAACATAAACTAGCTTAATTACCTAATTTTCCCTGAAAATTTGGCTTGATCTCTTCTCCCTCTAACGCTCTACCCACAATTCGGGCGATAATAATTAGATCGACTAGGCTCAATGAAATTTGATAACGAAAATTGTACAATTGTTTTATGTGTTAGAATTATCTATTTTTAATTTGTAGGAATGAATTTTATGAAAACTATAAATCATTATCTCAAACTATCAAATTACTGTCATTTATAACCCTAAATTATTATTTTCGTCAATTATAACATTTAACTTTTCATTTATTATCAAATATAATTTTTTATCCATTAATCGTTATATATTTATTAATTTAAAGTAAACGACGTATATTTAAAATATTAAAATTATAAACTCATCATCAATACCTGGTCATGTTTTTCACTTGTGTTTTACCCCCAAACCTTAGCAAACCCGATTGAATCCCTCCATACCCCCTTCTCCGTGTTCCTCCATTCCATACCCATTCTTCGCAGCAGCACCTAACCCCTCCATTCCATACTCATTTTAGGCGTCTCCTTTTTAGCAGCTCCTCCTCCATTTTCGCAAGGTATATTTCTTCCGTTTTATGGTTTTTGCTCCATTTCAGCTCAGCTTCAGCTATCCATTATTTTCTTCCCGTGTTTATGGGTTTTGCTCCATTTCAGCTCAGCTTCAGCTTCCCGTTATTTTCTTCCCGTGTATATGGTTTTTGCTCACCTCCATTTTCGCACTGTATCGGAGGTTTTTCCCGTTTCTGCTCAGCTTCAATTTTTGGGTCTGTATTTTATTGATCCCGTGTTTATTGATGCATTGGGTTTTGATTCCAATATTTTATTACATTGAATCTGGAAGTGTGGGTTTGAAAGTGGTTTTTTGGCATGTAGCAGTAAAATCCATTCATTTTATTTCTTTTCTTGTCATGTAGTATATCTTGATTTTATCATAAATCATAAATCTTCCACCCAGCTGCTGAAATGGAGATCTGCCGAGGATGAGCTGCTGAAATGGAGATTCGCCGAGTGTGGAAGACGCCTAAATGCTTCGAAGAGCTGTTGCGAGTATGGAGAAGTTCACGAAGAGCTGCGGGTATGGAGGAATTCACAAAGAGCTGCTGCGGGTATGGTATGGGTTCACGAAGAAGGGTTTGGTTGATTTTGGGAAAAAAAATTGAGACCCAAAACTACTTTGTATTGATAGTGGCGAATTTTTAATTTTTAAGTCGTTTTACTCTACAATAAAAAATATATAACGAATGAAATGTTATATTTGTTGGAGAGAAAAGAATAAGAGAAGAAAAATCAAAGAAAGATTGGAATGAAAGGGTGTGATGTGAAATAGAGTGGAAATTTGCCTCACATTGGAAACTCAATAATAAAATGTTGGGTTTATAAACTTAACATTCATGCCTTGGGAACCCCAAGGGGCACCCCACATTTTGTGGGGAAGAGAGAACCTAGATGGCACATGGTCCTCCCTTCACACGCGCGTGCTGTCAGTCCGGCCGGTTTGGTCAAAAAATTTATTTTTGGATAAATTTTCTTTGATTTATTTGGAGAGGAAGTAAATATCTCCAAACAGAATTTGTAATTATCTGCAGAAAATAATTAAAATATTTTCATTAAACCACAATTTCTCTCTATGATCCCATAATAGCATAAAAAATCTGATTCTAGTTTATCTACACGTTTGGCTTGCTCTCCAAGCTTTGAACATTATATATAGAATAAGGCATCATTAGCTTTGTTTTTGAAGTAGATGAACACAACAATACTCAAACACTAAGCATCCTGTATATTGAGAGAAACACAAGGAGTTCTGTGAGAGTCAGAGTAATTGGTTGCTATAATCTGCTTTAGATCGTTGTATCCTGCAAAGACGATTCGTCGTAGTCTCCAAACACCCTGTGGAGGACGATTATTGTCTTTAGGACATTGCTTTCGAGCAATCCTTGATTTACATCGTACTTTCCGTTTTAATTTTGCTGTAATCATTTTTTCATTTTATTTGTTTATTAGATCAAATAAATTTTACTGTAATTGTTTTTGTTGCAATTACGTTGTAATTGTTTCTGTTGCAATTACGTTGTAATTGTTTCTGTTGCAATTACGTTGTAATCGTTCCATATTTCCTTGTAATCATTGGCTAATGAAAGCATCTTGTTACATCTCTGCTCGCAACAATCTAAAGACAATAATTGTGGAACAATCTGCTGGAATCAAAACTCTGCAAGTTGAGAGACCGGAAAAATTCAAAGGGGACGCTTCAAACAATGGCAACAGAAGATGGTCTTCTATCTGACCATTCTCAATCTAGCATATCTGTTGACGGACGATATTCCTCCTGCACTGATGGAAGGACAATCGAAAGAACTAGCATCTGCACGGGAGGCCTGGATCCATTCAGATTTTCTTTGCCGAAACTATATCTTGAATGGCTTGGTAGACACCATCTACAACGTCTACTCGTCATTTAAGACGACAAAGGAAATGTGGCAAGCCTTAGAAAAGAAATACAAAACGGAGGATGCCGGGACGAAGAAATTTATCGTCGAAAAATTCCTGAAATATTAAATGGATGATAAGAACACGGTAATCAGTCAAGTGGAGGAGTTGCAGATCATCTTTAACAACATGAAGGTCGAGGGGATGATCATGAATGAACCGTTCCAAGTTGCGTCCATCATCGAGAAGCTGTCGTCGTCATGGAAGGAATTCAAGAATTATCTGAAGCACAAACGTAAGGAGCTCAGCATGGAGGATCTGATTGTTCGGCTGAGGATAGAGGAGGACAACCAGAAAAATGAAAAGAAAGCGATGTGGGCAACCTACGGAATGAAAGCTAATATGGTAGAAGGAAACAAATTCAATCCACCGGACAAGAAAAGGAAGATATCGACGAGCAATGCTCAAAAAGGTAATTCAGATAAACGCATTAAGGGCAGTTGTTGGGTGTGCGGTAAAACCGGACATAGAGCAAAGGACTGCCGGTTTAAGAAAGATCAAAATGATAGTAACCAAACCCGTAACAGCAGGAAAATGAACCAAGCAAATATGATAGAGATAGATGATCTCTGTGCAATGATTTTCTGAGATCTGTATGGTCACTGACGCCAAGGAATGGTGGGTCAACACTGGTGCTACGAAGCACGTGTGCAGTGATCGAACCATCTTTTCAACATATGCTGAGGTTGATAAAGACGAGGTTCTCTATATGGGAAACGCCTTAGAAGCTGCTGTTAAGGGAAAGGGAAAGGTTGTGCTGAAATTCACATCCGGAAAACAACTTACTCTCCTAGACGTCCTGCACGTGCCTGAAATTCGTAGAAATTTGGTTTCAGGATCTCTTTTTATGTAAAAGTGGATTTAAGCTTGTCTTTGATACCGGCAAATTTATTTTGGCTAAGGAATGGATGTTTGTTGGGAAGAGTTATAGTTTTGATGGTCTTTTTAAACTTAATGTGTCTGCTGTAACTCCTGCAATTATTAATAATAATTCTACTGCTTCTTCCCTTTATATGGCTGAACTTTCTAATATTTGGCATGCTAGATTAGGTCATGTTAATTTTCGTTCCTTACAACGTATGATTAATTTAGAACTGCTACCTAGATTTAACCTAGAAAAAAGAAATAAATGTGAAATATGCGTAGAATCTAAATTTGCAAGATAATCATTTAAATCTGTAGAGAGAACGAATGACCTACTTCATTTAATACATAGTGATTTATGTGATTTAAAATTAACTCCTAGTAGGGGAGGTAGAAAATATTTTGTTACATTTATTAATGATTTCAGTAAATATTGCTATGTATATCTGCTTCATTCAAAGGATGAGACTTTGGATATGTTTAAGACATACAAGTCTGAAGTTGAAAAATAACTTGGTAAACATATCAAAGTGCTTAGATCTGACCGGGGTGGAGAATATGAATCCACTATGCTGCCTGAATTCTATGCTCTACATGGAATTGTGCATCAGACTACAACACCTTACACACCTCAACAGAATGAGGTGACTGAAAGAAAAAATAGAACTCTGAAAGATATGGTGAACTGTATGTTGAACAGTTTTGGATTATCCCAAAATTTGTGGGGGAGGCCTTGCTTACAGCGAACACCATACTTAACAGGATTCCACATAAGAAGACTAACAAGTCTACTTATGAAGAGTGGAAAGGGAAGTTACCTTCCTATAAAATCTTAAAAGTGTGGGGGTGTCTCGCAAAGGTACAAGTACCATTGGCAAAGAGAGTAAAGCTTGGACCTAAGACAATAGACTGTGTTTTCATTGGATATGCATATATAGATTTTTGGTTATTTGGTCAGAAATTTCTGACATAAGTACCAACTCTATAATGGAGTCTGTTAATGCAGAAATTCTTTGAGAATGTGTTTCATTTTAAGGAAGGAAAACACGGTCAAAATGTCAAACGAGGATTAGAAGAAAGTTTTTCTAGAGCTCAGATTGATGAAGAATTTGAACCTGAGCTTAGAAGAAGTAAAAGAGCTAAAACGAGTACCTCATTTGGCCCAGAGTTTCTAACATACTTGACGGAGGCCGAACCTCAAACCTATAAGGAAGCAATGTCCAACCCTGAGCCTCCTTTTTGGAAGGAAGCAGTCGATAATGAGATAGATTCCATAATGTAAAATAATACATGGATGTTGGTTGATCTCCCTCCTGGGAATAAACCAATAGGCTGTAAATGGATCTTTAAAAGAAAGCTGAGAGCTGATGGTACTATTGAAAAGTAAAAGCTCGGTTGGTAGCTAAAGGATACCGACAGAAGGAAGGCATAGACTTTTTCGATACCTATTCTCCAGTTACGAGAATCACATCTATTAGGATTTTGATTGCACTAGCAGCTTTGCATACTTTGAAAATTCATCAAATGGATGTAAAGACTGCTTTCTTAAATGGAAAATTGGACTAAGAAATCTATATGGAACAGCCTGAAGGGTTCGTGGTTAAAGGCCAAGAACGAAAGGTATGTAAACTTGATAAATCACTTTATGGATTAAAACAAGCACCGAAGCAATGGCATGAGAAGTTTGATCATACAATGTTATCTGATGGATTCAAGATAAATGAGTGTGATAAATGTGTCTACATTAAATGTACTAATGATCATTTTGTCACAGTATGCTTGTATGTAGATGATGCTTATAGTGGGATCAAACAAGGATATAATATCCTCTACCAAGAGTATGTTGAATTCTAAATTTGACATAAAAGACTTAGGTCAAGTAGATGTCATTCTTGGAATTCAAGTAAAGAGAACTAAAAATGAATATATCCTTACCCAGTCTCACTATGTAGAAAAGATTTTGAAAATGTTTGGGCAATATGAAAGCAAACCTGTTGTAACTCTTTTCGACCCAAATTGTAAGTTAAGGAAGAATAATAGAGTTGGAGTATCTCAATTGAAGTACTCACAAATAATTGAAAGTTTAATGTATATCATGAATTGCACTAGGCCTGATATATAGCCTATTCAGTTGAAAGGCTGGCAAGATATACGAGTAATCCTGGACGTGATCACTGGAGTGCATTGGTGAGAGTACTAAGGTGCTTAAAATTCACAATGAACTACGGACTGCATTACTCAACCTATCCATCGGTGATAGAAGGATTTAGTGATGCTAACTTTATATCAGACAGTTTAGAGACTAAATCTACTAGTGGATATGTGTTTACCCTAGGTGGTGGAGCTATCTCGTGGAGGTCTACTAAGAAGACCTGTATAGCTCGTTCAACTACGGAATCAGAATTCATAGCATTGGACAAGGCTTGTGAAGAAGTAGAATGACTCAGGAATTTTTTGGAAGATATTCCGATATGGCCAAAACCAGTGTCAGCTACATTTGTCCACTGTGACAATATGGCTACAAGCTTTAGAGCGAAAAATAATGTGTATAATGGTAAGTCTAGACATTTTAGACGAAGACATAATACCATTAAGCAGTTGTTGTCCAATGGGGTGATTTTCTTAGACTTTATAAGGTCAAAGGAGAATCTTGTTGATCCTCTGACAAAAGGATTGTCAAGGGAACTAATAAAACAAACATTGAGGGGAATGGGGCTAAAGCCTATTCAATGAATCATTCAGGTGGTAACCTAACCTAGTTGACTGGAGATCCCAAGATCTAGGTTCAATAGGCAAATTGGCATGGATGATTCAAATTGAAACACTGAGAAACCTATGGTTTCTTCCTGTTCCTATGATATGAAGATAGTGTGTTGTTTGTCGACGTAAAAGGATATACGTAAGTATTTAATGACATTGATGTTCTGCTTGCCAGAGGAGTAGTGACAAAATACTCTTAATCGTTGTCACATATATGATAGTAGAAGTGGGGTCGCTTCTATGAGAGGTCTGAATGGTTTAACCTCTCTAAAGCTCTTATGAAAGCGGGATATGTTCAGGACCAAAATGAACAAAATCGTATGAACTCAGATGTATTAAGATGATATATGTGTAAAATTTGTTGTCCCGGTTTATCTCAGAGGAAGTTCAGTTCAAGAACGTAGTTCACTGTTCTTCAGAATAAATCCGATGAATTCTCACCACGGAAGGTTCAAGTCCAAAAGACACCTCTCTTGATGCATATCTCATCTGCTCTCTGTCATGTTGTTGTCTAGTTAGAACACATTTCATTCGTGGGGGATTGTTGGAGAGAAAAGAAGAAGAGAAGAAAAATTAAAGAAAAATGAATGAAAGTGTGTGATGTGAAATAGAGTGGAAATTTGTCCCACATTGAAAAATCAAGGATAGAATGTTGGGTTTATAAACTCAACATTCATGCATTGAGGTTAGCTCTAAGGGGCACCCCACATTTTGTGGGGAAGAGAGAACCTAGATGGCACATGGTCCTCCCTTCACATGCGCGTGCCGCCGCCGTCTGGCCGGCCGGCTCGGTTCGGTTCGATCCTGTCAAAAGATTTATTTTTGGATAAATTTTATTTGATTTATTTAGAGAGAAAGTAAATATCTCCAAACAGAATCTGTAATTATCTGCAGAGATAATTAAAGTATCTCTATTCCACAAAATCTCTCCATTATCTCACAATATCATCAAAAATCCGATTCTAGTTTATCTACATGTTTGGCTTGCTCTCCAAGCTTTGAATGTTATATATAGAATAGGGCATCATTAGCTTCATTTTTTAAGTAGACGAACAGAACAACACTCAAACACTAAGCATCCTGCATATTGAGAGAAACACAAAATGAGTTCTGTGAGGGTCAGAGTAATTGGTTACTGTACTATGCCTTAGATCGTTGTATCATGCAGAGACGATTCGTCGTAGTCTCCAAGCACCCTGTGGAGGATGATTATTGTCTTTAGGACATTGCTTTCGAGCAATTCTCGATCTACATCGTATTTTCCATTTTAATTTTACCGTAATTGTTTTTCCGTTTTATCTGTTTATTAGATCAAATAAATTTTCTGTAATTGTTTCTGTTGTAATTACATTGTAATCGTTCCATATTTCCTTGTAATCGTTGGTTAATGAAAGCATCTTATTCCATCTCTACTCACAACAATATTTAACGGTAAATGAAAGGTTAAATGTTATAAATGACGGATAAATTAGTTCAGAGTTTTAAATGACAACAAATTTGATAGTTTGAGAGACTGATATGTAGTTTTATCATAATTTTTTATAAGATTTTGTATGAGTTAATTTCTTTTATAAATAATAAGGATATTTTTAAATTTTAGCATCGACTAGGCTTACTATATGATATTAGTTAAATGATTATATTTATATCTATTATTTTTCAGAAATCATTTTCACCTATTATTTCTATAATAGGATTATTATTGCCAAAAACTCAATTGATAATATATCGTGATTTGTTGAAAATCATATCTAGCACCACGACCAATAGTAAATCGCTAATGAGAATGATAGATAATTAGAGAGATAAATGGACATTTTTAGGATTTTAGGGATAAAGAGATTTGAAGCCTCACGATTTTGAAGTCCACGGAATTTTGTTATTATAAATTTTATTTTTGTCAGCATTGACATGTACAATGAGATCATTTGTTATTTTATTATCATTTGATTAATCAATTATTCAAAAGATCTATCAATTGTGATGGACGAATAATTTGATTGATTAATATTTGATCAATTTTTAAATTTAGAGTTTAGATTGATTTACAACAGTTTCGTCATTTTTCATATATCATTCCTTATAGAAATATTAAAACAAATCTTGGTTTTAAATTTAATCATTTGAAATATTTCAGTATGTATATGTATTTATGTAGGTTTCTCTTTCAACCTTTTCGGAATTTTGCTGAAAAGATTTCTTTATTAATGTAACTCAATTTGTTAGATAGCTTCCATTAACTCTATGCACCTATCATTTTTTTATTTATGCTCAATACTATTATGAATTATAAATTTATTTATCGTAAGGTGTGTGGTCCATCTTATGTCATATTTATTGTCATGTCATAGCTATGGGTGGAGCACATTGGCTCCTATAGGGTTAAATGACTGGATTAAAATTCAATTGTGAGCCAAATGAAATGTTTGAAAACTAAACCTTCCATTTTTCTCTTCTTAGTCATTTTTTTTTCAAGTTTAATTCTCACTTTTAAGAAAAGTTATATTTGGCCCAACTCTGAGGCTTGTAGCAGTCTCATCTCCTCCTTTTTTTGATGAAGAGTTTGGCTACTTAGATTTTTCTACATATTGTGGATTTCTTCCCTATATGTAGATCAATGTGGTAGTTTTGTGTTCATAGTTTTAGAACCTTTTTTGGCTATCGTTAGTGTTTTAGGACATCTTGGTAATTGATGGCCCAATTCGACTTATATTTGTAGTTAGCCTTATATTAGACTTTCACACCATACTTATGTGAAATCTAGTCTTGTATAACATATGAAAGTTATATTTGCTAGTGGAGTGCCACTAATATATCTTTAACATGAAGAGAGCTCGTTCTTTGATATTGCTTAGTAGTCAAGGCTGAATTTCTGGAATTACTACGACAACCATTGTCTTGTTAGTATAAACCTTAAACATTCTTTGCAATTTCAGTAATGGAAATCCCAATTCTTTAAGTCTTAAAACTCTAATAATTATGTCACTTTAAATTTTGACATAATGGAGAAAACATACGTTTGATTCTTAATGAATCTGAAAGCAGTGAAAATGATTGATTAAGAAATTGAGTTTCTCGTTCTATCACTTTTCAATACCTTCTTGATGATTTCTAGAGTTCAAGAAGGACCAACTTCATTATGTTCATTAGTTTTTTTTTTAATTGCAAATTTAAAAGGTTGTAATGTTCTACAATAACTTCCAACATTCAAGTTGACCAAATAGGATTTCAGCAGTTACAATTATTATTATTGTTGGGTAATTCGTGAGGATGTCATGTGTCTGATTCATATGACCACATCTCACACAGCTCAAATTCCTTATTCCATAGTATCCTAAAGCTACTTGCGGTATTAACTCAATAGTTCTCCCCTGGAGAGCTCAACTCTACACCACACCAAGGCAGAGCTCTCCCCTTATGTTACATTCATCATTAGGCTGGCAGTTAGCTTCACTCATGGCTAATTGAGAGTGGATTCACTTCACTCATGGCTAATTGACAGTGGATTCAAGAAACACATGTCAACAATCATCACGTGCCATGTCAGTTTAAACTTGGACGGTCTTATCCTATTCCCTAAATGCTAAGCATCATCTAATATATCTAACATCAATCATATCAAGGTCATTGTTAGGGTTTGTAAATTCATATAAATGGTAAATACAAGACTTCACAACCAATGCAAAGACATACTATGCCCAAGATCATCTCTACATTAAGCTTCAGATTCTCTTTCGCATTGACTAACTTCCTCGTGCTATTTGCCTTCAACTTCTTTATCTACTATTGTACGCAAGAGTAAGCCAAATTTCATCTAAAAAATTTAAACGTATAATTAAATAATATATATATATATATATATATATACATTATCACTTGGCTTACACTCAAGACTTTACCTTGGTGTAAAATAAATGGAAAAGCAATAAGAAAAAAGGAAAAAGTACACAGACACCCCCCCTGAGGTTTGCTTAAAAGATACGGACACCTCCTCTAGTTTCAAAAAAGACACAAACCTCTTCAAAAAAGACACAAACCTCCTTTTACAATTCATTTTACGGACAAAAAAACCCTAAAATCGGTAAGCATTTAATACAAAAAATACCCTCAACCATTAATAATGGGTGTTGAAAAAAAAACCATTACTAATGAGTTACGAGTCATTTGATATATTATGAATATTCTAGAGAAGAACACACTCCAAGCACCCACGCGAAGGAAGAGGGAGACTCGCGACGGAAGTGAAGCACACTCCAAGCACAATCGGTGAAGCACCACCGCGAAGCACCATAAGCACCACCTCAAGATTTCTAGTTCTGTGATTCACGATTTGGGTAAGGTTAGGTTTCTGCGTTTTAGTTTTCTGCGCATCTGGAAGGTTTCTGTGTTATTGGCTGCATCTAGAAGTTTTTTGCGTTTCATCGATATGAGCATCTACATTTTTCATCGATCTGAGCACATGTTCTGTTAATTATATTTGCATAACTTGCTTTGAGAGGAAGAAAAGGAGCTGAAAAGTCAAAAGATGTAATAAAATTATAATTTTTGTTCTTCCTTCTTCACCCAATCCTAAGTTTTAGATGATTAACATGTTTTTGTTTGCACTGTTTAATCTGTTTGATTTTTTTCCTTCTTCCCATGATTGTAGTTGTTGTCAAACACCTTTCCATTTTCTAATTTCCCAACATAATGGCTCTGTTTGATCTGTTTCTGAATAACTGTTTGAACTGTTTCAGAATTTAGGAATGGTTTGATTTCTGTGAACCAATCGAGTTTCAGTATAATTCCTAAATTATTAGGCAAATGAACATCTAGAAGTAAAATTTGTTCTTCAGATCTGTTGAGCTTCAATGTTTAATAATGTCAATTTGTTCTCTTTTGAATTGATGATTGATTTATGTTGTCAATTAACTGCTCTTATTTGATATGTTAGGTAATTGACGATGTCAAGTTCAACTTTTAAGTGTCAATTGCATTGCACATGATGGGCTACAATATATTAATAAAAGATGATGGTGCGGAAGAATGGCTGTTGTCAAGATTTCTGAGTCTCATAAAAATAAACATATGTTATATTATTGCTGCGAGGACAACATATGTGGGTTTTTTGGATGGTGTAACCCAGTTGATGAAATAAATGATTTTGTTATTGAATATAAGGACAAGAACAACGATATCTCCAAATTCAATGAATTAAAGGAACTTAAGGAAGAGCTTAAACAAATGAGATTTCTATTCCAAGTTTGCATTGTGTTTTTTGTAACTCTAACCGTAGGCCTTATTATTTATGTAATGTGATTTTATTATGTAAACTACGTGAGTTTTGATCATATTTTTATTATGTAATTTGAGTTTTACTATGTAAACTTGTAATGGAGTTTAATGAAGTTTATGGATATTTGAGTTTACACATTCTTAGCTTTTCAATCTATCTATATTATGCAAATGATATATGGAATGATATATCAAGAGAAGAAATTGGACATAAAGTAAGCTACAATGTCAACATACTTTACATAGTTACAAAATTAACAAAAGATTGTATCCTAGAGTATTACAATAGAGTCAGCCAGTCCCCAACAAATAACTAGAGTGTTAAAGGATCACATCCTTCCATAATTATAAAATCTACAAAAAATAATTAGAGTGTTGAAGGATCACATCTTCACATGATTATAAAATCCACAAAAAATATCTTTCTTATCATCTTGCCCCTCTAAAAAAATACACAAAAAACATCTATCTTTGACTTGAACGTGCCTCTCCCCCTTGAATGGGTGTGTTGTTCTTCTGCACAACAATAAGCAAGCATATTAAGAAAATGGAGAGACTAGGAGATAAACATAATCCTTTATAGCAGTTCATTCTTTTGATAAACATGATCCTTATTCTTCTGCACAATAATAAGCAAGCATATTCATAGCAGTACATTCCTTTCATAGTTAGAAGAATCACAGTTATAGTAAACATAATCCAAATAAAATAGTAAGCAAGTAATGCATGCCTTTTTTAGTCTTCTAGCATCCATCCTTGCTCTAGCTCTCTCTTGAGTAGTGTTGATACTATGTGTAGATCTACTGACAACACTTGGTCTTTGTGAGCTACCTTCATATCTAGCGGCAACACTTGGTCCTTGTGAGCTACCTTCAGATCTAGTGTTGATCGTGTACTGAGATTTACTACAAACCGAGTGGTACCATCCATGACCTCAAACTCATCCTTACTTGCAGGAAGTGCATGATAAAACCTTCCATCCTGCACAACTTTGTTCAATGTCTTCTTTGTCATTGGAGTCAACTTGCCTCCTCATCCACAACCCTTTTGATAACATATTTGCATCATGCTCATCATTTTTACTCGACTTTTATCAAGCAATGTCAAGATTGACATGTCTCTAAAGGTTCCTACCCAATGATTAAAAGATTGTCATGTTGTTGGTTACATAGTCACATTTTCCCTTATGATTGAAAGCATGCCTAGACCATGACTCTTTAGGTATCTCATCCAACTAATCATACGCAACCTCATTCACATCCTTTGCATTTCCATAGCTTTATCAAAAGCATTCGTGTTGCATGCTTTCACAGCAGACCAAAATTGCATTTTAATATACAAACCAGGGAAAGTAGTCTTGAAGTTATGAAACAAATGCCTTGCACATTGTCGATGATTACAAGTTGAAAAATCCCAGCCACTACCTCAACCAGTCCCTATATAGGTAGTGTATTAGTAAACAAATATATGACATAAATCAACTAATTTGTAATTAGTAAATATCTTTGGGGATATGGCAGGCCTAATTCTATCTTAATCATGCTTCCCTAATTTCTTTCTGCCAAAAGTTTTCCATAATCACGAAGTTTCTTATATGATTGTGCATGTCCTTTATTATCCTCCCTAGCTATCTGTCGAGCTTTATATCATTATTTCATGTGGGGCTCAATACCATATTTCTTAAGTAAAATTGCAGCCATGGCACTGGTTTTCATATTAGTATCTACTCTAAGTTGATTGGACAATACCTACGCAACCCACACAGATGTCCCATTAGTATTATTCGATACGCATACACAAGAACGATCCTCATTGTAACGTTTTATCATGAAGATGGTCCCATCCAAAGTAGGTGACGCGTGAATCCTCCAAGTGCAACCATCTCCGCTACAAATGCAAGTAACTCTAGCCCGCTCATTTTTTTACCCTTATGACATCAAATCCCTCATGAATCACAAAAATTTGTAATACTTCCCTAAACTCTCTTTTGTTCTTAAACACCAATCCTTCTTTTTGAATAACTTTATCACCTTTTTCAACAGAAAAAGGCATGCCATTTTGAACGGGGAAAAATCACCCAAGTCACGTGTGCAGAAAGAATGAAGCATGAGAAGACACATAGACCATGAGCATGCAAGATTGGGGGCTAGACGGGAAAATAGAAGTGGCACAAACAAATCAAGAAGTAAGCAAAAACGTGAATGAGAATTCTAAACGGGAAGGAACTCGAGAACGGGAAAAGAGCATGGAAGTGGAAAACCTCATCAGAATGGGAAATGCAGACCAGTCAAACAGGAAAAATACTGATGGGGGACCCACACCTCTAGAACGGGAAAGGCATTCGCCGAACTGTGCATGAACGGAAAAAGAAGGATAAGAAGAAGAGTGAGAACATATGAAATGACATTGAAATGACAGTCAAAAGGCTGTGATTAATTGGGTAAGCTGAATGACTCAGACGAGACGAATTGGCAGGCCACCAGGTGGCTGTGACTGTCTGCCTCAAAATCATAATAAATCATCAAGTGATTGTGATTAATTAACAGCTGAGTGAGACAGATGGGAAATGAGAAAAAAAAAGAGGCCCATGCCAAGCAGAATGATCCCCTCGGATGGGTATAATCCCTGGGCATAATGAATGCCTCCTTTTATGTTAATATTTTAATCAAATCATTCAAATTAAGAAGCCTATATAAAGCCAATGAATCAAGAGGAAAAGAAGAGGCAACCCAAGCAACTAAGGGCATTGCCTTTTCCCTCTCCTCTCATCAACAACTATGTAAAACCTTTTACACTTTACACTAATGAATATTAATAGTTCTCTCATGGTTTTTCTTCTCTTTTAAGATTTTTCACGTAAATCATGATATCATTATTCTTTCATTCTCTCTTTAAATTATTATCTTTATTATTCGTTCGTAGAGGGTTTTTCATACAAAAACATTCCTTTAAATTTTGGTGATTTCATTGAGAGCGAGAGAAAAACTCGAAGAAATTCCTCTCAAAATGCCAAAAACCAAATCAAACACCCCATCAAATAATGAAAGCGGAAATAAAAATGGCAACAGGTTGGAAACAGAGATAGGAACGACAACAAGAACAAAAGTGGAAGCGGAATGAAAAACAGTAAACTCGTTCCTTGCATATTCGATTGGCTTATTTCTTTTACATCATTATCAGTTTCTAAAAAAATAGGAGAAAATTTATTTGATTTGTGATAAATAAAGTCTCGAGAACGGGAAAGAAATGTCTTGGATGTGGGAAAGGAAATGTCTCAAGATTGGAAAAGAAATACCCGGACGGCGGGAAAGAAAATGTCTCGAGAATAGGAAAGTCTTGAGAACGGAAAAGAAATGTCATGATGGTGGGAAAGGAAGATTCTCGAGAACGAGAATGAAATTAGCTTGACAACGGGAAAAAGTCTTAAACACGGGAAAAGACTTGAGAATGGGAAAGAAATGTCATGCAACAGGAAAGGAAATGTCTTGAGAAAGGAAATGTCTCGAGAACAGAAAAGTCTTGAGAACGGGAAATGATTAGCTTGACAACAGGAAAAGGCTTGAGAACAGGAACGGAATTGGCTTGACACGAGAGAAGTCTTGAGAACTGAAAAGAAATAACCTGACGGCGGGAAATAATATGTGTCGGGAAAGGAAATGTCTCGAGAATGGAAATGTCTCAAGAACGGGAAAATCTTGAGAACAGTAAAAGAAATGTCATGATAGTGGAAAAGGAAAATTCTCGAGAATGGGAAAGTCTTGAGAACGGGAACCGAATTAGCTTGCCGACGGGAAAAGGCTTGAGAATGGGAACAGAATTGGCTTGACACGGGAGAAGTCTTGAAAATGGGAAAGAAATGTCTTGACGATGGGAAAATGAATATCTTAAAAATAGGAACGAAAACGAAAATGGAAACGGCCAAAACGGGGAAAAGGAAATTCTTCGAGAAAAGCGAATTATATTTCAAGAGTTTTTTAGGGAAGTTTATTCCCGTAGTTGGGAATGACAGGAAAAATTACTGCTACTTGAGAATAAAAGGAAAATGACAGAAATTGCTGCAAAAGGTCATTTCATTTCAAATATGAAAAATTATAAAAGGACCTAGTCGAGTAAAGGAAAGCCGTGACTTTAACGTTAAAAAATAGCAGAAAAAAGAAACCAAAGAGGCAAAAGATAGATAAACGAAAAGTCACTTTATAGGAAAAATGTTGGGACGAACATGAAACGAAACACTCTCACAGAATAAACAAGCATCTCTCTTAATTTAATTATATATATATTTATTTGTTATTTCCAAAGAAATGCAAGATCCTAAGAAACGACAAGATGATCTTTGTAAAAGTGCATGCAAATCAAAACTCCTCATCATTACACATCAATAAATGAAACTTTATTGAGTATAATGAGGGCAAATGAACAGGGGGAAAATCACCAAAAACACATGAACAGAAAAAATGAATCCTGAGAAGACGCGTAGACCATGAACATGACAAGATTGAGAGCTAGACGGGAAAACATAAGTGGCACAAACAGATCATGAAGTAAGTAAAAATGCGTTCGAGAACTCTAAACGGGAAGGAACTCGAGAACAGGAAAAGTGCATGGAAGCGGGAAAGCTCATCAAAACAGGAAATGTAGACCGGTCAAACAGGAAAAAGACTGACGGGGGACCCATGACTCCAAAACGGGAAAGACATTGGCCGAACTATGCAAGAATAGAAAAAGATGGATAAGAAGAAGAGTGGGAACATACGAAATGGATATGAAATGATAGTCAAAAGGCTGTGATTGATTGGGTAAGCTATGACTTGTATATTATTAGGCAATGAATGACTTTTTTATATTATTATTTTAATCAATTCATTCAAATTAGGAAGTATGTGTGAATGAATCAAGAGGAACAGAAGAAGCAACCCAAGCAACTAAAAGCATTGCCTTTTCCCTCTCCTGTTATAAATAACTATGTAAAACTGTTTACACTTTACACTAATGAATATCAATAGTTATCTCGTAGTTTTTCTTCCCTATAAAAGTTTTCCACGTAAATCATGACATCATTATTCTCTCATTCTCTCTTTAAATTATTATCTTTATTATCCGTTCGTAGATGATTTTTCATACCAAAAAAATCATTTATACATTCATCCCCCTCGTACAATCAATAGATAACACCCTTTCGTGCTCATTAGAATCTTACATAATATCATTTTTATTATCAGAATTATAATTTGATAACCCGCCATCAGATTGATTATCATTCTCGAAATCATTTTCTTCAGACTCACTGTCTCTATCTAAAGACTTGTCCTCACTAGCACATAACCATTCATCATCAGACTCATTGATTTCATCAGTTCTAACCTTCTCTAAATTACAGATAAACAGTTTAATTAAGTTGCTAATGGAGTGCACGTTGAGCATTATCATGAGTTCTTTGTCGTTGTCAACAACCCCCCCAAGGGCTTCGTAAGCGACAATGTATTAGGATGTTGAAGCTTTCTTTATCCAGTTCCAACATTTTATATATATCATCTACCAAATCTAAGTAATTGTACTTATCTGGATCGATGTTTGATATTAGGCTAACATTGGACTGGTGGTGCACTGAGAAATCAACACTTCTCTCCATTAGAGACCTGTATTGACAGTGAATGAAATTGAGATGTGGTGCTTTAATAAAACCACAATTTTATCAAAAAAATATAATTGAAGCAGAATATAACTGAACAAATATCATAATAACACAGACCCATAGAGCAATTCGTACAACATCAACACCTGACAAAATGGTTCACTACAACTTAGGAATGCATTCCTTTTTTTTTTTAATAATAAAGTTGTTCTTCTGAGCTTAATTCAATTGCATTGTAATAGAGAGTTTGTTAGTTAATTCAATTGCTTTGTAATAGAGAAATTGTTTAGTTGGACAATTATATGAAAAAATAGAGTTTCCTAAGAGCCCCCCACCCCCGGTTTGTTACTGCAGATGAAAAATTTAAGCCCCACAACTGTATAAGAATTACGGTAAAATGCAGAAAGACCCACAAAATCGTTTGGGCAGAACAACGAATGTAGAACAACTCAGAAAAATGAATGGACAATACCTCAGCGAATTCTCAGATCTGGTTATTGGGAAAAAGAAGAAAGAATGGAAGATACCTTAGCCTTTTCCCCTCTCTTCCCTTGCTTTCGTTTCTCTTCTTTTGATTTCGACTGGATTTTTTGGCTGAGTTTTAGGGTTCGTGGGAAGGGAAATCATGGGGGAGATTGGGGGAGGTTAAATGGCGAGTTTAAGGGGACTATGGGCATAAGATCAGGTAAAATCAATTCGGGTAAAAGTCTGGTGGTGGGTCGGGTAAGGGTGAAAACTTAAGGCTATTTTAGTTATTTCACTTAAAATTAACTCTTTTATAACATATTGAACTTTTATGTATTTTCTGAAATTAGAGGGGAAAGTTCTGAGGGTATCGGTGTACTTTTCTCTAAAAAAATCTCAAAAAAGACGAGCACGATAGAGTTTTAGCATAGGTTAATTTGTTTGGGCATAAGATTCTATAACATTATTTTGATAATTACAACGTCATTAAAGCCCATGTACCTACCACTTCCCAAAACCTAGCATTCCCTCTTCTATACTAGACAGTACACCTTCCTTAAACCTTAAACTATGTCATACGAAAAGAAATATTGGTTCGCAAGCCAAGCAAAATCCAAGTCGTCATTACCAAACTAAGAATATATAATCAAGTTTTTTTAAACAGAAAATATTTGAATTGATTAGAAAATTAGGCTGATAGAGAGTGAGAAGAGATATACTATAATTTGTCATTGTTGGAACAACGAATTGTGTGCGTCACCAAAATATGACGAAATTTACGCTTCACCAAAATTCAAAATATACTCAAAATTGCCGACATATTGGCTGGAATACGTAGAACGATCTTTGGTAGGATTACGTCTGCTCGATTTCCCTAACCTGACTTATAGAATATTATCCTTGTCCATTTCATAAAACCACACATAGTTCATAGTGTATATGATTTGTCTACGATACCTGGGTGAAATCCCCACTAACGTACCGAGGTGTACTAATTTGTATTGTCTTTTATCATTTTTGTGAACTCATGTATCAATTTGGGTTTGAAATCTATTTGCTTTCAAATTCTCACTAAAGATGCATGTGGTTATCGCATGGATTATTGACTAATTATAAAGTCAATGTCTTATGTATTTTTCAAGTGTCGAATCCATGCAATGACCACGTGTCCAAGCATCCCAAACTCAAAATCGTGCCAAGTATCAACCTAGAATTAGCCTTGTGGAAGCTCACTCAATGAAATGATATAGGAGAACATGAGACAGGCAGGAACGTGAAGGAAGTTAATCTTATATAAAAATATTTCATCTAATTTTATGTTAAGTAAATATTTAATATAAATTTTCTTTTGCTTGCACACTTGTTTTTTTTACCATTTTATCCCTTTATTGACAAGTCTTAATGGTTGATGCATTAAGAACAATTTGTGTTCGATTAGCAGAAATCAGACTTAGAGTTTGCTGGCATGCTCAAGTCAAACAAAATTTGAGCGTAACATCTTTTTTGACTCGTTCCGCGAGACAAAACGTATGAAAATAACAAAAAACTAAAAGTAGAAGACATTTATAAGAATCTCAAATTGAGATGTAAGATGACTTGGATACTGCAATGACCGTGCATTACAAGGCATGGAGATGACATCGACATAGTTCATGAAAGAAGAAAAGGGAAAAGACCTATCTTTGAATCCAAAAATAATAAACTTGTAGGCTAATACCATATATAGCCAAAGTTCTAAACAATTAATAATTGGCACATAAGAGATTAAGCTTATAGGCCAATATCATTCCCAAAGTTCTTGTGTAAAATAAGCACTTGGGTTTAGGCTTGATGACATTGAAGAGATTAAACTTGAATTAATTAATATTATCATTCTTATCATGCGTTATCTTACTGAGATTATAATGACTATTGTGGCTTACAAGTGAAAAGATAAAACCAGTAGTTAACCTTTAATTAGTTTGTCATTATCAAAGGAATTACAAGAAAACAATTTTTTTGAAATAACTGTTAATATGGGGATTTCGTTTTTATTTAACAAAAAAATTTTATGTTCGATCTGAGAGCCAATTAAGATTGCAAATTAAGTTAAATCATGCTTATCGATTTTCACTTCATTGCCACTTACAATTAATTACGGACAGGCATGTTATGCAAAAGAAAAGTTCTATAACACCCCCCCCCCCCACCAAAAAAAACAAAAGAAGTATAATTTTTACATAAAGACATGTTTTAGTTTATCCTTTTCTCACGTATGTTAGATATGATTTGGCCAAACCTTTTTTTAAACAAGCAAAGCTTGGAAAGAATACAACCCAACTTTAAAAGAAGGGAGGAATTGCCACGAAGGTGATTAATGAGAGTAACTGAATTAGATTCCACAACTGAGACTGCATGCCCCTTTGAAACAACAAAGATAAGTCCCTCTCTAAGAGCCAAAGCCTACGTGAACAAAGGAGAGAAAGAGCCAACAAAGGAAACCAGGAAGGCGCCAACAACAAAACCTGCACTATCTCTGATCAAGCCGCCAGTCCCATAGCTCCCGAAGGAACCTACTGCCCCATCGACGTTAAACTTGAGGCTACCTGGAATAGGACTACACCACCAGGAAGGATCAGAATGAGCATAGGGAGGAGGGGGTCAAGCAGCGAATTGGCCTCCAAGAATTCAAAAAGAAAATTATCAACCCAAACTCATAAATCAAGACCACCAGAGAAGACCTTATTGTGCTCGGAACAGTTCCTGAATGCCAAATACTCCAACAAAGAAGGATAGCCCCACGTAAGACAGTCCGAAGGTAATTGCAGGAGGAAGGAGGAAATAAGGTCTTTCATGGAACCACGCTGGCAGAACTTGGGGAGGGGGGAAGGACAGACGCCTTAACCCAAACTTCTAAGACCATCGAGCAGAAAAAAGGAGTGGACAGTAAAGTCAGGTTTACCACAAAAGGAGCAGCGGGAGTCCGAGCCAATGTTCCTTCTAAAGAGATTGAAACTAGTCATTATGAAGTCGTGGGTAGTCTTCCACATGAAGATCTTGACCTTGCTCGGGATCTTTAAATCCCAAAGCCTTTTCTACCAAGATTGAAAATGGTCAGTCGAAGAGGGAAGTGCAGGTTATTTTGAGGCTAAAGGCAAGGTTGTAGCCACTCTTGACTGAATAAAAACCTTTGCTATCGAAGTGCTAGAGCCAAAAGTTGTTACCCGGATAGGACCCAAAGGGATAGAAAGAGCAAATCCACATCATCCGGGAGAAAATTTTGAGCCAACACATCACGGTTCCACCTACTATTAGATAATAAATTGGCCACTCTTAAGTTCAAGTTTGAAGTAGTTAGGGGAATGGGCTGAAAAGCAGAGGGTTTGGTGAGCCACAGATTGTGGAAAGCCCTAACACTAAGACTATCTTTAATTCTCCATCTAGTTCCCTTCCTAAGAAGCTCACGCCCCCAAAGAAGATCCTTTCTTACGAGAGCAATGCAAAACTGAATCATCAGGGAAATATTTTGCCTTAAAAGCACGACCAACTAGGGAGAGAAGGTTGATAAGAAGCCTCCAAACTTATTTGGCTAGGATGGCTTGGTTGAATAAATCCAGAGAATGAAACCCTTGGCTCCTAACAACTTTTGGCAAATAAGTTGTCTCCCAAGCAAGTGAAGCTTTTTAGAATGCTCGATAGAACCCCACCACAATTTGGCCATGGCCGAGCTTAAGTCATTACAGAGAGATTGAGGAAGCTTAAAGATGTTCATAGATTATGTAGGAAGGGCCTGAATTACCGACTTAATGAGCACTTCTTTAGCACCCGAAGAACATTTCTTCCCATGCCAACCATCCATTAAAGATCTAGCTCTTGACATAATGGCTCAAAAAGGTTATGCTTGTTTGCACTGATCATAGAAGGGAGGCCCAGATACTTCTCCTGACAAGGTGAGATACGGATGTCCATAAGAGCTGAGAACCCATCCCTTTTGGTCAGATCAATGTCAGGGGAGAAGGTAAGCACCGATTTTCCAAGATTGATAGTCTGACTTGAAGCCGTGGAGTAAACATGAAGAATCTCCTTCAAAGAAATGAAGTTTCTATCCTCAAATTTACAGAAAATAAGACTGTCATCGGTTAAGAATAGATGGGAGATAGTAGGACCGTTCTGACAGAAATTAGGGCAAGACAAGCTCCGTCGAAGCTGAGCTTCAAAAAGTAGGGAAGAAAACCCGTCGAAGCTGAGCTTCAAAAAGTAGGGAAGAAAACCCGTCGGCACACAATAGAAAGAGGTAGGGAGAAAGAGGATCTCCTGGCCTAAGGTTTGTGGGCAAACCTTCCTCAGAAAAGAAAAGGAAACAATGGAAATACAACTATGAATCAGATTAATCCAGCTACTAGCAAAGCCCAATTTTTCCATAATCCTAGTAATCATACACCACTCAACTCTGTCAAAAGTTTTGCTCATATCCAATTTAACAGCAGATAAGCCCACCTGACCAGATTTTCTCCTATTGATAGCATGGATCATCTCAAAAGCAATCATAATATTATATGTAATCTCGTGGCCTTTGAGGAAAGCACTATAAGACTTCGAGATAATCGAGGGGAGGACCTGCTTAAATCTATTAGCAATGGACTTGGAAATCAGCTTATAGATGATGTTACAAAGGCTAATAGGTGTGAAATCAGCCACAATTGAGGGGGAGAATATTTAGGGATAAGAACAATCAACGTCTTATTTAAATTAGCCATACTAAAACGAATATTGAGGTAATTCAGACAAACTGAGGTAACTTCCTTGCAAAAAATGTACTAGAATTTCTGATAGAACATGGCTGAAAAACCGTCGATACCCGGGCTCTTGAGCGCGTGCATATCCATAAGGGTTTTAAAAATTTTAGATTCAGAGAAGGGCTTGAGAAGGAAATCATTGATAGAATCTTCCACTTTCAGTTGGACCGAGTTGGGAGCAGAATTCAATATATTAGGGGGATGGGTTTGATGAGGTGAAGAGGGATGTGAGATTTGAAGGAATAATGCTCAGATGATTTTATTGATATTGTGTGGGCATATATATACAATTCGTAAGCTCTCATTTATAGAAACTACACGAAATAAGGCTGGAGTTAAGGAAATATAATTACAATTGAGTGCTAATTATCAATATGGAATAATGTTGTCAATCCTTTAAACTAAGCTCTGCGATTAACTTTGCATGATTGGTGGGTGAAGAATCACCAGGACTATAACGCCCTTACAAGATGGTACTCTCATTGGAGATACCAAATTTGATGCGAAATGAGAGAAAGGGTTTCCGAGATAAAGGCTTGGTGAGCACATTAGGAAGGTGATCCTTAGTGGAAATGTAGGACACATCAAAGGTTCTTTGAGTTACATGGTCTCGAACAAAATGATAATCTATTGCAATATGTTTCATCTTGGAATGGAAAACTGGGTTGACTAAGAGATATGTAGCACCGATATTGTCACAAAAAATTGATGGACGTCGAGAAATAGAGATTTCAAGCTCACGAAGCAAATTTTGTAGCCACAATACTTCAGTAGCGGTGGATGCAAGTGCACGATACTCAGCCTTAGTGGAAGATCGTGCCACTGATTTTTGTTTTCTTGAACTCCATGAAATTGCATTGCCCCCAAGATAAATTACATAAGCATTAGTAGACATGTGATCATCTCTACTGCCCGCCCAACCAGCGTAAAAAATGCATTAAGAATTAAGGGACGATTACGCTTGAGAAATAACCAATGATGAATTGTGTTCTTGAGATATTGAAGGACTCGTTTTGCAGTACTCCAAAGTGTCTCAGCTGGCTGATGCATAAATTGAGCAAGTTTATTTACTGCAAAAGACACATCTGGACGAGTAAGAGACAAATATTGTAATGCTCCTATAAAGGAATTTTTCCTCTACATGAATAAGATTTATGAAGAGAGAGAGTGTGAGAGAGAGATAGAGATAGAGGCGAATGCTCTGGGTGTGTTCTTCATTGGATTGAATTGAATTAAGCTGAATTGGAATCTTTCCTTTATTACATGAGCCTCTAGACATATATACCTTATTTGAGATGTGGACAAATTAATAATAATAATGAGAATAAAATTAGGGGAATGAACACTTTCCCCCTATATTTTTGGGAACCTCTTCATTCCCCTAGGATTACTCCCATACTTATGGGATCTTGGTCAGGCATGGGCTCCCATGTTTTGTTGCCTTTAACTACCATATTGTCTTGTCTTTCAACTGTCAAATTAATCGTGGTCACACGATCCATCGTACAGTCCTGATCTCCTTCTTCCCATTCTCACACGGTGGAGATCTTCTCACTGCCTCCTAATTGGTTCTTCTCTATCCATGTAGCATAGTGGGGATTTCCTACATGTTCAGCTCTGATTAGGCGTGTATACTCTATTACATCGGTTGGTGAGGACCTATCATGCTGAACAAGTGCTTGAGCTGTGGACACTATTTTGCTTCAATTAAGTTGGTCTTTGTAAGTAAATCTCTAAAATAGTTGTGTTGTGTTAGGAGAATTCCCGTGGGTGTAGGAAGCACTTCAACACCAAGGAAATAATGGAGATCACCCATGTCCTTTATTGAAAATATTCTTGAGAGTGCTTGTAAAAATTGAGTAATGAATGAAGGATCATTTCCTGTCAGAATAAGGTCATCAACATAGGCAAGAAAGTACACTGTGACTGAAAAGGAAAATTTCCTCACACCAAAAAAGAATAAGACTTCTCGAGAAACAAATATGTAATTGCTTCTGTTTTGCACTGATTGAATTGATTTATAATTGGCTTATATTTATAGGCTCTTGATTCGTTACAAAATTTAGCTAAATCCTCAGAGGAATCAACAAAATATACCTCATAGACTAAACTTATCATTTTAGACTAAGTTTATCTAATCTAAAAACTGCTTGAATCTGAACCCTCAGGTGAGGCATGATGAAATCAATGGTTCAAATGGTTTTTCCACTTGGGCATGGTGGAAATCCACTATTCCAGTTTCTGATTGGTCGTGTTTATTCACGTGACTTCTCAGATGATTTTTTACCTTACATTTACCCCTATTGCATTTAATATCATGGGTGAAATTAACTTGCAATATTTAAATTTTCTGCCATCATCGTACATCATTACTCTACACCTCTTCTTTCGTGCGCCATTCATTTCCCGCACAAAGGATACCTCACATGCGCTATTCCAAAGCAACCTTTCACATTTTCATTCAGAGAATGCATTACACGTGACATTTCAGAGCGACTATTCATTTCTCGCTCAGAGGATACCTCACATATGCTATTCTGGATCAACCTTTCACGTTTCTGTTCAGTGAATGCATTACACATGTCATTTTAGAGTGACTCTTTATTTCTCGCTTAGAGGATGCATTGCACGCGTCATTTCCTTACTCATCAACAATTGTAACTTTTCATTTCTTGTCTCATCACTCATATCCCCTAAACCATCAGTTTGAACGGTCACATTCCCATTATCTGTAACCCTCGATTACCCCGTTCCAACAAACCATTCTTCACCTTTATTTAAAATCTGCAGCTTGTATATTACCTTGCCCCTCGTCCGTCTGAAAAGAGAGTGAGTTTAATTACCAAGATCCCAAGAGGAGATAAGCGTTGGGAGATGGATACGTTCTTAATTGGTGGGATGGTGATGGCCGCTGGACAATTCCCAAGAAATTGGCAATTTTCAGAAAATCGACGAAGCTTCGGTTCTTGCCTTTTTTTCTATTTGTACGCCTATTCATTCCTTTTATTTTAACCGATGCGTATTTTTCTTTATTTTCTTTTTCTATAGAAAAGAAAAATCTGAAGCCCTATATGTCCAAGGAATTCAAAGCAAGGCTCGTTGCTGCTTTCCATCTTCGAGCACAAGAGATGGATTGGAAGGTACTTCCTGACCTCAACCTTATTGTCGCTTCAATTCCCACTTCTACTTCAGGTCCGTCATCATCTTCAACCCCAACTGCTGCCTAGGTACTAGCACGCTCTTCATCAATTCCCATTCCCTCTTTCCATTCAAATTCTAATCACTCTAGTTCGAGCTCTTCGGATCACCAAGAGTTATTTGATCTGGTTACAGATGGTATAATAACGGGAAAGAGATTGTGGAGTAAATTTATGGGTCCCGTAGAGAAAAAGGACCCACACTGACACCTTCAACTCTTCCCGTTCATAGCTTGTTGCTGCCGCTCCTGCCACTTCTGATTTCACTCCCAATAAGCCCATTACGAGGATCGAGGTTCCCCCGAGCTTTGAGCTACCTCCTCCTCCAGTTCATAGGTCATCCTCTGTTGTGCCCGCTGCCGCTCTATATACTCCAGCTTCGGGATCTAGAGATGTTGTAGTTCCTCCACCCACTCCGTGGAAGCTGAGACGTGCTTCTAATGTTCCCGTTCCAGAGACAACCTGCTTTTTGAATGATCTGGTTGCTTCTCATGTCATCCTCCGTGGCATTCGATCCCGTTCTGACAATGACATCTTGAGGAGGCTCCCAATTGACGATCTTATGAGTAGACTAAGCCATGACTTGATGCGTATAAGATTTTTTTAAAGAGATATAATTTTCTTACTCTGTATATTTCTCTATTTTTTCCAGGTTGCTATCAATCACAACGCTCTTCAAGATTTCCACACTCAACGTGGCCAAGCCTTGTCCCAACTCTAAAGGGAGCTTTCGTCGGTTAACTCCACAAATGCTCGTCTTTAAGATGAGAAAGAGCTTACGTGACTAGCGAGATTGAGCTTCAAAAGGCTTTAGAGAAGATGACACACGATACTGAGGTCGCTGCTACAGAGGAGTGGAGGCTAGTGGAAGCCCTTGAGTCTAAAATGAAAGGCTTTGCTAAAGCTAAATTGGCCAGGGTTGAAGCTGAAAAGGAAAGAGACGCGGTCGTTAAGAGGTAGGCTGCTTCTGATGCACTTCTGAGCAATGGGAGATTCTGGTTTACAATGCGGGCTACAAGGGCGTAATGGAAAATCGTGCTCCCAGAAATCCCCTTGTTCCAGAAGTTGAGGACTTTGTGGGTCAACAGAAGACGCTCTTGCTCAATATCGCTGTTTCCTGCCATTCCCATTCTTGTTTCTGAAGAGGATGCCCCCGAGGGGGATCCTGAAGTGATAATAGTCTAGGTTTATTTCTTTTTGGCTTTCGTTGTTTTTTTTTTGTAGTTTCCCCTTATAATCAATGAGAACGGTATTTTAGCAATCTTAATTGATCTTTCCTTTAGTAAATTTTTTTTCACTCCCTTCTTTTTTCTTCCTCTTTCAAAACTTCTTTCCTTTGTGGTTTCCTTTAGAGGGTAGTACTGTAGTCACTCTTTCTCATGGACTTAAGCTCTTAGTGAGCTCAAGGGCCCGTTTCATTTCCTTTAGAAAGTAGAGCTTTCAAGGATATAAGCTCTTAATAAGCTTAGGAGCCCGTTTTCATTCCTTTAGAAAGCAGAAGCTTTCATGGACATAAGCTCTTGGTGAGCTTAGGGGCCTGTTTTCATTTCCTTTAGAAAGCAGAAGCTTTCGTGGGCATAAGTTATTGGTGAGCTTAGGGGTCCGTTTCCGTTTTCTTTAGAAAGCAGAAGCTTTCATGGACATAAGCTCTTGGTGAGCTTAGGGGCCCGTTTCCGTTTCCTTTAGAAAGTAAAAGCTTTCATGAACATAAGCTCTTGGTGAGTTTATGGGCCCATTTTCATTTTTAAAAGAAATAAAGAATATCAAATTTTACGTGGAAAACCTTTAACGGGAAAAATCACGGGTATAAATGTTTTCACTATTTTAAAGATAATTACACATAATATTTACGTAAATGTAAAGCATTCCAAGGTTTGGGTAAGTCACTTCCCCCATTCGTCATCAAGTAATAATACATGTTTCTTACAACCACTTTGACTATGAAGGGTCCTTCCCAATTCGGTCCCAATTTTTCTTCATTTGATTGAAAAATTCTTTTCAGCACAAGATCTCCTATTTGGAACGGTCGTCTATTGACTCTTTTCTGGAAATACTTCCTCCTTTTTTATTATATAATTGGCTATCCTTATCAGAGCGGCTTCTCTTTTTTCCTCTAGAAAGTCCAGATTTTTTATTATCCGTTCAGCATTGGTATCCTTGTTCACCTCTAATCTCAAAATGGAACATCTAATTTCATAGGGGTGTGCATGGGACGAGACGAGACGGGTTTTGGATATTTTTGTCCGGTCCCTTCTGGGACGGGACAATTTTTTTAATCCTGTCCCATTCCGTGTAGAGTAAAAATCTCGAGTGGGACGGGACGGGTGTCGGTACAGATTTTTTCTCATTTATGGGCTACGTTTTGAGCTTTTTTAGGCCGTTTCTTAACACTTTTGAGCTGCTTTTTTTAGGGATTTTAGGCTGAATTTGACATTTTTTTGAGTTTAAATTCAAAAGAATTAAGGTTAAAATAAAAAAAACTACTATATATATATATATCAGGATGAGATAGGACAATTTCAGGACATGGGCTTTGTCTCATGTCCCGTCCTGTCCCGCACGGGACATAAATTTTGCGTCCCGACTAAAACAAAAAAACCGCCCCATCCCGACAGAAATTTTGGGACGGGGCGGGTTTTTCATGACACTTGCACGGCCCTGCAATTTCAACTGGTATGATAGCTTCTGGGTCAAATGTCAAGGCGAATGGTGTTTCTCTGATTGACTCTCGTGGTGTTGTGCGGTACGCCAATAGAACTGATGGCAACTCTTAAACCCGCTTCCTTTTGGTTGCTTTTAGTCATTTTTTCAAGTTCTCCAGTATTGTTCTATTTGGTCTTTTTACCTGTCCGTTGCCCTGGGGGTAGTACGGAGTTGACGATCTATTTTTTATTCGGAGATCATCGCAAAATGTTTTCACCCGACTTCCAGTAAACTGAAGCCTATTATCAGAAATGAGTACTTTAGGGATCCCGTACCTACATACAATGTTTTTCCTATAAGAATTGCCTTACTTCTTCTTCTCGCACTCTTGCTAATGCTTCTGCTCCTATCCACTTTGTGAAATAGTCGCTCGCACTAGTAATAATCTTTTCTGAGCATGAGCCGTCGGTAGTGGTCCCACTACATTAATTCCCCATTACATAAACGACCACGAGCTTAAGACTGTCTGTAATGCTTCGGGAGCCATCTTTGGGATGAGAGAGTATCGTTGGCATTTATCGCACTTCTTCACAAATGACTTTGCTTCCTCTTGCATTTTTTATCGATAGTACCCCTCGTTCAGTAACTTGTTGGCTAATGTTCTTCCACCAGAATGATTCCTGCAGATTCCTTCTTGTACTTCAGTCATTACATATTGGGCTTCTGTTGGGGAAAGAAATTTGAGGTATGGACCTGAGAATGATCTTCTGTACAGTTGCCCTTGGATCATGGTGTATACCTAACACTCTGTTGTTGGAGTTTTTGGGCTTCCATTCTGTCGGTTGGGAGCGTTTGATTGAGTAGGTACTGCACTATATTCCTCCTCCAATCATTCACATTATTTTCCGTTATGACTTCCGCTTGTACAAACTTCTATGTGCTTGGCACGCTCAAATATTCCACTGTTATTGTTCTTCTGAATGGGATTTGGGCTGACGACCCCAAACCGGCAAACGCATCTGCCCTCGAATTCTCTACTTTGGGTATTTGTGTAATGTCATGGTCTTTGAATAGCTGAAGCATTTTTGGCACTCTGCAAGTATTCTGCCATCCGACTGTCTTTCACATTGTATTTTCCTGTAATTTGGTTAGCAACTAACATTGAATCATATAATATTTTTACTCTAGTTACCTTAAACTCAATTATGGGCCGTAGCCCAACCAATAATGCTAAGTATTCTGGTTCATTGTTTGACGCCTGGAAACCAAACGACAATGCTTGTTTGAAGGTTTCTCCATACAGAGTCTGAACCACCACTCTTGCTCCGACTCCATGATAAATAGACGCCTCATTTATAAATAGAGTCCAAGCACCGTCTTCTTTTTCCTCCATTGTTATATCTTATTTTTTGTCATCGTGAGTAAATTCCGCAATGAATTCTGTCAGGATTTGAGCTTTTATGGTGGTACGAAGAGCATACCTGATGTCATATGCCGCAAGCTCTACTACCTATTTATAGAGTCCAAGTGTCATCTTCGCAAGTCTCCCGAATATCTCAGGCGAGTGTAGTAAGCTTTTTATTAGAAATTCTGTCACCACGTTTATGGTGTGCTCATGAAAATAGTATCTGAGCTTTCTTGCAGCAACCATCAATGCTAGTACCAGCTTCTCCATTTTCCCGTATCTAGCCTCTACGGCTCTTGCTCACAAAGTAAACTGGTTTTTGACACCCTTCTTCCGTTCTGATGATTGTTGCACTTACTGCAGTTTTTGACACTAGGGGGTAAATGGAGAGTTCTTCTCCCGGTAAGCGCTTTGACATTATTGGTGGCGAAGTCAAATACTGTTTGATTTTTTGTAAAGATATTCACACTCTTTGTCCCACTATTATCTAAAATTCTTCTTCATCTTGGTGAAGAACCATCTGCATTTGTCTGTTAATCTGGACCTAATTCTATTTCAAGCCGCCAACTTTCCTGTCATGCTTTGGATTTTCTTTTTTTTATGTGGTGATTTCATGTCCATGATTGCTTTTATCTGAATATGATTGATTTCGATTCCCCTGTTATTCGCCAGATGTCCCAGAAATTTTCCCGCTGCCACTCCGAAAGTGTATTTTCCAGATTCAACTTCATATTTCTTCTTCTCAGGGTAAAGAATGCTTCTTCCAGGTTACGAATATGATCTTTCTTTTCTTTCTGCCTTGACAAGCATATCATCTACATACACTTCCATCGTCTTCCCGATTTGCTTCTCAAAAACTTTATTAACCAATCTTTGGTATGTTGCACCTGTATTTTTTTGACCAAAGGCATCACAGTGTAACTATGTATGTCTGTGCTTGAAGGAAAGTTTCTAACATGGTGAGGGGCTTATTTTTAGACATATCTTCAAATAATAGAGAGTTGATATCTAGGGCGCATCTGAATGCCAGTCTAGCCACACGATCATCATCGTTTTTGTAATATCCCGATCCTTCGTAAAGGAGCATTTTCATAAAATAGATTTAAAAGGAAGTTTGATTTTAAATTTTTATTTAAAAAGGGATTATTTGTAATTTTGGTAAAATAATTTTAATTATATGTGGTTTAGTTTAAAATTCAATTTTTCAATTTTTAAAAAGTTTTATTTATATTATAAAACTTTAGCTCACTCACACCGTACATATACATACACCCTAAACCAACCTTAACTCAATATTACATATATATTCTTCTCCTTCAATCTCTCATTATTCATCTCTCTCTTTGATAACCTCCCATTTCTCCTTCTCCCTTTTAGTCGAGATTGCTATACCATCACCGGCCGCTTGTGTTTTCCCCAATAAGTCTCATATTTCTCTATCTCTTTGTGTCCTCTCTCTATGAAGCCTCTCTTACTTTTTGCTCATTGTCTCCTTCATCTTTTTCTTTAGTCACGAGCCCCACCGCCATCTCTGCTAGTCTTCACCATCACCAACCATTAGACCTTTTTCTTAGAACATCATGTTGTGTCATCGTCGATGATCCATCGTCATCTTTGGTAAGCCTTTTATCTCCATATTTTTTTATCATTGTTTCTCGCCTCTCTTTCCTTCAGACTTTATTTTCCTCTCGCTCACTCTCCGATTCTCTTTGTCTCATTCTCTTTTTGTTTCCCATTCTTCTCTCTCGGATTCTTCTCTCTCTCTCTGTTTCCCTCTCTCACCCTTTTGTTTCTCTATCTCTCTCTCAATTTCTCTCTGTCTTGCTTTGTCTCTCCCTCTTTGCATTGTCTCTCATTTTCTCTATCTCTGTCTGCTTCTCTCTATTTCCCTTTTTCTCTTCCCCTCTCAGATTCCCTCACTATTTTTCTTCCCCTCTTTATTTCTTTCTCCTTCTCATTTTCTCTCTCTCTCTCCCCCTTATTTTCTCGCTTTCTCGCCATTCCCTCTATTTTTTACTCAGGTTTTCTTGTTCTGCAATTGGGTCTTGTGACCTAGTTGGTTCTGTCCTTAACCGGTTTAGTTTAACAAGACCACTATGAACTGGCCCAACTGATAAAACCGAACCGGTCTAGTCTGAGCCAGCCCGGTCTGAACTGTTTGACCTAAAGCTTTATTATTTGACTTCTGGACCCGTTATATTATTTTCTTACCTCGCTCAGACTGCTCTACACTATTTTAATAATATCTCTTTTATTTTATGATATTGAAAATGTGTTTATATTGATTCATTTCAAAATAATTTAGTGATTATATTTTTTGGATTTCAGGTAATTAATTGTTTAGTTCATTCTTTCGCTTCAGGCAAGTGAATTTACATCGTAGTGTGACCCATGTGTGACAAATATCTATGTTTTGTGTAAGTGAATTTGTATCGTAATGTGACTCATATGTGATAAATGTCTATGTTTTGTGTAAGTGAATTTGCATCGTAATGTGACCCATATGTGATAAATGTATATGCTTTGTATAAGTGAATTTGCATCGTAATGTGACCCGTGTGTGATAAATGTCTATCCTTTGTGTAAGGGAATTTACATCGTAATGTGACCCGTGTGAGATAAATGTATATACTTTGTGTAAGTGACTTTACATCGTAATGTGATCCATATGTAATAAATGTAAGATGTGTTATTTTATCAGTTTTAATTGTTTGTAAGCATGTTAGGTTCATGTGTATGTTTTGTGTGAGTGGACTTATATGATGATGTGGCCCTGTTATTATAATTGTATCATGTATTTATTATTTGTTTTACTATTTTTCAATAATGATTATATTTCGTTAATACTTTGGTAATTGTTTATTGTTTAGATATTAATTTGATTATCATGAGATAAATATCTGGGTATGACTGATTTTACGTTAGTAATTTATAATGTTTGAGTCTGTTACATGTATCATGATTCGTTATATGATTAATTATTATCACACGTTAGACTCTGCAAGTTATGAAGTTAATTCAGTCAAGTGGTAATTAAGCAATATACGAACTTAAGCACGACCCTTAGTTAACAAGAAATCACGAATGTTCACGTTTTCTTATGTTATACGAATGATGTGTCATCGGTTTGCTCTTTCGTCACACATAGGGTGTCATCTGTTCATGTTTTGGTCATACATTGGGTGTCATCTGTAAATATTATTCCATAACTCATGAGGTGTCATCTGTTCACGTTTTCCATCGCCCAATGTGTGTCATCTGTTTTGTCACCCGATGTGTATCATCTGTTTCATCGCCTGATGGTGTCATCTGTTTCGTCGCCCAATTCCTCATGATATGTTTCAGTTAATGTGTGATCAGTTCTGATTAGGCTGTTAACTAGGGGATATGCCAAGACAAGATATGATTAAGATTGTTATATGATTCTGTTTGAGACACATGTTATCTATGTTCTATGTTAAGCAATGTCATGATCAAGTACGTTACTTCATTTCATTTATGATAAATGTCAAATTCAGTTATATTATGTCATGATTGCATTTATGACATGTGGATGCATGTTATTATGTGAGTTTGTTGACTAAGTATTTTAGAATACTCATTCCCCCACAGTTGTTTATGATACAGGTGGTGATGACGAGCAGCATGAGTGAGAGACTTCCATAACCAGTTGAATTAGAGGAATTTATATTTTCAGTTTTTGATTGATTTAAAACTTGGTAAAACTTTTTTGTTAAACTCAGTTATTTAAGTAGTTTATTTTACGTTATGTTTTTTCTACGAATTATGATAAGTGAAAGTTTCATGAATTATGGATTTCAAGTTTTGACTTTATTTCAGAGTTTAATTCAATTTTTTGAGGTTTTGTTAACTATGCATTTAAGACACTTTATCGCTTCCGCTATTTAATGGTTAAGATTCCGATCATGGATAAGTTAATGCTTTTGCTATTTAAGGTCAAGGTTTTTCTATCTGGGTAAATTAAGAATTTTAATTTGGGAATTTTCTCAAAATTAAGGTTTGTTTCGAATTGGGGATTTCAAAATTGTGAAATTACACGTATGTTAAACCTTCGGGGATCGGCATGTTACAATTTTTCACCTTTTCCATTTCATATTTGAAGTGATGCGTCTACTCCTACAATGATTCTCCTCTCTTAATCGTAATCGTCATGAGGTGTTCTGAATCTTCCATAATCATTTAGTAGATGGAGTACTACTCTAGAAAAACAGAAGACATTCTAGTAAAATTATCAATTGAGCAATGGGGTAAAGAGTGGTACCACTTTAACGTATTCTCGTCTAGACTGGCTCAGAACATTATGCACATCAGTTCATCCTCATGCTGATAAAGTTCCATCACTTGCTTGAAACGGCGTAGGTGGTCAACATGATCTGACTTCCCTTCGTAGCATTTAAACTTGGGGGGCCATAAATTTCTTCGGTATCGGAGCGGATATGATTTCCGGTCATAGGGGGAGCGAGTTAAAGTTTCCAAATCTGCTACTCCGCTTGCTCCTAGTTTCCTCATTTCGAGCATCTTCCGTAACATCCTTTCTACTGCCCACTCCGTTACTGGCTGAACGGGCCGGATTCTCATCGGTGATTCCTTTCCCTTTATCACGTGAAGTGGCTTCAGAGTTTCCATGGTAGGCCTTGTGGCTGGTTACTGGTTTCGGTTGCTGCCTTGTCTGTTCCCTTTGCTCTTGGTTCTGATTTTCCACTTCGCGCTCCCTTGCCATAATATTCTAGTTGACTTCCGCTAGTGTTTCTGTGATTTCCCGCTGCAGTATGGCAATCTGCTCCTGTAGGGTTTGCCACGCATTCTACTGTACTTCGCTGTTAGAGTTCTGTATTCATTGCGTATCGCTCAGAATGGACTGAATCATGGCATGCACTCACGTCGGCTATGCAGGTTGATCCGGGTGGTTGGCAGTAGGGTTGGGATCGTTTCCAGTTTCCCTGGTAACGTGTGGTCTAGTGCGAGGCATCTTCAATTATCTTCTTGAGTAAACACTCTCAGTCTCTCAACGAGAGCACCAAAATGTACAAGAAAATTTCCTCAACCTAAAAGAGTAAGAATATTAAAAGAGAGAAAGAGAGTTCTCGAAAAATGAATATGTAATTGCTTCTATTTTGCACTGATTGAATTGATTTACAACTGGCCTCTATTTATAGGCTCTTGATTAGTTACAAGATTTAGCTAAATCCCTCTAAATCAGAGGTGTCGACAAAATATACCTCCTAGATTAAACTTATCATTTCAGACTAAGTTTATCTAATCTAACAACTGCTTAAATCTGAACCGTCGGGTGGGGCATGATGAAATCAACGGTTCAGATGGTTTTTCCACTTAGCCACAGTGAAAATCCACTCTTCCAATTTCTGATTGGTCGTGTTTACTCACGTGGCTTCTCAAATGAATTTTGACATTTACAATGACATTCAAGCACTTATAAATGAAAAGGGATGTATCAGTCTTCGAGTTCACGAAACCATAAGAAAGTAGAAATTTTTTGAGCTCATTGTACCATGCACATGGTACTTGTTTAAGACCATAGATAGTGTTTTTGAGTTGACAAACGTGAGACGGGTAACTAGAGTCAGTTAAGCCAAGAGGTTGTTGCATAAATACCTCCTCATTGAGAGTTTTAAGTAAAAAGGTATTATTGACATCGAGTTGATGAATTTTCCAACCATGAGAGAGAACAATACTTAAAATGAGCTGAATGGTTGTAAGCTTGACTACGAAATTGAAAGTTTCATGATAGTCTAGGCCTAGCCTTTGATGGAACCCTTTAGCCACAAGTCGAGCTTTATAACGAGAGATAGAACCATCTAGATTCCTTTTAATGCGAAAAACCCATTTACAACCAACCACATTTTGAGAAGGGTGGGATGGGACTAAATCCCATGTCCCGTTATTTGAAAGAGCATTTAACTCTTATTTCATAGCCATTCACTAATGTAGGGATTTGAGTGCGTGCATAACACAAGAAGGTTCAATAGATTCAGGGAGAGGGTGCTTAATGGTGGTGTGATTAAGCTGGTTGGGACCTAGTTAGCATTGGGTGAGTACGAGCATGGGTTGATAGAGGAGTATGAGAAGACTCTAGAGGTGTTATTGGCTGTACAATTGAAGTAGAAGGTTTTACAGAGGCATCATTTGCATCCTTGGTCATAGAAGTAGTAGACGTCCTGAATGGTTGGCACTTTGAGAACCTGTAGCAGAAGTGGGAGTTACCTTCTTGGCAAGAGTTAATGGGTGGATTAGAATATGAAGATATGGTGTTAGAAAAGGTGTAGAATGGAGAAGATAATTCTGTCAAAGATAAAGAGCAATTGGACCATTGTTTAAGTAGATTAGATGGGGATTTGTTTGACTGACATGAGAATGGAAACGTATGTTCAGTGAATTGAACATGCCGATAGTGATAGATCTTTTGTGTTTCCATGTCATAACATTTATATGCACTTTGTTATTTGTATAACCTAGAAAAACACAAGGCTTACACGTTGGCTCAAGTTTATTTTTGGTATATGGTTTAAGCCATGGAAACCACAAACACTCAAATATATGAAACTTGTCATAATTTGGTTGTTTGTGAAATAAAGATTTGTAATATAAAATAGGTGTAGGTAAGTGATTAATTATGTCCACAATGTTAAAGGTAAGGAGGCATTATGAAGAAGAGTAAGTCCGGTTTTGACAATGTGTCGGTGACGTCGCTCAGCAGATCCATTACGTTCAGGGGGTATGAGGATGTGTTTTAAGAGATTTGATGCCATGGGTGGCAAGAAAGGAAGCTAGAGCCATATATTCTTCGCCACCATCTGAATATACTGTTGTGATAGGAACTCTGAAAAAGTTTTCAACCAGTGTTTTGAATCGACTAAAGACTGAGAAAATATCAGATTTACGTTGTGGTGGATATAGCCAAACATACTTAGTGAAGTGATCAACAAATATTACATAATAGAAAAATCCATCAATAGATAAAACTGGAGAAGGTCCCCAAACATTGGTGTAAATAAAATCTAGAGGTCCATGACTTATTAGGGAAGAAGTATCAAAAGGCAAACTGTGGCTTTTATTATAGTGAAATGAATCACAATAGAAACAAGAATTGAGTTTTGCTGATAGGGAAACTAGATTAGATTGAATGAGATAATTAGTTATCTTGCTAGAAGGATGACTTAGACGATTATTCCAGATTTGAGGTGAGGCTTTTATTCCAACAAATGTAAGTGGTAGTGATGAATCCACTGATGCCATCAAGTGAGGCCATTCATAGTCATCATGCTTGTTCTGGCCATGAAGAAGGTGTGCCCTCGTGAGTAAATCCTTCACAACATAATAAACAGGGAAAATTCAATAGAGGTATGGTTAGATTTACAAAACGGAGAAATTGAAATTAAATTTTTTTGAATTGACGGGACATAAAGAACATTTGAAAGTGAGAAATTAGATACATGATAAGTCACTTGATGAAAAGCTACTGAATCGACAAGCCAATTCCCATTGTATGATGTGTTGGTCGTAGTGTGATGCATTATAGGAGTGTGGTTTAATTCTGGAAAGAGTTTAAATCATTGACATGCATCATGGCCTCTTTTTCCATAAAATTGACACAAGAAGATTGCCGAGATGGATTGTTATGATTTGGAAAGCTCTGTTGTATTGACACATGAATTTGGTGAGAACCATGAGAGTGCCAGGTTGGCAAATGGAGAAGACCCCGAGTTTGTGTATGTGATTGTTTCCTATTTCCTTTAAAATTATTTCATTGCTCATGGTGGAAATTTCGTGAGTCAGATCCACGAGTATAGTTGGCTGTAATTGGCATTTGTAAGAATGAAAAATTTGTTCTATTAAGAAACTCCTCATGGTCCACCAATTTGTCATAAAGTTCCTCAAAAGAAATAGGAGTGTCCCTTGTTCGTTGCGAAGCAACAACTTCCTTATATTCAGAGCCAAGACCATGAAGACAATAGATGAGCATGTTGGCATCGCTTGCCGGTGCCCCAATGATAGTAAGTTCATCAGTAATAGATTTAAGACCATATAGATATTCAATGATACTTTTGCCATATCGAATAATTTCAACAAGATTTTCTTTAAGTTGAACCATCCTAGTATGTGACTGATTTGCACATATTTTTGTTAGACAAGCCCAAGCTTCCTTGCTGGTTTTGGAGGAAGCAACCAATGACATAACTGTAACAGAAAGTGAGGCAAATATAGAGTGGAGAATTAATTGATCTTGACGCAGCCATAACTTATAGGTTGGGTTGGTGTTTCTACGCCATTAGAGACAAAAGAAGGTTTGGGACATTTAGATGTACCATCCATAAAACCTAAAAGGTCAAGTCCAAAGAGAAGGCTATTGAACTGAGCACGCCAAGATAGATAGCTAGAGGGAGTAAGCTTTAAAGTCAGTTGAGCAGTAGTGTTTATGGAGATAAGACTAGCATAATTATTTGAAGGAGAAGAAGAGGATTAAGTGAGAATTATAGGAGTTTGAGTAGTGCTTGTTTCCATTGTTAGAATGAAGAAAAAAATTGATCGTTGGAGCTATTGTAACTTTGCTACCATATAAGCAAAATGAGATTTGAAGGAATAATGCTTAGATGATTTTATTGATACTGTGTGGGCATATAAATACAATTCATAAGCTACCATTTACAAAAACTACACAAGATAAGGCTGGAGTCAAGGAAATATAATTACAATTAAGTAGTGCTGATTATCAATATGGAATAATGTTGTCAATCTCTTAAACTATGCTCTGCGATTGATTTTACATGATTGGTGGGCGAAGAATCAGCAGGACTATCACCAGAAACCCGAGGACTTGTAGAGACCCAAGATGGTATTCTTTTGGTGTCTCTCCGAACTTTGGAGTGAAAGAATCTCGTGTGTTTTATCTCCTTGCTTAAGACAATCCATCATAGACCTTTGTTTTGCAGAACATTTGTTCCTGGTTGTCCAAAGTAGCAATTTCACCTCTAAGCCTCTGGATCTCATGCAAGTCGCTAGGAGAATGGGCTATTTCCAGCAACATATCATATCTCTCCCTTTTCTTCTTCAGATTTTTTGCCAGAGAATCGAATTTTGTGGACCCCTATTGATGAAGAGAGGATGAGCAGAGGGAAATGGATGAGACAAAGGAATCAATATTACCGGTGTTCATGTGAGAGGCCCAAGACTTTGACATAACTTCAAAACATTCAAGGTCACGAGCCCAAAGAGCTTCGAAATGGAATCGGCCCCTGGAATGAGATGATTGGGATGAGACGGGGCATTTTTATCAAGGTGCATGAGAAAGGGCCCTATGATCGGAGGTGTAGAAGCCCAAAGTCTCGACCTAGGCCCAATTCAACATGCTATTCCAGGCATCAGAGACAAAGGCTTGATCCAACTTTTCTTTTATGAAATCATCACCATTTCTCATATTAACCCAAGTGAATTTTGGACCCCTTTGGGAGAGCTCCATGAGACTGCAATTGTCAACATATTGCTTAAAGATGGACATAAGAGAGGAATTTATAGGATTTCCACCTAATTTTTCATAATTATTGAGGATCTCATTAAAATCACCTATAACCATCGAAGGGCCCGTGAAGTTTCCGTGAAGGCGATTGAGAAGGCTCCAAGACAAATGCCTCAATTCCGCAGCAGGATTACCGTAGAAGCCAGTAAATCTCCAAGAGGAGGAGCTGGAATAAATCATGGCATCACTATATTGTTAAAAAGATATGATGTAGTCTTGTGCTCCCTAATAGACATTTGAATCAAATTCACCTTGGTAGGATTCTCTTGACCCATATACTTGTGAACCCCATTAGAGATCCTTAGTGGCCCCTCCGAGTAGGGGGGTTCACAGTTCGGTTCAGTCATTTTTTGGCAAAAAAACAAACCAAATCGAACTGAACCGTTCATCCCAAAATAACCGTACCAAATCGTGAGTTTCGGTTCGGTTCTTCGGTTCGGTATTATTAATTAAAAATAACTTTTAAAGTAATTTTTAAACGATATTATTGAAAAAATAATATAAAATCAATATTTTGTTTTGTTTTGATTCGGTTCGGTTTGATATGAAATTATATATAAAAATAAAGAAAATAATATGAATTTAATGTTTCGGTTCAGTTAAAAAACTGAACATTTTTTGAATCGACCTGAAGATTCTGTTCGGTAGCTTTTTTGATTCGAGCTGAATTAGGGACTAAAGAACCGACCGAACCGATCATTTTCAGTTCGATTCGGGCGGTTCTATGGTCGGTTCAGGACACTTTTGAACACCCCTAACTCCGAGATGTCCCATGTTAAAGAATCAGAGTCGCCTCTAGTTTTGGCCTCAACATTCTCTTCTTCATTCTCCAATGACCACGAGCTTCGTCAGTCTTGAGAGCTTCTTCTTCGGCTTAGAACTTCAACGGGTCTTCCTTTTCGACGGCCGAACTAAGGTAAGCTTTGACTTAGGAATTATTGCATTTTGAGTTAAATGAGTTTTTGTATTCTTAGGAATTTCTGCATTCTGAGTTAAAAGCATTTTTGAAGAATTTCTGCATTTATGTTAACGCAAGGAAGAATTTCCCCGTTGATGTTATTAATGAGGAATTTATTCGAGGAAGAATTTCTGCATTTTTGTTAATGCATTTTTGTTAATATTTCTGAGTTGATGCATTTCTGTTAATCCTTCTAAGTTAATGCATTCTGCAATATATATTGTTAATGTATTCTGCATTCTGAGTTAGAGTCATTCTGATTAAATTGTTGGAATGTTGTTTGAATTGTTTAGTTAATGTGTTGTATGAATGATTTTTTTGATTGAAATAGTGATGTTTGGATTAAATTATGGATAGGGTATTTTGGACATTTTAAGTGTCCATTTAACCGGTGTTAAAAAATTCTGGTAAAAATTGTACCTATCTGTTATAGAATGTGAATCACATGGAGTGTCTGTGTAATTATCGAGTGTAGAAAGACTGTCTGTGTTATTTAATCAAATCACATGAGAGGTTGATCTAATTTTCCCTTTAATTAAACGAAATGCCATTTTTTATTATCTTACTTTTATTAATCACATTTTTCAATAATCTTAAGATTATGATAATTTTATACCACACAGCCATTAATGTTAAGTCATTCTGTTTCAAGTAATATGACGTTCTTTGGCAAAATCTATTTCAAGTCAAGTGATGAGTGGAATTAACAGAAAAAGAAAGTTAGTATCAAAATGACCATCGATGCAAATTTTGGGTGCTTTTTTATGTTAAAAAAGGTCGCCTGTGCGCTGATGTTTGCCGGCAAGAGGTTCCGCGGCGCAAGTTAGCGACTCGCTCTTCACCATTTCAAATTGTTTCAATCAGACAACCAAACGTGCATTTTTCTCTCTCCTGGCCCATCCACCAAATTGAAAAAGAAGCCCTTTATATTCCATAAATATTAATAATCCCCCATTTCTGTTTAAATCGAGGTTCATTTCACAATTAATAACTTCTTTGAGGACTTAGTTGCAAACACTTCATATCAAAAACAAAATTTGAAAAAAAAAAAAAACCAACCAGTCATAGAGAAAGCAAAAAGCGAGAGAATAGAGAAGAGAGACCCAATAGAAAACAGTTTAGAGAGAGAGAAGAGAGAGGGGTTGGCTTGGGGTGCTAATGACTATGGACAGAGAGAAGGAGAGGGAGATAGAGCTAGAGAGTGCAATGTACACCAACTGCTTACTATTAGGGCTGGATCCGGCAATAATCGGAGTCGGAGGCTCTAATGGAGCTCCTCGAGTCGGACTGTTTCGCCACTCCAACCCTAAACTCGGTGAACAGCTCTTGTACTTTATTCTGTCATCTCTCAGAGGCCCAGTTCAATCTGCCAAAGTACATTCATCCTCCTCCTCTGACATACTTTTCTAGACTTTTACTTCCTTTAAAATTCACTCCGATCTGATGTTTCTGTTTCCCTAATATTTGGATCTTTCAGGATTTTGACAAGGTTTGGCCAATTTATGATGCTGCCCAATCTAGGGACTTCCGTAAGGTAAAAATTCTATAACGCTGTTGCTGTTTCATTGACTTTTTTTTCCGGATTTCAATCACATACCGATATGTTTTGAGTTTTTCACTTTATTTTTTCGGAATTGATCAAATTGCATTTTTTTTTGTTTACAAGGTCGTGCAAGCGATCATTAGCGAGCTCGAGTCGCAAGGGGCGCTACCGAGAAGCAATTCGAGGGTTTCGTCACTTGCTACATGCTGCGGACCGAGGTTGGTTGTTTTATTTCCTTCCTTGATTTTATTTTAGTATAATTGCGATTGTTGATGATGAGAGTTGGGAACGTGCCAGCAACTAAATGTCTATGATTTACATTCGATGCTGCTGGCCTTCTTACTTAGCCTAGCCTCCTAAAAATTGGGTTGGACTCGGTCGATGTTTTTGTTTTCGAAGTTCTAATTGATGGCTAATATATGATTTTACAGTTTACTTTATTTTTGTCTTATTTGTTGGGTCATGCTAAAATTTGTGTTTGCATATATGGTAATTTCTTCACAATATTGTTATCTAATTTTTATGTGGGTGAGTACTTTTGGAATGATACTGTCCTAGAGGTAAAGAAATACTTGCATAAAACTTGTCAGTGCTTGTAACTTCAACTTGGCTTCAGTTTGTTTACGAGAATGATGGATTACTTTGGCTGCAGTTAGATCTTTCACATGTTTATTGATGACAGGAATCTTGGAAATTCCTCAGACTTATATGTTGGCTATATTGGCCGCAGGTTTGTTGAACTTTTGTGGCAACTTTCTTTGCATGCTTTGCGGGAGGTTCATAGACGGACATTTGTCGGTGATGTAGCTTCAAATCCACTGCCTGCATCTCTGACAGATGTTGCCTTTTCACATGCAGCTACACTACTCCCTGTGACAAAGGTAGATAGTAATCAGACATGAATGTAGAGTGATGTTTGCTTACTCTTTTAAGTAGTATCTATGCCTGTCACTCTGAATCTTTAAATTTACTACTCTATTCCCTTCCGTGCCAGATTTTTAAAGTTTTCCACTTAGCATTGTATTCTTAAATGATTTGACCTCCATCATTGGATTTGGGCATCTTGTCATAAACAGGCTAGAATAGCACTTGAAAGACGGAAGTTTTTAAAGAATGCAGAAACAGCTGTACAGCGACAAGCTATGTGGTCGAGTTTGGCTCATGAAATGACTGCGGAATTTCGTGGTTTATGTGCTGAAGAGGTTTTAGCTCTTTTACTTTCTTGTAGAAATTATCTCTAATAAATTTCAATTGTTCTTTTTCAAGAAACTATTCAGCCTTCTACTATAGCTTTATGTTTATACACTTCTCTGGAAACTTTGGAGCTCAGGCTTATTTGCAGCAAGAATTGGAAAAACTTCATGACATGAGAAACAAAGTAAAGTTGGAAGGGGAACTATGGGATGACCTTGTATCCAGTTCGAGTCAGAATTCACATTTAGTTTCAAAGGCTACTCGCTTGTGGGAGTCAATATTAGCTCGGAAAAGTTAGTATTAACCAGTCATTCTTTTTTATTTTCTTGGATTAAGTTCTTTAAACATTTTAAGTTAGCATCCCCATGTGAACCCTTTCTATATCAATTTAATATGCAAACCTTTTTAGCAGTCAATATCCATGCAGGCATAAGTTCGTATATACGGTTGTTCTTGTAATAAAGAGAAGCCTGATTATTCTTTCAAATCATCTTTTGTTTGAAATTTTCAGTACAACTTTGCTTAAAAGCTTCATTCGGATGTTGGTATATGCACAATAAATGATGCATTTTTAATATTGTGTTAGCTTGGGCTTTATCTTCTTTATTAGTTTGGGTTTGCAGCTCTTATTTATAGGTTATTGTGTAGGGTGTATCAGAAACTATTATCTTATCTTGTGGATCCTCGTTATAAGAAATAATTGAGTTCTACCTTTTGCTCATAATCACGTGACTTTAAGAAAGTAGTGCCCATTTTTATCTTGGCATTTGGATGCTAGAAAGAGTTAAGAGCTCAGAGAGTTAGATCCTATATTCTGCCAAGCACGGTTCCTCTTGCTTGGACATATTTTAATAATGTTTTTCCTGAGTTAAAAGTTAACGCTATCAATTAATGCTTTCAATTTTTATTTTGCCATGCATGTGTCATCTAACTCCAAAAACATCATTGCTACTAGAGTTTAGCTGGTGTATCTATATTACAGTTTAAGGTTGCCAGAATTGGGGGGGGGGGGGGNGGGGGGGGGGGGGGGCAACGCTCGTCCTTATAGTTGCATGCTTTTGGTGATAGTTAGTTTATCTATGTTAATTTTTTCTCTGTGCTTATATGATTCTGATGTTTTCTGTTAGTAGAATACTAATGACTGCATCATTGGGGTGGGTTGTTTCTTCTATTACTTTTTACTGTTTCAATTATACATCTGATGTAGATTTTTTTGATGTTCAGGTCAACATGAAGTTCTTGCTTCAGGCCCTATTGAAGACTTAATTGCTCACCGTGAACATAGGTAGGTTTGCAGTCTCTTTTAAGTTTCAGTGATGCAATATAAGAAATCACTTGGATTTCCCCAACATATTATTTCCTTTTCAGGTACCGAATCTCAGGATCATCTCTACTTGCAGCAATGGATCAGAGTTCTCAAATTCCTTTTGCAGATGCCTCGTCTATCCAGTCGAGTGATTTATCTTCTGTAGAATCGGAAGACAAGGAATGGGGTGATGGTTCTTATGTTAACAAAGAAAGAATGAAGAATAATAATACAAATATATCCCAATCACTAGAAACTGATGAATCAGTTTCTCGAGTGGATGATAGGGGTGGCAGAGTCCATCAGACTGTTGACATAGCGGAAATTATCAGGCGGTGGACTCATGCTTTACAACGCATTCATAAACAGTCACTTCATCTGGTATGATGTTCTATTTACAGTTATTACTATGGTTTCAAGCTGTCTACTTTTCACATGTGTTGAGAATTGATATGATTCGTTTTTAATGTCATTACGTACATTGTCTTGGTTTTTACAATTTACAGCATGTTCTCTTGATCTTGTTTCATTTAAATGTAAGCACTATGTATTTGACACCGAGTTTGATCAGTTCCATGATTTTATAGCTTAACACATAATAATTGAGCAAGGATTATTGATCTTGGAGTCTAGCTTATCACCTCTGGTAAAGGATTGTAAAGACTGTTCTCTGCAGGCAAAAGCTAATGATGGGGAGGGTCCAGAAATTTTGCGAAGCATGAATAATGGTGGTACAAGCGGCCATGCTGAGTCTCTAGCTGTAACTCTATCTGAACATCAACAACACTTGGCAAGTTTTCAGGTAATGGCAATAGTCACCCTTTTACATCAAGTGGGCTGATGTAGCTCCTTCATTGAGCTTCTAATAATGGTATGTTCTTTTATTTCTGTGCTTTTCGTGGCCAGGTACTTATTAACCAATTGAAGGAAGTTGCTCCTTCAATACAAAAGTCAATATCAGAGTGTACAGAGCAAGTGAATAGTATTTCTTCCAGTATGCCTCCTGTGACACAACATTCTGTTCGCTCAACATCACCTACTCAAGCTCAGAGTAGAAGGACATTGGTAATTCTTCAGTAAATGATTTCTTTTGTGTTGACAAGTGGACTACTTGATACAGTCACAACACGTCAAACCTAAACCTGCTGTGCTGACTCATCTTTTCTTTGGAAATCAGGAACGTAGCAGTGATGATATTGCTGATGCGACTTTGAAGATGTCAACTGTTCAGCTTGATAAAGTGTCTGCCAGTCCTACTTTAAAGCTCCCACAGTTGTTTAGTTTGACGCCTAACTCTTCAGGAAAAGGAGGAAATATGCAAAAGCGACAGAACCTGGCTTCCCAAACCGGCCAAATTGAAAACTTATCCGAAAACAAGTCTCTAGACCAGCCCACGTCAAATGGTCATATCGACAATCTTTCACAAGGTTTGCTGCATCTACTACATGCCTTGCAACTTGCTGTGTGCATTACAGCTTATGGAATGCATTTGAACCCATATGCCTGAAATGGGTTTGACTTTGGCATTGAATAGCATTCTTGTGGATATTGATTGTTGTGTTAATTTCATGCAGATAGTGATATTTTGTATGTTCAGAACTTGAAGAGGTCTGTTAGAGAAGCAGCCCTGGCAACACAATGCTGCAGCTCAGAATCATCACGCAACAGTAATTCTGATGAAAGTATCGAGCACTTTTTTGAACCACTTTCAGCAACTGGGTTCTCTTGTCTAGGTCCAGATAATAAAGGGGCTTCGATAAGGAGTAAAAGGTGGTCTGCATTGCAAGGGGGTGCGTCCTACCCCGAGACTCGTTCTTTTGATGGTCACGTTGGGATGAGGTATGATGAATTACCTGAGGTGTTGAATGATCTAGATTCACTTCATGACTTGGACCAAGTAAATGGGTTTCTTTCTGCTGCTCGTTCAAATTATGCTGCTCTTGATAAGCGGCTGCCATTTTTTGACGTTGAGGAACCACAGGATCAAGTCTTTTCGCCACCTTTTTTAATGGACTCCTCACTTTTAGCAGATTCTTATGAGGACCTACTTGGTATGTTGGCTAAGGCACAAAGTTTGGAGTTCAGCATCCATATGTTGTTTCTTATTCATTGGTTAGATAATTGTTTCTGCTGTTATAAAGTTACGCATGTACAACAAAACTCTTAGCTCAAAATTGAATGTGCAGGTTACTGTACAAAATTGAGCAGATGGTACCAATCTTCAGGGTTTCTCTGGGTCGAATGATTGTTTATCTCGTGATGCATAAAACTAAAATTCATATGGTTAGGAAATGGTATAAGAACTAATAGGTTAGTTATGTTGTGTTTGCTTCACAGATTTAATTTTGTGGATATTGGTAGGTTGAGATTTTTACAGAGCACCGATAGATGCCAGAAGAAAGGAATTTAGAGGCTGAATTCATTAATATTTACTTATTTGTGGGGCTGGCAATGTGTTAAACCTGTATATCATGGAGAGGTGCTTCTTGGTTTTCCATTTTAGTAAACTTCACTTGCAGGGGCCAAAACTCGCTTCTTGGTTTTCCTTGTTATAATTGGATGCAGCATTTTCTGTACAGTTGTCTACTTCTTGATACTTATTCCTCTTTTGGCAGAAGTTATTGTTTTTGATAAGTTACTCTGGTTATTTGCAGCTCCACTGTCGGAAACTGAAAGGGCATTGATGGAGCGATGATGCTGAAGTTTTGAGCAGACTTGTTTTGACAATTATGAGGGGATGAATTACTCTGTTGTTTACTAATTTCCTCCCCTATATCAGTTTTCACCCCTATTCTTATGGAATTGGTGCTTAAATATTTCCATCCTCCATGTTTGTACACCTTACCGTTCAGCTTGGCATGATTGGCATTCTCAGTCAGGAGGCAGCTATGAACCAATGTGGCTACCCTGATACACCTGTCTGACAGATGTCACATGTGACATTCGTGCGACCCATTTCTATATGGATATGAGAGACCAAGATCAACTGGCAACCTAAATGGTACATAACACTTCTTTTGGATGGTTTCCTAAAAAAATGCTAGTTTGTCCATTTCTTCTTGGTAAAACCTATTGCAAATCCAGTTATTAACCTGATGGAGCTTGGCTGCATCAATAGTGTCCCAAATCTTAGGATTGGTAGGATCCTTTGAATCTTGTTTGAATTCAAGTGTCGAAATTGATTGTTTATAAACTGAAACACGTGTATCTGACATCTTGAGATTTGTTGATTGTGTATTTTGTCAATATTATTACCATGAGTGAGAAATTACTTCATGTGGATTATTATGTTTGTTTATGTTCTTATAGGAATGCATTTGCTTTCAGATTAATTTTCACGACTCTGACTCTATGGCTTATTGATTAATTACGGCTGCTGAGACTTGGAAAGATAAAATGAAATTGGATCAATTATAAATGGGAAAATGGTCTAGAATTTTGACGGACTTAGTCTAATCAAAGTTTTGCACCCCTCTCTGTGGGACGTAGAACTGAATCAGGACCATGCTATTATATTTGCGTCAAATACATAACTTGGAAAAGTAGAGAAGACAATTGGGACATGAGAAGAATGTCAACATTAAAGAAAGTGCAAGACTTGGCTAAGAATATTTGATTGTTCAACCTATTATTGATATTGGTCAATTTATGAGGGTAGTTGTTTCAGAGGAATATTTCAAGCTTAATTAAAAGACATCAAATTGTATTACTTTTCATTTAATGCCATTATTAAGATGAATCTTATTTAGTCTGAAATTATTTTAATTCCAATTACTTCAAAATATTTGGGTTTTAATAAATATTAAAACATTTAGGATGTATTAAAAGAACAAGTAAAAATCCATAAGAATTATTATTGGGCGAGCCTATAACTCCTACCTAAAAGGGGTTAGAATTTTGAGGAATTTGGGGATAATATAAGTGCGCCATTATATTAATAAAAGAAATTGAGGACCCAATTATCCACAATGTGCAACATTGTTTCTCTTTCATGACAATTCCCAAAGCAAACCTGCACTTGTTATTGTTATATTCCACAAACAACTCTCAAATCTAGGATAGCCCAATGCCACCTCATTCCTTTACCTGGCAAAAACATAATCCGACAACGCTCGAAAAGCAATATAATTTCATTTTGATTTTTTTTTCAAAAAATAATCATAATTGATGATAATAATAGTTTAATCATAAATTTAAACGTTTCTGTAATTAAAATTAGTTGTCATCTATATATTAATAATTATTATGAATAATTGATTCATATTTTGATTTATTAAAATTTATTGAATGATAAAATTACTGGATAATAATATTGTAATATTATAATGCCAATGAAAAACAAAACAGAAAAAAAAAATGGAAAAAAGAAGCCAGAAAAATGACAGCGTAAAGCAACATGAAGGCAAAGCCTTTCACGCACCTGAGACGTCCTCTCTCTCTGTCTCTCTCTCTCTCTAATACCTCAGATGCTTGAATTAGGTAGATTCAAGGCAAATTTGAATGTAAAACCCTAATCCTATGTGATCCATTTGCAGAAAATTCAATCCAATATTAGCCCATGACCTTATCTTAATTTCGATACAATATAGTTCTGTGCTATTTCCTGTCTCTGCCAACTGAGGTTTTTAGAGAGAGAGAAAGGGACCTCATTCTTTTGTAATTACTTAGGAGAGAGGGAGAAATGCCAAGCGTGGCTGTGAAGCTCTACAGCGTGTTCTTCAAGTTCATGTTAAAGCATCGTTTGCAGAATCGGATCCAAACGCCGCTCGATGAATCTAGCCTATTCGGTATAACTTCACGACCCGAAGAAACAATTGCCGCCGCTAACCCTTCGTTCACCGACGGCGTAGCTACCAAAGACATACACATTGACTCCTTTACATCTTTGAACATTCGGATCTTCCTTCCCGAGTCCGCTCTCTCCCCACCAGAATCCGATTTCAAACTTCCTTTGAAACCTAGGGCTAAAGTTATCAACAAACGTCTTGATCTCGATCCCCCTAACGGTTCCGTTCACCAAAATCAGAGTGATTCGCAACAGTACGCTCCTCGGCGTTATAGCTATGGCCCGGCTGGGAATCCTAAGGAGGAGCCGACAAGGAACAGTTATGGTTATTACAGTAATGAAATGGAGGGATTGAATCTTATGTCTGCCGGTGGTGGTGGAGTTTACAGAGGCTATTCGCCGTCGGCGGATAGGTCTCGAAAATTGCCGATAATGTTGCAGTTTCATGGTGGGGGTTGGGTCAGTGGGAGCAATGATTCAGCTGCGAATGACTTCTTTTGTCGGCGGATTGCGAAGCTTTGCGATGTGATTGTGGTGGCAGTTGGGTATAGGCTTGCTCCAGAGAATCGTTATCCAGCTGCCTTTGAGGACGGGTTGAAGGTATTGCATTGGTTGGGAAAGCAGGCGAATTTGGCGGAGTGTAGTAAGTCGATGGGGAATACGAGGGGCACTATTACGGAATTTAAGAAGTCAGATAACCATAGGCATATCGTCGACACATTTGGAGCAACGATGGTTGAACCTTGGTTAGCAGCACATGGAGATCCATCAAGGTTAGCCTTTTGATCTCGTTGCCTTTTCTATCACCCCTGATCGTTTATTCAGTGTCTATGAATTCACTCATATTATGGTTGAACTAGTGGTTTGGTGTAGATTATCCTAGATTTAATCTGCTGAAGGAGAAGGCTAGATCAATTTAAGATGTGATTTTAATTTTGTGGAAAATGGTATTCTTTTGTGGAAACTGCTTCTCTGAAGTAGGACTGTGGTGAAAGAAGGAAAGATAGACGTATATGATCTTAGCTGCTTTTCATTAAAGCAGATTTGCGTTTTATTCTAAAAGATGTGGAGTTTAAATCACGGGAGACTAGCGTAGGTGCTGATTTCCCTTTGCATTAAAAGCACTGCCATGATAATTGTAGATCATCAGCTGATCGACCGTTGTCGTTGGTATCTCTACTTGGTTTGCCTGTTAATTATTTAATTTACACGATAGATTTAGTTGGACTCCTGCCTGTGAATATCAATTGTTTTGTAATTTTAAGCTTTAATTGTGGTAGTGTGGCTCAAAGCTAATTTTGTGGAAAATTATAAGGTGCCTAACCTTACTATTTGGAAAAGAGAATGCAGTCAAGCTTGGGTCCTTCTATTTCTGTTTCTTTCTACGCTTGGAGGGACTGTTTTCTTATTTGTCCATCTGTAAGATCTGGGGTCGGACATTCCTTATTGTGATAGACTAGTAAGGACGTTTGGTCTTTTTTCATCCTCGTGGCATGCACACCCATTTGGCATTGCTTGAAGTTTACCACAAGGGAAAAAAAGATCCATTGACACATATGCCTGTTTCCGTGATGTATGGGTTTTGGGTAGAATATTTTGATAGGTTGGTCAATTTATTTTCCTCCCTAACTGATTAGTTGTTTAAAACTTTACTACTTGCATGCTTCTTAATTGAACTTATGTTGTTTGAGTTCATTGAAAATAAAAACACGTGCTAAGGCAGATTTATTTGCAGTACACCTGCCTGAAGGGCGGTAACCTGATTATGCTAACCTAACCTGTTGATATGGGATTAGATATAGGGTAATAGCGTTATTGTAATTTGGCATGTGTTCACTATCCCCCTTTTGACAGCTACCGTTAAAGAAGAGATACAGTCCAATGGAGCAAATTCTCTAACATGTGATGGTTCTTGAACAGATGTGTTCTTCTTGGGGTTAGCTGTGGTGCAAATATTGCAGATTATGTGGCTCGGAAAGCTGTAGAAGCAGGTAAGCTTCTGGACCCCATCAAGGTAGTTGCACAGGTCCTTATGTATCCATTCTTTATTGGAAGCGTCCCTACACATTCAGAGTTAAAACTTGCAAATTCTTACTTCTACGATAAAGCTATGTGCATACTTGCTTGGAAACTATTTCTACCCGAGGAAGAGTTTAGTTTGGATCACCCAGCTGCTAACCCACTCATTCCCGATAGAAGTCCACCTCTTAAGCTCATGCCTCCTACTCTCACTGTGGTAGCAGAACATGATTGGATGAGAGACCGAGCCATTGCCTATTCTGAAGAACTACGAAAGGTAAATGTTGATTCACCCGTTCTTGAGTACAAAGATGCAGTTCATGAATTTGCAACACTTGATATGCTTCTTAAGACACCTCAAGCCCAAGCCTGCGCTGAGGATATTGCCATATGGGTCAAAAAATACATCTCACTTCGAGGTCATGAGTTCTCTTATTGAAATAGATTCACAACAAGTTCTATAAGGTGATATGATTATTACTTGAAAGAAAATAGGGAGAAGGAGAACGCAGAGGAACTGCACAAGTACAATTCATGTTGAGGCCAGAGAAGTGTTTCATGTCCAAGATGCAAAGAAACTGGGAAAGAAATGTGAAAGAACGCAGCATTTTGCTGCCAATACCAAGGTTCTAAGATATGTTTCTTAAGATATATATACTTTTTAGTTGTTACCATCTAGTCAGTCTGGTGGGATGTAATCAGTTTTCTACTTTTCTTCCCCTCTTTGTTATGGTCTTTGTAAGATAGAGAAACTCGCGGAGAATAGGATATATAGATGATCTTCTGAGGTGCATTTACATTCGAACATAATCCCAATTTTTTTATGTGAATTACAAATGTACTATTCCCATGAATTGAGTTGAGTTCAATTCCCTCCCTCCCCCCCTCTCTCTCCCTCTGCATCACTGTGAATGTGCCTGCTCTGGATCGGTGCAAGTGGAGGACATGTTATGAGAGATGATCGTTATTACACCTGTTGTTCGGCCTTAAATGAAGAATTTTATAATGTCATTTTGTGTCATTTTGTGTCATTTTGTGTCAATTCTGTCATTTTACCTAGACTTTTAAATTGTTATCAATTTAGTCTCTCACTTATTGATAAGGTAACGTGACATGAATAATATAAAAAACGTATGTTACAGATTTATCACGTGACCTAACGAAAAGTTAGTGTGCTGCTAACATTTTTGAGATACTAAAATTAAAAAAAAAATGAAACTTTAATTTTTATCCTTGTAATTTCTTGGGGTATGATGAAACTGGTCTGAATCAAATGGGCAAGAGGAACATTGTGTCAAATTAAGTTAGTGGTACAGAAGAAGTAATTCAGAAGATATGCCTGAAAACTGACTAATTTTTTTGTCACAACCGGGAAGAAGAAAGAAGAGAAAACGGTAGAAAATCTCTGGAAACTGCTTTTAATGGCGGCCTCTAGCACGAAGACTTATAGCCCGAGAAGCCATAGCTCTCAAGTTAGCTCTGGCTAGCGAAAGCGAGCTGGTAGTGGTAGAATGCTCGCGGGTTTCTCTGAAAACCTCCATAAACTCCTCTCTCTGTAACCTCAAAGCCAAAGCAGCATCTTCATCTTGGCTCAACGCTGTCCCTCCTCGACTTCTCATGTGCTCCGTGCTTGTTAGCCTTGACGATCTTGTACTTCGATTCAAATGACTGTTTCTACCCCGTCTTTCATTGCTTTGAGACACGGCTTCTCTCTGCAATCCTTGTGAAAATTCAGCAGTGTTATTATCTTGAATTGTTACCTCTCTTCTTCTCCTCACACTGACATCTCTGCTGGATAATGAAGAAGAAGATGTTCGGGTATTTCGGTTCAGCAGATTGTTGTAAAAGGCTGTTTCTGGGCTTTGGTTACTCGCCTCTCGACAATTTAACGCTCCGGCTGCTTTTCTTGCTTCAACCTCATGAGGGAAAAGAAGCTGTATGGTATTCCAAAGAACTGTATTCACGGTACATGATCTTCCGTTACTGCAAAAATTCAAATCAAGAGACGAACAAGTTCAGTATTTGAATTAAATTGTATAAAAGACGATCAAAATCAGGTGTTTCTCTTATAATAATCAAATCTGAAAAGTACCTTATTAGTTGTCTGCACTTTGGGCATCTCTTTCCACATTTATCGGCCGCAGCTCTCAAACATTTCTTACAAAAGCTACAAATCACGGAAACGTGTCTCAGAACGATAAGCAAGCTCTTTAAAGAATCTAAAGAGCTCTTTAAATTCATTAAATTTATCTGAAAACTTTGGAAGTTTCTTTAATCTTGGTTTTGGAGATTACCTGTGTCCACAAGAAGTGGTACTGGGTTCAAAGCAAATCTCCAGACAAATCTGCAAAGAAATCAATCAATCAAGAGCAGTGTTAGACTTGAGGGAATTTAAAAAAATGACAGTAAGTTGAATAAGGGTAAGATCCTTACTGCACATGAAAGTTCTTCCCGGAGCTTATCCAAGCAAGGAAGACCAGCACTTGAGAAAGAAGCACCGGATTTCTGTTCGACCAAAACATCTGCTTCTTTTTTCTCAGTCACGGCAGTCGCTGTTTCCTTTTTTTCACTCTGTGTTCCTAAAAACACCAAAAAGAAATTACTTTTCTTTTATTTTCTTAGTTGCCAAACATGTTTTGTTGGGATCGCTGGCAACCCATGTGCTTATAAATGAATAGAAATCAATAAATACCTTTTATTGGGATTTCTTCTTCATCAAGGTTAAGAACTGTAACAGGAATCGAAACTGGGCTTCTTCTTTGCGCTCTTCTTTTCCTGTAAAAGCAGAGCAAGTCAGATCCAAAATTTTCGCCTTTAATTTCCAAGAAACTGACTTTGAAAATAAATTAGAAATTTAAATCTTTTCATATATGCTTTCTTTATATCCCTTCTGCTACTTTCTTTACAAACCAAATCGACAACACGAAACTCATACTTCAAAAAGAAGCTTTTTTACCTTCTTGAACTGGTGGGTGGGCTCTTGAACTGCAAATCAGAGCGCTTTTTGAACTTTAACTCTCTATCGGGAGTGTCGTCGACTACAAGGCTCGCAATTAGAAGAGTCTCCTCATCCCAGCCAGCCATGGCCGCCACAGATTTGAACCTTGGGCTGAAAATACTATCCTCGTTTCCGCCATTTTCAGATGTTTCTGATTCTAATAATTGGAGTTTTGGATCTACCTGTCTGCCTTTTGATTCTTGGGTCATCATTTTGATCGTTTTCTGATTTGAGAAGGGAATGAAAAATTTGATCGCTTTCTTTTTTTTTTTCCTGTTGACGAAACCAAGGAAGGGAATTAGGAGGAAGATGGCAATAGCATTCTTCAAACGGTCAAATTTTTAAAATCGGATGGTCTAGTGGCAGTGGCACTTGTAACGGCTATAATTCCGGGGATTGCAAGAGTGTATACACTGACACATATATATAATTACTACAGTACAACCATCGTCATCATATCATATTTTATAAAATCCCTTATTAGTTACTGTTTTTTCCACGAGAATCGTGAAAGTTTTCCTACTTTATTTGTTACTTAATAATATTATTCGGTAAATTATCTAATTTCTCAATTAATCATTTCTATGTCACTTTTTGATATCACAAGAATTATGTTTCATTTTCAAAAGTGTCCGGAAACAATGTGTTATCTCTCTTCTCTATATTCATTACTCATTTTTATAATCAGTTATCACATGTCTTAAAATATAATATTTTAATCATAATTTGATGAAAGAATGAATGTGATCTTAGAATTCGAGAGAAAATATACACACTTGTAATCAAATGACATGGAGAACTTTGAGAACATAACTTGTAGTAAGATATATTAAATATCTTAGTCTGAAAAAAAAAATCTATCAAATACGAATGAAAATGTTCTATGTATATGCTCATACCATTAGTGAGACGCTTTGTTATGAGATTATCTAAATGACTGAAATTTTGAGATCATCTCATCTCAATTTAAGTCATGTGAATCTCCTATAATTCAGAAAATATTTCAATATTTCGCCTTCCAATTTGTATGTATTTTTTACTTTTATACAAGAGTATAAATGGTTTTTTTTTCAATTTTTTTATTTATCTGTTGTTTGTAATGACAGTTTCTAGCATTGAAAATATTATCAAATAATATTTTATTTTTAAAAATATTAAATTATATATAAAAATTTCAATTGACAACTTTTCTACCACAAATTCACATCAAACAAAGTAATCTAACATTTTTAAAAATTTATCATATATTTTTAACATACAATCAAAACATGATAACTTACTTCCATACATCTAACTTTCGGCATTCATATTTTATATTTTTCAACGATCTTAAAATTTTATTTATTTAGCACGAGTTTTATTAAAGAGTAATTCTAAACTAATTAAGTTATAGATTAAGTCTCGATTGACGAAGTAATGGATTAATAATACGTAAGTAGATGTTTTGACACTCTTTTAAATAAGTTTTCAAATGAACCTATAAATGATTGACATATCACTTAATCAATTAAAAATTAGTCGTTGTAGAATTATTCTTTACTAAGCGACCGCTAAAAGTCATCCACATATTCGAAATTTAAGTACCACATTAACCAATGTGGAAGACAATACCTCATCACCATACATCAGGCATGCGTACATACCTAATTAGAGACCATCAAAATTATGTCATGAGGAAGTGTTGGGAACGGTAAGAAATGAATAACAACAATCACTAAAACATTCAATTATGTTCCATAGAAGTTTCAAAATTATTATTCGAAGGATCATATTATGATCCATTCGAAATAAGGAGATGAAATAAGTTAATATAGATAGTTAAACTCTTTACATATACTAAAGAAGGTTGTGCGTTGGAGTTGCTCTACCGTAACTCTCTTAGGATTCATAACAATAATATTGGGCCATCCCTGGGCCTTCTATTGTACATGCCCTGTGGATATAATGATCTGATCTTAAATAGGTTAACATGAATTTATTTTCATAAAAATGAAAATTTCTACGGTACAGTCTCTAACCCAGTTTGACTCAGGCTATAAATTGTAGTTTATGACTTATATAGCTTAAATAAATAAATAATTTATTTTTAAGAGAGCGTCTGACACAACCTATTGAAATAAGCTAGCAGCTTATTTAAGCTAAAAAGTTAATAAGCTTTAAGCTACACTATTTAGTTTTTTAACTTAAAATTCTTTTAATTTTTTCACATCTCCAAAATTACCCCTCATCTTTTTTAAAAACTACATAAATATACATTTATTCTTTCAGACAGATCTATAAAATGAGAAGGAAATCGTGCTGTTTTAAACAAGAGTGGTGGTGCCGATGCAATCATCGATTCTCTCGGTGGTGCTTTTTCCTAGGTCATGAGTTCGAGTCAAGATCATGGGGCTGGTCGGGACTAGCCGTGGAGTCGGGTCGAGGATTCAGGTTCGGGTGGGACACGAGTCGAGACGGGTCATGGGTCGAGATGAGTCGGGGAGTCAGGTCGGGAATAAAGGCTGGAGAGTCGGGCTAGAGACACAGGTCGGGTCGGAGAACCAGTTTCGTATTGAACGCGGCCGAGGGTCGAGCTCGGGTTTGTTCGGGTCACGAGATCATGAGCTCAGGTCGGGTTCACGGGCTCGGGTCGTGTCGGGCTCACAAGTTAAGGAGTCGTGTCGGGCCAGGTCATGGAGCTGGGTTTCGGTGGGACACGATTCAGGATGGGTCAGGGGGTCAGGTCGGGTCGGGGACACGAGTTCAGGAGTTTGGGTTGGGGGACATGAGTCAGGTCGGGGACACGAGGTCAAGAGTTTGGGTTGGGGACATGTGTCGGGTCGGGGACATGACTCCCAGACCCCGACCCTAGACCCAGACCCTGACCAAAACATCGACTCTGACCCCGAACCTTAGGTTGGGGAGACGAGGTCGGGTCGAGGACACGTGTTAGGACGAGTCACGAGTGGGCTTGGGTCGGAGAAACGGACGGGTCGGAGAAACGGACGGGTCGAATGAATCTCGTTTAGATTAACGATTTGAAAAAAGATGGATACTAAAGAAATGAGCTAAATGCAAGTTATATAATTAGGAGGGATATAAAAGTAATTTTAATTTAAAATAATTTAATTATTCACTTATTTGTCAAACATCAAGTTTAAATAAATTATAACTTAAAGTTAATTATAATAAGATAAGTCAAATACATTTTAGTTTATAAATTAAAATTAAATATAAAAATTTAAACTACAAATTTAAGTGGAGCTAAACGAGCCTTCTATATGATGCATAGACTGTTTATATATATATATATAGTTTACGTTCAAATATACATGAAAATAACTCAAATACTGTTTTTGGGCTGTACTATAGAATTACCCCATATATATATATTCTCGTAAATTTGAAGGTCAATCATTTTATATGACCATTTTTCACTTATGTGTCTAACTTTTGTAGACTACAATCTTCTGTCTTCTCAAACCTCCCATTTGAAAAGCGGAAAGCTCGTTTTTAAAGCAAGACAATAATTTGTCTAATCGATTATATCGTACTAGCAAGTCAACTAAAGCTTATGCTCAATTCATCATTTTATTGGATTATTAAGATTTTTAGTTAAATTAAGTAGAAAATGACACCTTAGGACATTTATACATATACTTAAATTGTAGGGCTAATTACGCTAGACCTCTCTGACCTTCTACGCATATACTAAATTGCTTCTCACCTTTAAAATCTTACAACAATACTCCTTCACTTTTTATTTTCTTTCACGAACCCCATACCGCTACTTCCGTTTAAAAAAATAGATGAGAACTTCACGTGCCTTTTTAATAGACAATGATGTCATTTAATACCCCACTGCCACGTGTCCCACTTGTTCTTCACTCACTATTCTCTCTCTCAGATCTGTATTACTTTTCGTACTCTCTCCATTTAGTCATTTTCTTCTGAATTTCACACTTCCTCTATTTACTCAAAGACAAAGAATCCCCGAGAAGAAAACACGCCTTAACCCTTCGCGAGCTCTACATCGGCTCTCTTCTTCTCAAGCTAGCTTCAAGAATATCCTAGCCTCAAGCTTCTCAGGTAAGGTCTCTCTCTCCTCAAGCTTCTCAGGTAAGCTCTCTCCCCCTCTCTCTGAGCTAGGTATTTTGAGTTTGTCTTGAAATATTTGTCTTTGTAAAATGGAACTAGTACCATATGCAGACCCAAATACAGATTCAAACACTTCGAGTTCGAGTCCTCCATGGCAGGACATGTTCAGATCCGTTTCAATCCGAAAATCAAGTTCAGCCTTTCAGCCCCCCCAAGAATCCACCATCGTCTGAATCAAAATCGAAATCATCCTTCCTATTACTCCCCTGTTGCTCTTAATCCTATTTATTAATAAATTTCTTTCTTGGGTTTCTAAAATTTCTTATGTTTTGTGATGGTTTTAAGAATCACGACTTCTTGTCCACTGAGTATTTCTTGATTTTGATTTTTATACGTCTTTAACTTGAGATCATTCATAGATACAAATAAAAAAATGGGACATGAGTGTTGTTTATAAGGGAGAAAAATGATTGAATGGGAAACCATTTTAATGGGGGGAAAGAGAAAAGCATGTAAGTTTTGTCATTATTTAATTCCCAACATTCTCCCATGAATCCTCCTTCCATGGCCATGAGGTTTCCGAGAGAGTGAGTGAGAGAGAGAGAGAAAAAATGAGTTGGTTGAGAGTGATGCTTTAATTGATGGACACGTGTCCATCGATAAAAATTTACCTAAAACCCCATGAAAGATACCACTGTTCATACAAATTTCGTTATTAGAAAAAAATCGGACAACGAAATATTGATTGAAAAATATAATTTTGTATTGATAATTTGAATGAGTACAATCTCTATTTATTGAGGCTTGATAGCGAATTTCTCAGATTAAAGGTTGAATCTTCTATGCTTATGATGGTAAAAGACTTGGATGAATTATTCTTGAATCTCTAGGCTTCGAGCTTGCTTAGAGATCAATAGAACTTGTTGTGTAGCTTGAACATCTTGAACTTTGGATGAATTGTTTGTAATATTCTTGAAATTCTTCCCTCTGAACTCTAGAGTTTCTTTAAGTCTTTTGAGAGCTTTTGTATCTCTGAAAAACTTCTGCCTTGTGAAATGAGACTCCCACCTATTTATAGAGGTTTGAGGGAGCTCTCGTGACACGTGGCAAAATTTAATGGCTATTTAAGATGGCACATGTCATCATTTTATTTGTCTTGTTGTGTCATTAAGACATGCAACATTTTCTCATTTGACATAAAATGAAGATTTGTCTGATCGTCTCCTAGCACTTGGCATAATTTGACTGGCTTTTTAAAGATGACATATAACAACTTGTGATTGATCAATTATAGACCCATTAACTTGTGACGTGGTGAACTTTGATTGGTCTAAAATTTCGTGTCCAACAAATGCCCTCTCGAGACTTGATCATGACGCGGTTAGGGCATGACGAGTGAATGTGTCTCAAATTTTGAAGTTGAGTTTACATCTTTTTTTGATTATTCTTATTTTCAGTGAGATTAATTTCAATTTTGTAACTTAAACAAATTTGGAAAAGTGATAAACACATGAATTTTATCCCTCTCAATTTGGATAATTTTGATAAAATTATCTCCTCATCAAATAAGAAAATTTACAAGAGCTTGTTTTGTTGATGACTCTTGTAGGTTTAATTTACTGGAGGACTCTCATAATTTAATTTAGTAAAGTATTGGCTCTTTTAAATTCAACGCACGAAACCTAGATCTATAGTCTTTTTGTTTCTTTTACGCCGTCGAAGCTACAAGTCAGTGAGTAAAACACCCCCTTCCGCTTATTTTCTTCTTCATCTTTCTCTTTCTTTCTTTTTCTTTCTTTCTTTGCCCTCTTCGAATTGTTTGCTTAAAAAATACATAGTCGGCTTCCAATTGTCATATGCTTTGCTTGATTGCTACTTTTCTTTTCTTTTAACACGTTGATGCATGCTTGATGTGGTGTCAACTTTGCCCCACGTCACTAGGGTACCTCCCTTCGTTCCTTTCTTCAATTTTCTACACTTGTTGCTGGGTTTTCTTTCTTTAATTTTTTTACTGACCTGCCTCACATATAATTTTTTTCATTAATTCCCTCTTGATAATTGACATTTTTATAGGTTTAATCAAAGAGGCACTAGAGATCTTCTGACCGGGTCTACTTCCTTCGGCTCCTTTAATTTATTAGTTGGATTCCGTAAGTGACATTGAAATCTTGATGTATCACTGCTAATCTTTCNTATATATATATATATATATATATATATATATACTTTCTTTAGAGCTAAAAGTTCACCGCTTTCTTGAGACTGAAATTCAACTTGACGTTAAAGGTGATCTTTCTCCTTTTTATTTTATTTGTTGTTTGCATACATAGCAGTCACCATTATTCGTGCTTCATGTGAGTCAATCAAACTATTACTTTCTTTGTTTGTGAACGCTATGAATCCAAAGCAGTGAAATCCTATACTTTTAGTGGCATTTGACCTTTTCCTGCAGTGGCGTTCCCCCAGAGTGCGAGGGTTTCCTTCGCCGACTTTGGTGTCGACCACCTTATCTCGCACTGGCATTCCCTTAGAGTGCGAGAGTTTCCTTCGCCGACTTTGATGATGATCACCTTGTCTCACAGTGGCAATCCCCCAGAGTGTGAGGGCATCCTTCACCGACTTTGGTGACGACCACCTTGTCTCACAGTGGCGTTCCCCCAGAGTGCGAGGGTTTCCTTCGCCAACTTTGGTGATGATGACCTTGTCTCGCAGTGGCGTTCCTCCAAAGTGTGAGGGTTTCCTTGCTAACTTTGGTAACGACCACCTTGTCTCGCAGTGGCACCCCAGAGTGTGAGGGTTTCCTTCGCTGACTTTGGTGATGACCACCTTGTCTCGTAGTGGCATTCCCCCAGAGTGTGAGGATTTTCTTCACCGAATTTGGTGGCGACCACCTTGTCTCGCAGTGGCGTTCCTCTAGAGTGTGAGGATTTCCTTCGCTGACTTTGGTGACGACCATCTTGTCTCACAGTGGCGTTCCCCCAGAGTGTGAGGGTTTCCTTCGCTGACTTTAGTGACGACCACCTTGTCTCGTAGTGGCATTTTCCCAGAGTGCGAGGTTTCCTTCACCGACTTTGGTGACAACCACCTTTTCTCGCAGTGGCATTAGCTCAGAGTGCGAGGGTTTCCTTCGCCGACTTTGGTGACTACCACCTTTTATGTTTTCTTGATTATTGTTTTTATATAATGTACCAATTTCTCATGATTTTCTTATTATCAGATTCATCATTGCCTTTTTTCCCATTATGATATTCTTCAAAGATTTTGTGTCCTCAAAGAAACGATATTTATCCATTGTCCAAAATCCCGATGAAGCTGCTGAGAGCAGGCTTATTATGTGTGCATGATCCTGTACTTGGTAGGTTTTCCATATCGTGGTTACCATTGGATAAATCCACAACCTGTCGAAATGGTTAGTTGGTCGTTCTTCCAGCCCTAGCTCCTCCACCGGATGTTGGTTCATTCAGTCATCATTTCACAATAAACCTTTTAATCTGGTGAAACACGATGGGGATCATTCTTCAAGGTGAATGGAGAATTCACCTATATTTCATATTATTGGGAATGGCTCGAGGATGTGCTTACCCGTTGTGAGAATGATTTACATAATACATGTATATTTCAAGCAGTTGTTGTGTCCTTGTACACATATGATCGCACTAATGATGTTCTTCGAGTTTTTTGAAAGGCTTGGTGTCCATGTAGTAACACACTCCATATTAGTGGAAAATTCTATGATGAAGTTATTCCTTGTTCCAACAGAGTTCTTTCACCTAACAACAAAGGATTTCTTCTAAAGTGTTGTGATCATCTATTCACTGCATATTATCTTCTGCATACTATGAAGGATGTTCAACCACAAGTATCTGTCGACAAGTGGATATCTTTTTGGTTTAGAGAGGAATTAAGGTATGCAAATCCTCCTACTCGAAAGTCCAAAAAAATTTCTCACCCTCGATCTACCCATAATCCTACATGTGTGCTGGGAAGTACAAAAAATTGGTTTGAAACTGACACAAAACCATTTTATGACCTTGGGATTGAAGATGGATTGAGAGAACAAATGTATCTAGCTCCGTTTCTTTCTCGTTGGCTTTGTCTATTTGCTCTTCCGTAAGGGGGTCCAAATTTTATCTGTCCTACTACTTTCAAGGTTGTTAGTTTAATAACGATAGGAGAATTTAGTCTTGCAGTGCCAATTTTAACCAACATCTATTGTGGATTGAACCAAATGGCTCGCGTTCCTTGTCTAGTTGGTCAATCCGGTGCTTGTTTTGCCATAGATTATGTCTATGGTTGGTTGGAACATTACTTTCAAACACATTATGAAACTCCTCTCGATGTTGTTGGCCCATCAATGAGTGCATATTCTGGAGAGAGGGGGTGCTATTCACTTTGATGAGCGTGAGGTGCGAGAGCTAATACATGGAGGTAGGAACATATATTGGCATGCAAACTTATATGTCAAAAATAAACATACACAATTGGTTGACGATGTTACCCTTTCACGTTTACAACTGGCATACTTTATCAGCATTCGGTCATGTTATTTGTTGAGGTGTTATGATGATATTTTCCTTGTGGAGTCTTACAGTCCTTACAGGTTTGGTAGACAACTCGACCTTTATCAAAATATCCCTAATGATTTTTTAAGAGATGTATGATCGACCCCTTTGGATGATGTCTTGAAGTTTTGGTGTATTTGTACTCAGACACCAACAATGTCAAAGGTATTCTTTCCAACATGTGTCCTTGATACTCATGATTGGTCTACGATAAGATATAAAACTTGGAGGTCTAAGAAACATAGAACATATTTATCAGATGGTCTGGATAGCTTAGTATCGAGTACATCTGCTGCACCATCCAAGGCCAAAAGAACCAATAATGCCCGTGATGAAAATAATTTTGGTGGCAAGGATCTTCATATGCTTGAAGTGGAAGCTGTACGTCAAGAGGCTATAGCTCCGTTAAATGTCAACACTATTCCATCTAATTCAAATTGTAAGAAAAAGAATTATGAATTTCATTGTCTTTCTTTTTTCCTTTTTAATTACTTATTTACTATTATTATTATTTTATTTCTCTAGGAGAGCCCCTTTCTGATGCTGGAAGTCATAATAATGATGAACGACATTGCAAGTGACAGAGAAGAACCAAGCCGACCAATCCTGCAACGGAGATTTTTTTTAAAAACGCACCAAGTGCTTCCGTCTTTCCTGAACATGTTGATACTTTGGTAACCAATCTTCTTTTACTTATTTTGATAAGCTATTAATGACCTTGCCATCTTCATCATCATCATTTTTTTAAGTTAGGAGACTTGACACTGCAGAGGAGATTGGTGAGAATGTAGTTTTGGCACTCAGCCATATCTCTGTCGTCATCCCTGATCCTTTTGACCACACCACCAAGCAAGTCAAAAGTCGCGCCGTTCCTATGGTTGTTGATAGTAACCTTAAGAAGCTTGTGACTTATCCTAAAGCCTTTGAGTTTTGTGCCGACAATGTGATCGCCACCCTTTGTCGCCAAACAACTATAATTATATGGGAGAGTATTCGTCAGAAGATCGTACGTACTCCATTTACTAAAGTTTCTTATCACGCTATATCAGAAACTAATACCATGGACATTAGGCCATTTCAGAAGTTGGCTGGTGGCTATTTTTAACAGGCCCTAAATATAATAGCTTGCAGTCCTCTTTTGCTTCTACACTGACTTGTGAGGTTAAGGACCAACAAATGACTGATCTTAAAACCCGTTTTGATGATTTGCTAAAAGTCAAAGGAGAAGCTTCACACGATGGTATTTCTTTGCACTCTAAGTTGGAGGATATCAATTTGAAGATCAAGGACTTAGAAAGGGAGTTGGCAGAATTAACAGCAACGAGTAAAGACGTCACTCGTATGATGCAAAACAATGACACACGAATTTTAGAGACATAAGGGAACATTTTGAAAGTCTGGGAGGAAATTGTTTCATTGGAGATTGCCCTCACTTTAAATGTCGCTGATGTGTCATCCATGAATATGCTCCATCAATTATTACACGATACACTTAAGAAGTTGACAAACTTGAAGTGGACCTCTTAATCTCCTTTGTCATTTTAAAGTTTTATGCAACACTATTATTTACTTTGTCATTTCAACTTTGGAATAAGAAAATGTCTCTAATTTTATTCTTGCAATTCACTTTTCCTTATGCTCTACTTACTTACCCATAATAATTTTGAATGAATGAACATTTTCTCAACTTTATACCTGTAAAGAATATTACTACGTATTTGTTCATTTATTATTATTATTTTTTTATTGGTTGAAATGAATCAAGGAGAGAAGATTTGCTCCTTGGCTGCCTACATATCCTTATAGAAAAAGGGATCAAGACACACCCTAGTTCATTTTTTTTAACTGAACCAAGGAGATTTGCTCATCGACTGCCTACGTACCCTTGTAGAAAATGGATCAAATCAAACCGTAGTTCGTTGAGTTTTTTTTTACTGAACCAAGAAGATTTGCTCCTAGGCTGCCTATGTACCCTTGTAGAAAAAGGGTTCAAGTCAGGCCATAGTTCGTTGAGTTTTTCTTCTAGTATCATGAAAAGTTTGGGCTCATATAGGAAATGAGCTTTATGCAGTTTAGGCTCGTGTGACGAGGAACGTCATGTCATCTTTTAATAATAGTAGCGCTTTAGGAACTTTCCATTGATTGGACCAATCTTCAGGCCGTCTCTATCAACAATTTTGTAAGCACCATTTGTGTAAACCTCCAGGACAACATATGGTCCATCCCAATTAGAAGAGAATTTGTTTCCTGTATGATGATTATCAATGATAGGTGTATGAATAACGAGCACTAAGTCACCCACACGAAATGATCTTGGTCACACTTTTTTGTTGAACGCCTTAAACATCCGAGCTTGGTATCATTCAAGGAGTTGTTGTGCTTTGAGTCTTTTTTCATCAAGTGCATCTAACTCTTCCAAACGTAGCCTTTCATTTTATTCTTCAATCATTCCTTCATGTATGGCAATTCGAAGTGATGGAATTTGTCATTCAAGCGGTAAAACTGCTTCCACACCGTAGACCAAAGAATATGGTGTAGCTTGTGTCGGTGTTTGAAAGGTGGTTCGATATTCCTAGAGAGCTTCACTAACTTTTTCATGCGAATCTCGCTTTATTTTAGACACCACTTTATTCAGAAGATTACAAAATGTTTTATTGAATGTATCTGCAAGCCCATTTGCTAGTGCGTTATACATAGAAGACTTATAGTACTTGAAGTCAAACTTCTCGCAAAGCTTATCCATGAGGTTATTGAAGAAATGATTTCCAATATCGATGATAATGTATCGGGGTACACCGTAACGGTAAATGATATATGTTAAAACAAAATTAACAAAATATTCTTTCTTAGCTTCCCTTAGAGGTATGACTTCTGCCCATTTTAAGAAGTAAACTGTTCTAAAAAGTATGTAAGAATGCCCCCTTGATGACTTTGTATTAAAAGGGCCAACAAGATCAAGTCCCCACCCCTCAAATGGCCAAGACACTACTGTTGGATGCAAAGGTTTTGGCTGTTGGCGGATGAAGTTGGCATGAAATTGGCAAGCATCACATTTCTTGGCATAATTCATCGAGTCTTGTACCATTTTTGTCTAGTAATATCCCAATATTTTGATCCTAAAATGAAGCTTTGGTCCTGATTGATGAGCTCCAAAAACACTAGAGTGAAATTCTTCTAATGCACGCTGAGCTTCTTCTTGTCCTAAGCATCAAGGAAAGAGCCCATCAAATGAACATCAGTATATGGTGTCTTTGAAGTAAATGAATCGTGCCGCTCGCCTGTGTATTTCAGCTTTATGATACAGCTCCTTGGGTAATTTTCCATGTTGTAAATACTCAATGATCGGTTGATGCCAATCCTTTTCTTCAATTACGCAAACTGAAATTATATTAGACTCTTCTTGCTCATCGTCAATTAATGGGATCACCCATTTTTGGCATACTGGCACATTGGCAGTTTCTTCACCCAATATTGATAACGTTGTAGCCAAGTTGGCTAACGCATGAACTTGACGATTTTATGCTCTTGGGACATGTTCAAGCGCAATACTTTCAAATTTCTCCATTAGTCGTTTTGCATACTTGAAGTATGGAATTAAATGATCATTCTTCACATCATACTGCATCCTCAATTGATTTATAATCAGTTTTGAGTCACCATACACTTCCAGTTTGTCAACTCTAATTTCTAGAGCCATCTTAAGGCCAATTATTAACACCTGATATTTAACCACATTGTTAGATCACAATTCACTTAATACGAAACTGTATGGATCCAATGAGAGCAAGTCTCAAAATAGAATACTTCTTCATCAGGAAAGGTCTTCTGATAGTTTCCATTTCACAATACTGGGTGATCTGCTAAGAAGTCCGCCAATGCTTGTCCCTTTACTTCCTTTTGAGGTACGTAAACGATGTTAAATTGTTGAAGTAATACAACCCATTTTGCTAGTCGTCTAGAGATCACTGGCCTATAAAAGACATACTTAATGGTATCATCCTTGGCTATCAACTGTATAGTGAACGCTTGCATGTAATTCCTTAACTTATCAATGGTGAAGAAGAGAGTGAGACAGGTCTTCTCAATAGGCGAGAAGTTCAACCCAGCTCTATTCAGGTAGTACAATGCTTATTCCTTTTCTTCTTCACTTTTTTTGTGCTAGAAGAACTTCCAAAGATTTTTTATTGCGTGGTAATGTACAATACAAGCGGTTTGCCCGGTATCGGATCTCCCAAAATAGAGAGGTGAAATAAGTACTTCTTGATGTTTTCAAAATATTTTCTACGTGCTTCATCCTATTCAAAGTGGGTGTCTTTCTTCATTAGACGATTGGATTGTTGACATTGTCCTGCCAAATTTGATATGAATCTTCGAATGTAGGCGAGACGTCCTTGATCACTTCTAAGTTCTTTTAGATTTTACGGCTCAGGTATTTTTTGGATTGCGTCTATCTTTGACTAGTCTATTTCTATGCCTCGATGTCTAACCATAAAGCCAAGAAATTTGCTCGATGTGACTCCAAAAACACACTTGAGCGGATTGGTCTTCAATTGATATTTCCTAAGATGATTAAAGAAAATGCGTAGATCTTACAAATGGCCTCTCCTTTGGTTTGTCTTCACCACTAAGTCATCAACATAACACTTAAAATGTTTATGAAGAAAATCATAAAAAATTCTCTGCCTTACTCGTTGATATGTAACGCTAACATTTTTCAATTCAAAGGGCATGACTTTATAACAGTAGATTCTTTTTAGAGTTCGGAAGGTAGTCAACTCTTCATCTTGTGGAGCCATTATTATTTGGTTGTAGCCAGAAGACCCATCCATAGAAGATAGTGCTTCATGAACGGTGGTCACATCAATCATTAACTCTATTATAGGCAATGGAAAGTCATTTTTTGAGCATGCATTTTTTAAATCGTAGAAGTCGACGCAGACACGAATTTGTTGTTCTTCTTCTTCACGGGGACAATATTCACAATTCATGTAGGGTATTTAACTTCACGAACGAAGATGACTTAAATTAGCTTGTTGATTTCATTTTTATTTGAGGGATGAGTTCAGGTCAGAAGCAACGTTGTGCTTGCTTGACAGGTCAAACTCCATGTTTCACAGCAAAATTATGAACTGTTATCTTTGGATCTAAGCCTGACATTTCCTTGTAGCTAAAGGCAAATACATCTTTATATTCCAATAAAAACTTAAGGTACTCATCTTCTTCTTCAGGTGTAAGAAGCGCACTGACAAAGGTTGGACGAGGTTCCTCCAAAGTACCTAAGCTGACTTCTTTTAGGTCATCAATTATAGCTTGTCCACCATCTTCTAACACTAGAGGGGCTTCCACAACCTCATCGTCGGATGTTTCAAAGCTTGAATCATCTTCAATGGTGACATGGTAACTTGTACATGTAAAGTCTTCATGTTTAACTTTATCTTATGACATACTTGTAAACACAATAGTTCATGGTCTTACTTTTAGGGGACCCTCAGTAGTTACGAAGATAGATGATTGTCGCTTCATTCTTGAAGGAATCTTTCTATTTACCTATTTATCATATTTTATCGCACATGAAGTACTCACAACCCCATCATTAGAATTTTGTTGGGCATTTACTACTGTACTTGAGCCTTTAAGTCGATTAAAGACTGACATATTTCTCATTCTTGTAACTTGACCTCCTCTTATGTGAGCAATAGTCAACCTTTCAAAAAATGAAGTGCGTTCAACTGGAGCTTTAATGCGATCAAAGGCGAAGACTCTCTACGCTTCTTGTTTAATTTCTTTTTCTTCTTCTTCCTCGATAGTGACGTAATGCACACTTTTCCTCATTTTGATTGTTATGCGTACATGTTCTTTTGGTTTATGGCCAAGTCCACATTTTGTTGTGGGAACCTCATAACCACCCTTCAAAAGTTTATGCTGCGTATCAGTATGTGCATGTACTCTTTCTTCAATGACTTTTAAAGTCAGTCTTTTCACAGCCTCATGGCCTATAAAATCATATCCTGCTTTGGCTATCAGCTTGTATGCTTTGGGGTCAAAACCTTCCCCCATCCTTTTATTAGGAAAAGAACCATCCTCTATTTCCCCCTGACCTGGTTGAACAAAGTATTCCAATGGTTTGCTAATGAATTGGCTAGTTATCTGTGTCAAAGGCATTATATGAGTTTCTTTAAAGACATCAAAGTCACCAAATTTCACATTCTTTGATTTTGAGAACTTGGCAAATGGAGATTTTCCTTGCTTGCGTTGTGATAGCGGGATGTATCGCAGTACCGGTGAATAGCTGGTAAGGGAACTGTAAGCTCTTTTGGCAAGATTGCCGTAACGACCTCAACTTCAACTTTTATCTAGTTTGGAAGAGTATTTTCTTGTAACCTATTCGATAAAAAATCTTCTACAGCTATTTCCATTAGTCATTCTCTATTTGGATTCTTCATTCCCATTAACGAAACTTCCGTCGACATAACTTCTTTCACGGAATCGTTCTCCATGTAAAATTTTGCATCGACAAAATGAGACTCAACTTTTATGAAAAGATTCGTATCAGCATCGACATTTTGTACTATACCATTTGAGTAGCATTTTAAGCATTGGTGCGAAGTGGATGGCACTACCCTATTGTTGTGGATCCAAGGTCGCCCTAATAGTAACTTGTAAGTTGTCTTGCATTCGAGTACATGAAATAACGTGTTTGATTTCAATTCTCCAACTTCAAGATCTAGACGGATCATGCCCGTCGCTCATTGCCCCTCTTGGTTGAAACCTTGAATCACAAGATGACCTTTCGACAACTCTTCTACAAGGATGCCAAGAGGCTTTAATGTTGACTTCGACATTATATTGACAGTCGAACCATCATCAATCAATATGCGAGTAACTTTTTATTCTCTTATGCAACGAGACACGAACAAGGGTCGGTTATAAGGTTTAAAACCTAATAACAGATATTCATATATGAATTCGATTGAGGATGAGCAAGAGGTGGATAGGATGCACGCCTTTTTTGGTTCTTGGGAGAAGGACGATTGAAAAATATACTCATCTGGCTTTTGCAAAGCTTCAATGAGTGCTTCTCTCATTTCTCGCGGGAGATGTAACAACTGACAAATGTCGTGTTTAGTTGTTATTTCTGGCCAAACCTTTGATGTTGCTTCAGAATGGTTTACAAGAGTATTGACATCCTCACTGCTAGCATCATTTCCCTCAATCGCAAAGTAGGAAACTACCAGAATAGTCTCATCTCCTTCTTCATTAAAGAATCCTCTTCGAAAGTATTCTCTAAGTGAGATAGGAAATCGATGTCATTGTACGAGTTCTTCACTACCTTTAGTTTTTGGCTTTTTGCAGCCTTCGATTCTTCACAACTTTCTCCTTGGGAAAATGTTGGGAGTTTCTTTTCTGGATCCTCTTAAGATGAAAGTGTCTGGCTGGCGAAGCTTGATTCTTCTTGCACTTTTGACGAGTTACAATGGTCCATCCTTCATTGTCTACATCACCCTTCACAAAACATCTATTATTATCTTCTTCCTTAGCTTTTGGCAGGAGTAGAATGGCCACTGGTTCAAAGGATCTAAATTGGACTAGCTCTACATTCGTCATTGGAAGACCAATGACGATTGAACAAGGCTTTCTCCATTGACGAATGGTTAGACTGAGCTACATCACCGATCTCCAATTCAATTTTCCTCTCTTTTACGAGCTTCAAAATGAGTTCTTTAAAGACAGAATTTTTCAATTGGATGACTAATCACACGATGATACTTGCAGCAAATAGGATCGTTTACTTTCCCCATCTCTTTAGGTCTTTTACACTCTGCCAAATCAATCAAGCATATCTCCCAAGTCAGATTCTGGAAAATGATATGATTTCTCTGCCCTATCCTTCAAAGTTAATCGAGGCCTTTCTCTTCCTTCACGGCTCTCAACCTTTTTATCTTCTTTAGGCTTTCCTAAGATCTTCAACGGTGTATTATTGACAACCATTGAATCGTTAGTTGAGGCCTTATATGATTTATCTACCTTCTTTGTTTCTCGCTTCTCTCTTCGTTGGTCAGGAACACACATTTCTTGATTACTCACTACAAGAAATATGACATTGAGGCAAATATCCCCGTGAAAAGTGATCCGCTGGGATCATGCGACCCCTGTGACAATCCCTCATGTTAAAAGTCTGCGTTTTCACGAGACGCAACACCTACTATGAAGACCCATGTGGTATCTCACTTTTTACAGAATTTTTTATCTCCTATAGAATGTTGTTTAATGAGGTTTTATGACTTCTATTACTCTTATTCAACATGTGTTCTTAATTCCCGTAAATTAATATTCACATGTATTTTTATATTCTATTAAATCAGATACCATAAAGATTTTTGAATGTCATTGATATAGTTTTTGGTTATAAATTATGCCTTTTATAAAGAGATTTTCTTAACATTTTATAAATGCTATTTTTTTTACAATCAACTTATATGCACATATTTACTTACCTATTTAAATATTCAAAATTTATACATCACTAGACTAAAAAGCATTCAGACATCATCTCATTTTCACAAAATATTATCCATAAGAATCATCTATAATTATCATCTAAAAGTATTAGTACTCAGTCTACTAATACAACGTGCTATTCAAAAAATAAAAACATCTAAAAGTTTCACAGACGCTAAAAATTAACTTCAAAATTTTACTGCTTAACTCTTCAAAATTTGATGCCATATTGAAATCCTTCAAGGGATTGTAGGTCCTGCATTTTAAAGAATAAGACAGTAACTTTAAGATAATGTCACATTGCTCACATCACCATTTTATACTTTTAAGCACTCAAATAAATTCTATTTCAATTAATATGATAAAATGACAAAACCCAGCCTGCTAAATCTCAAAGCATGCACAACCGAACATAATTCATTCTATAATAGTCCCCCACCCATACCCCACCCCACCCTCAAAGAGTATTCTTGAACCTAAAAGCATGTCTTACCAACATCGAAAATAACAACTTTTCTACGAGCTGAATCTAAGATGCATAACTTAATGAATTTCGGCCTCAAACAAATTCAATTTTAATTAATAATGGTAAAATGAAAAAATTCAGTCTCTTAAACCTCAAAGCATGCATAACCAAACATAATTCATCCTCTAACACTCCCTCCCCAACCCATACCCACCCCACGTTCAAAGAATATTCTTGAACTTTAAAACATGCGTTACCAACATCGAAAATAACAGTTTTCCTATCAACCGACTCTAGTATGCATAACTTGATAAAATTCAGCCTCAAACAAAGTCAATTTCAATTAATAATGGTAAAATTAATAAAATTCGGCCTCTTAAACCTCAAAGCATGCTTAATCAAACATAAACAATCTTGTAAATAAGCTTACACTTCTAGTTCATGCATTCTCTAAATTAAACACTAGTACAACTATGGCTTAGGCAAATATCAGAAAATTCATCAGCAAAACTAGTAGCACTAAATGATGAAAATACCTTCAGATACAAATCTAACCCTAAATAATAACATTCAGATTAACAAATATAAATAATCTCCATTACTTAAACACCTAATGCAACACAAAAGTACAAATAGAAATCAGAAAAATGATTAAATCTTACCATAATGAACTTTGATAGCGGGCCATACAATTGTAGATCCTAAAGCATCTTCAATGCGAGTCATATAAGAATTTGTTCTCCGTAAAAAGTTTCGGGTTTCATTGTCACATCAACCCATACTCTCATAGTATTAGGTCTGAGGGGAACGTGATGAACAAGATCTGTAGGCTCATTTGATGACCATCGTCCTTCAGCGCCTACTTCCCCAAAACCAATCCAACAATTTACATTTACTCAAGTGTGTTGGTCTATGAGTATTGACACTCTATCAATAAATCAATAAAACAAGTATAAGCATAAAAAATAAAAAACACAAATAACCACAAGTTACAATTATTGTTAGAAAACCTTACCACGGGAATGTATAACTAAATTTGATTATGAGGCACTTTGATGACCCACATGACACTAATAAACGATAAAAATACACTAGTGAATAAATTATATCAGTAATGATATCAAACTTCTTTTGATTAACTTATCTGATATTTGAAAAAGTTGATGATCATAGACTTCATTTCCCTCAATTCTTCTTGCACCTTCTCACACGTATCTTCTAACCTCTTCATCTTAGAATTAGATTGTTGTAAAACACTAAACATTGTAGGTATAACCCACGTGTCAAGGACTCTCACATGTTCACGTATTTCTTTGCCAAAAACTTTACCAAGACCGTCGTCATTCAAATTTTGTGTTACAAATTCAGGATGCTCAGCCTGAACTTGTTTAGGTTTATGCTAAAATAACGAGGTCTCAATGTTAAAGCATCAAATTATGAAACCTACCCAACCATTCACATATAAAAATGTACTTACAATAGCCTCAGCAGCTTCTGCATTCACTGGTTCACCATTTTTTCTCTTATGTGCTTCAATCCAAGCATTAACTCTCGTTATCGAGCTTGGATTAGGAGTACTCTTTTTCTAAACAAAAGAAAAAATGTTTAAGTACTACAAGTAGAAATTAACAACTTCAATAGAAAAATTTACAAACATGTTACCAATTCATGACTCAAACGGGTATATCCTTTACGACTACAAGTATAAGGGATCTGAGTTTTTCTCATACTCTTGAACTTATTACTTGTAGCCTACACATTAATAAATATTCAACATCAAACACAATCATGATGAAATTTTAAATAATACTTGTGGTACTTACCTTAAATCTTGCACTTGTTTTCTCCTTGATGAAATCTTTCCAGTTTTGAATTGATTTGATGTTACCGGGCTTAAGACTAAGTAACTTTTCTTTATCGTCTCCAGCTTCTCTTATTTTTCTCACAAGCGATGATTTAGAACATGACCAAAGGTGACCCATTTGTTGTATCATTTTCTTCTCGCATAAGTCATTAATCTGGTATGGTGCCTAGTATCACAGTAAGAAATATAGTCATTACTAGAACAATAAACAAAGCTGAAAGGTAAACTTAACATTAAATGTTAGTACCTGCACAAATTTCCACAGAATGTCTCTCATCCCTGAAGAAAGCTTCCTCTAATCCACAAGTGTAACTGGAACAACCTCTCGGACAATAACACCTAAAAAGGAAGGTAGTTTCACAGACTCTTCTCCAATAGGTTGTCCTAAATGATTTGTCATAAAAAATTATCTTCTACCAGGCTCCACGGAAATATTATTCATTTTTGTTTGACCTCTCGTTCTTTTAACTTTTTCAGGCAATGCTGGTTGGCCTTGTGGTGGGAGGTCACTTCCATGTTGGCGTATGACGATTATTATATTATCTAATTTATGAATGAATTAATGCTCATTGTTCCTATTCGTAAATCATAATAAAGACAAAAATAAGAGAAAAAATAAGAGCAACATATACATACACAATCTAAGTCTAAATTAAGTTGGCCAAAGCTCAGTCGAGTAAACTATAAGAAAACACACGCAGACATGTAGTCAGTCATTCTCATCTTAATCCAATGAATTAACAAACATTTTATAAAAAAATAAAATGATTCCAACCCGTACATAAACTCTTCAAATCGATGAGAAAATCAAAATAGTCAAAATTCAGACAGGAAAGTACAACCACCAGAAGAAATTTAATCGGGGAACTTATGAACAAATCACCTCAAATAAAACATAAAATCAAAAACCAAAAAATTGGAGGGAAAATTCAGATAACCACACAAAAAATCATAGGGAACAATGGAGAAACTTTTGGTCTTCAGGAAGAAGTATCATACAAGATTTTAGAGACGCCAATGAGAAAGGACGGCATGTAAAGACTTAAAATTCAGAAGTGAAAGAGACTAGAGAATCAAACCTGAAAATCAATGAAACCTTAGTTCCTCTGTCTTTGAACGAGATAGTGAGAGAGAAGCTAATCAATGAGAATCTTTGAGCCCTAGGTCGTCTGAGAGGGAGAAGCTCAGTCGAAGTCCAGCCCTAGGTCGTCTGAGAGGGAGATGTTGCGCCGAGGATCTCTGTACCAAGAAAGAAGCAAAAATTTTGAGGGTCAAATTCAGAGAGAAGCAACGATTTTCAGAGCTTCTCTGAAAATGGAGAAGAAAATTCAGCTCCCTTGAGAGAGCTCGAGAGAACGAAATGATTTCGAGCTGTGGATCCATTTTTTGCTTAAGTGTGTCCCGCTTCTATTTTTCCCTTCCTGCTTTTTTTTTTTACTTTTGACATGAATAAATTTTACTTGATTTTTAATTCTCTTGTTGTTTCTTATTTTTAACAAGAGAAAACTAAAAATCTTGTAGTTTATTCATATAGAGTGCTATATTTCTTGTAGTGACTACGACTAGAAATACTTAATTCTATATCATGAGCGCGAGCGACGAGCTCTTCAAATGTTCTGAGGCTTTATCCCTTGAAGAATGTAAAGAAGTCCCCAATGCATTCCTTGGATACATATCTTAACTGTAGAAATTTCAGATTGACGATCCTTGCAATCCAGACTTAGAGAAGGCCACCGGTTAATGTAATCAACTATAGGTTCATCTTTTCGTTGCTTGCTATTTGTAAGTTCCATCATGCTAACAGTGCGATGGGTGCTATAGAAGTGATTGAGTAACTCCCTTTCGAGTTATTCCCAACTATCAATTGAATCTGGTTGTAAATCAATGCACCAGTCAACAACATTTCCCTTCAATGAAATGGGTAATGTGCTACTTCAGGCTGCATTTCCAATCGAAGGTTGAAACTTGGGAGGCTGGTATCCATTTGGAATCCTCAAGCTATCGATTCTTGTTGTGTAAGGTTTCGAATATGAGAGGAAGTTCTGAGACAGACCGTCAAACTGAGCTCGAATGCTATTCATTATCATGTCTTATAATTGTTGAACAGATAGGGAAGTGATTGTGGGAGATTCATAGGTTTGATGAACTTTTTGTGCACACTTTCCTTTACCTTTATTTTTGGCAAGCTTAGTATTGGCAAAACCTAGAGGATGTGATGGAGTTCCATTTGTTTCGCTTTCGACTTCTAACTTATTCATGAGAGAAGTAATTTGCATGTTTTTATCCTCTACCATCTTTGTCAAAGCAGAGATCTTTCGCTCCATCTCAACGAGCTTTTCTGCAACGGTAGTTGCACAGCCATCATGATCGACATAGTCTCTGAACAAGCATAGTATGATGGATTTTCCCCGATCTTCAAGATTTTTGTAGAAGTAATGTTACTCTTTTCAGCAAGCAAATTCAAAGAGATAATTGGTTATCTTTCTGTCTTGTGATATGTAGAGAAAGATTGTTAGTTAATTTGAAGACCAACACTTCTTAAGCGATTGCGAATCATCGGGCCACTGAACAAGTCTTTCATTGCATTTTTCATCTGGTTGGTATTGTTTGTGATCGCAGTTTAATCAACAGTAGGAATCGAATCTTTAGCATCAATAAAGTTGGCGATTTGAGAAGTTTTCTTTGAGGCCATTGAACTTGATGATGGTAAGAAACTTGGAACTTTAAACTTGAAAGAAGAAAGAGATGAGAGGTAGAGAGGTCCCACCGGGCGCGCCAGAAATTTGTACGCACAAATTTGGTTATTAGAAACAATCGAACAACGAAAATTGATTGACAAATATAATTTTTTATAGATAATTTGAATGAGTACAATATCTGTTTATGAATTTTTTATAAAAGAATAATCCTCTGATTCTTTTCCTATATTGAACTTTAATTCGAGGCTTGATAGCGAATTTCTCGGATTGAAGGTTGAAACTTCTACGCTTGAAATGATAAAAGACTCAAATGAATTCTTCATGAATCTCTAAGCTTCGAGCTTGTTTAGAGATCAATCGAACTCGTTGTGTAGCTTGAATGTCTTGAACTTCAGAAGAATTCTTTGTAGAATTCTTGAAATTCTTCCTTCTGAACTCTGAAGTTTCTTTAAGTTTTTTGAGAGCTTTTATATCTCTAAAAATCTTATGCCTTGTGAAATGAGAATCCTACCTATTTATAGAGGTTTTGAGGGAGTTCCCGTGACACATGGAAAAATTTTAATGAATATTTAAGATGACACATGTTATTATTTTATTTGACTTGCTGTGTCATTGAAACATGCGATATTTTCTCATTTGGCATGTAATGAAGCTTTATCAGATCGTCTCCTGGCACTTGGCATAATTTGACTGGCCTTTAAAGATGACATATGGCAACTTGTCATTAATTGATTATGGACCCACCAACTTGTGACGTGAGCTTTGATTGGTCCAAAATTTCATGTCCAACAACAACGTTTTTGGCACGTGGTCTCAATTCCGTCTGTTTTTTAGAGGGTGCATTGCTGAAAAAATTAAAGGTGAGGGTATTTTTTAAGATTTTAAAGGTCAGGGGGTCACAATAACATAAAGGTCGAGGGAGTTCACTATAATTAACCCTAAATTGTAACACTGATCAAGTTATAACAAAAGCATATCCCTCACTCATCTCTGCAGGTGGAATGCTATGCTTTTAGCTCAGTATATTGGAAAACAGGTTTATAAAATTAAGTCAAACTTTTCAAAACTTGAAATTTGAGTGCGTTTCTCCACTTGAAATATCCAAGTGCGATTTAGAATTTGCAAGTAGTTCATTCAATGTTACTTAACTATTGCAAATTAGATCAGTTCGTTTGATGTTCGTTTCTTCATTACGTTGTAATTCGAGATTAGAGATGGCAAAAAAACATGCAGGTAAAATTATCTCTGGTAATTGACTTAATGATGGGTATAAAATATTGTAAATGGGTATGGGTACTTACTGGGTGAATAGTTTTTGTACCTATTATAAATGAGTATAGTATGAGTAATACCCAATGGGTACTGGGTACCCGTTTAATTTCTTTCCTGCCAGGGTCTAAACACAAACCCAAACGCAAACCCACACCCAAATATATGCCCATACCCATACCCCGATCCGACCTGATCTAGACCCAGACCCCAACCCCGACCCTGACCCAGACCCCGAGCCCGAGTCTGAGCCCAAGCCCGAGTTCGAGCCTGAGTCCGACTCGACCACGATCACGACGTCGAGCCCGACCCCCACCCCGAGCTTGAGCTCGACCATGACCCGTCCTTGGCCCGTAGCCCAATCACAACCCCGAGCCTGAGCCCGACTCGACCCACGACCCATTTGATACAAACTATATTAATCTAGTGTTAATCATCAATATACAAGTGCCCATTAGGAACGAACTGAGTTGACGCAGTTAGTTAAACCTTCACACCCATACCCTAGAGGTCGTGAGCTTGAGTCATATTTCTCCATTACTCTTAAAATTTGTAATGTAATTTGGACAAAAAAAACCTATTGAGTACCTGTCTTAATGAGTATTATACATACCCACCCATTTAATTTAATATGGGTATGAGTAAGATATGAATATTAAGAGTTTAAGATGAATATGAGTAAGGTGTTACCCATACCTTAAAATACTCATCCATTACCATGCGTATTTGATACCAGATCTCTTGAAACATTGGACAATCTAATTATTCCAGTCTTATTTTTTTTAAACTATTCAAGTCCTAATTAATGATACCATTTCACTAACTGCCATTTTCTGCAACTTTCTATAAAATTATAAATTATCTAACGTACTGTCTGAGTTAATTTAGTGGGTGTTACCAACAAATTTCTGTTTGTTTTATGGAATACTGTAGCTATTTGGGCAGGCTGATATGTCACCATCTTTTAAGTCTTTTGTAATTAATTTTGATTAATCCAGTTTTTCCAGCAGCTGCAAAGATATTTTAAGAAAAAGCTTGCTAAAGCAGAACATTACTTCCAAAATACAATTAATTTAAATTTTGACAGCATAGCTGCCAAATTCTATCTAAACAACACAGTTTAAGTTGTTAAAATAAATTTTATGCAGCTAAGGCTCAACTAATTAAGCATGAAAAAAAATCAGAAAACTGCCCAAAAACAATTCCCGGAAACAAGTATTCTAATTATAGTTACTTTTAAAAATTGATTTTAAACAAATTTAAAAAAAAATTATACTAAAACACCTCTTGAATATTACTACTAAATACATTTCCAGATAGTTAAAAAAATATTTTATCAGAATTTACGTAATGTTTTCATAATTTTCACATTTTTTGAAAACTTGTTTCTAATAATGAACGCTCGATAATGTAATATAAGAAGAAAATTAAAATTTGGTTTTAAATTATGTTATCTGTATATTCCCATCATGTTTGGGTTGGTATTAAGCGATAAATATTTTGGGAAAATCAGTAAAGCCATGCTTGGATGTGGAGGACAAGTCCACATAATTGTGAAGGCATCTTCTAAATGACTAAAAAGAGTTGCCTCCAACGACAAAAACTGGCCAGCCAACGCCTAAAGATGGAACTTTTTTTACACCTTTTATTTTCTGAAATTAAACTCCAAAAAACACTGAAAGACGCTAATGCCCCTTACCATTCAGTCAAGAACATTTTAGTCTTTCGCATTTAAGAAAACGAAACATTAGTTTTTTATCGTTTATAAATATGGCATTCTAGTCAAATGTATCAGAACAGCTTAGTTAGATTATCACCTCCTTACCACATCCATTCTACATTATTTTACATATTATTAAAAAAAAATAAAAAGAGTCAATAATTGATTACAAAATAATTAAAATAGTTCAACAAAACTTAAAAGAATGTCTGATATAAACATTATCATAAATACAAAAAAGTAGAGCAATCCATCACCATGTATGAGTAATTACACTAGGGCCTTTAGATGCTAAATAATCTGCGTCCAAGTGACCCTCATAGTAAACGTGGGTGATAACAAAGTTCATCTGAGAGAGTAAATTAAAACATCTATCTCATATAGGACGCCAACCCTAATGAAACTTAAGGGTACCTGGAACGAAGAATGACCAAGCTTTTTCGATTAGATTTGTCTCTAGTCAAAAGCCTAAGCATAATCAAGTACATCCACAACAACAATCAATTTAGTCTCAAAAGTAAAACAATAGCAAAACATCCCTTGACAAAACTTCTAGATGATCGAAATACGCTTCCATAATCAACAAGGTCAAGACTATCGAAAGTCGCTCTGTTCATGTTAACGAAATACATGCATACTTAAAGTCACTCATAATAATTGACTTCCAACATACATTATGCCCTAGATATAAAAAGGCATTAATTTCTTTAAAAAAAAGACTTGGGAGTTGAAAATTACAATCTGTCAACGCAGAAACGACCCACAACTTTTTCTTCTAATTTATGTGACAGTACAGGACCATGTATGTTCCATTGTGTGAGTGATTGAGAAGAATGTTGGGAATTAAATAATGACAAAACTTACATGCTTTTGATTTCTCTCATTAAAAATGGTTTCCTATTCAATCATTTTTCACCCTCATAAACAACATTAATGTCCCATTTTTTTATTTGTATGTGTGAATGATCGATCTGGCAGCATCTTTTGCTTGTATTTTAATTAAGTTCCTTTTTAAGCACACCTTCTTCTTTTTGGCTGAGTTGAGGAACTCTCTCCAACACTCTCAACTCTCATGAAGAGATCATAAGTTCCTTTGCAATTAATTCTCCATTTTCAAAGATTTGAAGAAGAAGATGGGACGACAACCGTGCTGCGATAAGGTCGGATTAAAACGAGGTCCATGGACGATCGAAGAAGATCATAAACTCATGAATTTTATTCTTAACAATGGTATTCATTGCTGGAGAATGGTTCCTAAGCTTGCAGGTTTTCAACATTTTTTAGTATTTTGATTAGCTTTCATTGTTTCATTTTGTTTAGTTATGTAATGCATTGTGTTTAATGAAAGTTTTTAATTTATTTTGGTGGTGAAGGTTTGTTAAGATGTGGGAAAAGTTGCAGATTAAGATGGATAAACTACCTTAGACCGGATCTTAAGCGAGGCGCTTTTACAGAAACAGAAGAGAATCAGATTATTCAGCTTCATTCTGGTCTTGGCAACAGGTAAAATTGGTTTTTATTTCCTCATAATACTCTAAGGCTTTGTTTGATATGAGAACGTACGATGGAAATGAAAAAAAAAGGTAGGCAACAAGCTTATTGAAAAATTGCTTGAGCGTAGGTGGTCAAAGATTGCTGCACATTTTCCTGGTCGGACAGATAATGAAATCAAGAATCATTGGAATACTCGAATAAAGAAGAAGTTAAAGCTACTCGGGATAGACCCTTTGACACACCATCACATTGAGGAACAAGCAGAGAAGATTCATCAGAAAAACGAGACAAATCAAGAATTAAATTCTCCAAAAGTACTTGTCCAAGAGGAATCAATTGATTTTCCAGCAATAGAAGAGAGACAAGAACAAGATATTTCCCAAGTGAATTCATATGAACCAATTGATTTGGACAATAATTATGAAGTTGTTTGCAAAAGCTTAGATTTTGGGTTATGGAGAAACCATGGAGGTAGCACCACCAAATCTTCATTCCCTTTGGAAGATTCATACAACAGTTCCATAGGCGAGTCTTCGTCCGTCGAAGAATCATCGTTGCGGCAATGGTTCGAAGGTGACAACTCGATGTTTTCGTGGGACGAATTCAATCAACTGGAGCATCATCTTTACTTCTTGGAGAACAACCAACGAATTATGTGTCAAAAGCAGTAGTTGATCTAGCTAATTAAGCTGATGGTGAATATCATTGAAGAATTGCCTTTGGATATTGGAAAACTCTTTTTTCTATTTCCAACTTTCTTCACGATTCTCTTTTCACATCATGTCTTCTATGTTAAATATTTGTTAAATTTGTGTTTTAAAGTTTGTGAAATGTTTAATGTGCGATCATTGTTAATTTTGACTGGCTTGCTTTAAAAAATCAGAGATGGATGATTTCAACTTATATTGTTAAATTTAAAAAAAAAATGTGACTATGAGTCTGAATTATTACTGACTTCCTACTTTTTTCGATCTTAATTAATATTAAAACTCAAACTAAAATTCCAGCATGGAAGCCACGAAAGTTTTTTTTACGCTTTAAATGGGGTCAAAGTCAAAGTTTCCTTCATTTGGTTCCGATAAAACGTCAGCTACATATTTATTTCTTTTATTAATTCATAATATAACGGAATTTTTGTGTGTGAAATAAATAGGTGTGTAGTTAAAGAAGGTCCTCCGAAACCCACCAACAAGTATCGTCTCAAGTCACTGATGTAAAGGAAAAATTCACGATCTTTAAGAATTGATCGTGAATTCTCTACATTATAATATGAAAACATAGAAAATGATTAAGAGAGAGAATGAGTGAATAACACCACCATGATTTACGTGAAAAATCTTTAAAGGAAAGAAAAATCATGAGAAGATTTTGATAGTATTTCATTATGATGAAATGATTTACAAGGTTAATGCAAGCTGCATGTCAGCTTGTTTCTCATGAGTGTTGAGGGCTGTTGTGTTTCCTGTTGGAGTTATATATTGCCTTTATTTATAGGCTCTTCAATCAGTTACATAGAATCTGATATAGTTTATCTAATTCTATCTGAAAATAGGTTCAACAAAATATTCCCTGACATCTAGCTTATCAGCATTAACAACTTAGTAAATCTTGATCGTCTGACTAATCCAATGGTCTTAATTAGCTTTTCTTTGGATTGTCACGTCGGTAATCCATGTACTTTTATCCGATTAGTCTCTTCTTCATAACCGCCTAGTTGATCCTACGGTTCTCGCTCTATCTTCTCCTCAATGAAGTCTTCGATCTAGATCTTACCACGTGTCATGTGAAATTTTTCCTGTACATCTTACTTATCAGTATTAACAGCTTTTTGAATTTGAATCATTTGGCGTAGTATGGTGAATCTGATGGTTGTAGTGATTGCTACCAGCTTTGCCACAGTGATGCGACTTTTATACTTCAGCTACCTTAGTTAGGCGAGTAGCATCAGCTTCTTCATATCTACCAACATGGCAAATTCAACTATTCTCATAATGCTTCCGTGGCATTTGCTTTAATTATTTTTCTTCTCCACTGATGTGGTCGAATACCGAGAATTATTTCTGTTCATTTGCCCCCATTACACTTGATGAAGTCTCTCTTCATTCAGGTGTAATGATTTGATTCCTCGATCTTCAACACTAGATTCATTGGGACCTCATAGACGTCCATATGTATTACTTATCTGACTTGAAGTGAAGTAATAATCTTTGGATATAAATTTCTGCTCTGAAATTCTTTCCTTAATTCTAAAGTTTTGACTTTTTCTTTTCTTAAATGCCAAAGTTCTTGGCGTTCGGGTTTGAGCTTTCTAGTCTGAGTTTAGCTCCTAAAACTTTCACGTCACGGACTTCTGAGCTTCTGGTCTGAGCTCTGCTTTACCTTCTGGTCTCTCAACTCTACCTTCTAGTGTGGGTTCACATTTTGAAGCTTTTACTTTTAAGCTTCTGAACTGAGCTCAGCCCTGCCTTCTGGTCTAGGCTCAGCTCTTGAAGCTATTAAGGACTTCTCAGCCTTTTGTTTTCCTATTTTTTTGTTTTTTGAGTTGCCATTGTCAGTGGTAGTTTCTCTTTTTCTTTCTGCCATCACATTTTTCTGTTCCCGTTCACAAATGCTTTGCAGTTGTCGAGCAATTTTTTATCAGTTTGCTGTCGATGATGATTACTTCTTCTTCATTTGCTGTTACATCTTTTTATTCCTTTCATGATGGACTCATTGGTAGAGTTTTTCCCATTTCTTCAGTTTTCATTTTCCTTCTCTCGTACGTTAAGATCTGTGATAATAATGTTATACAAGAACAATAACATTATAATTTATTGAGATGAATAATGAGCGAGTGTACTGTTTCATAATTACATCACATAAGTTTGAGTTTGATGTTTTGTATTTGTTGGTAGAATTTAAACTGCTTCCTTATTTCTTTTTCCTTCTCTCGTTTCATATTTTCCCTTTATACTTCTATTTCGATCAACATGAATTACTCTGTTTGTGTAATTTTTCTTCTATTGAACTCCCTTTTGTTGTACTTTATTCAAAGACTTAGCAAAATTTGGGGATCAAAATCCGGTACTATTCCGACTCAAGCTTTCAACGAAATCCATTCTTAAATACTTAGGAAACTTTTGGCTTCCAGTTCTCTTTAGAATAACTATGTTCTTTTATAAAATTTATTTCTGAGGATAGGACTTTAATTTCCATATGATATACATGATTCCTCAACGATTTAGGTTTAAATAAAGAACCATGGCCCCGTCTTCATTCTGAAAGAAGAAATTACGAACTGTCATTTTCTTTTGACAGGAGGACTTAGGTTCAAATAAAGAAACATTGCCTCATTTTTATTTTCTTCTAAGAACAGCATTCGTAGACATTCTCAAGGACTTGTGCTCCTTCCGTGGAACTATGGCCCCGTTTTGATTTACTACCAGTTCATCGATAAAGTTTTTCCTGTTTCCTTTCATGTACTCCGCTTTTCCCTTCCCGTTCTAAACGTTGAAGCCACGGCCTTCCTTTGCTTGGCCTTCCTTTAGTTGGCTTTACTTGTTCTTCCTCTACTCAGCTCAGCATTTCTTTTCACTTTTCTTTACTCGATTTTTCTTTACTCAGTCTTGAAGTTCTTTCCTCAACTTCTTTTCTTTTCTGCTCCTCAGTTCTTTTCTCAACTTCTTTTGTTTAAAGCTCCTAAGTTCTTTTCTCAACTTCTTTTCTTTAAAGCTCCTCAATTCTTTCCTCAACTTTTTTTCTGTTTTAAGTTCTTTCCTCAACTTCTTTTCTTTTCTGAAGTTCTTTCCTCAACTTCTTTTTTTCTACTCTGAAGTTCTTTCCTCAACTTCTTTTCTTTAAAGCTCTTCAGTTCTTTCCTTAACTTCTTTTCTTTTCTGAAGACATTTCCTTTTCTGTTTTGAAGACATTTCTTTTTCCGTTCTCCAAACTTGCCCGTTCTAAAGATGTTTCATTTTCCATGCTCCAGACTTTCTTATTCTGAAGACATTTCCTTTTCTGTTCTCCAGACTTTCCCGTTCTGAAGATGTTTCCTTTTCCATTCTTCAGACTTTCCTGTTCTGTAGACATTTCCTTTTCTGTTCTCCAGACTTTCCCGTTCTAAAGATGTTTGCTTTTCCATTCTTCAGAATTTCTCGTTCTGAAGACATTTCTTTTTCCATTCTGAACACATTTTTTTCCGTTCTCCAAACTTTCCCGTCCTGAGGATGTTTCCTCTTCCGTTATGAAGTCTGAGGATGTTTCCTCTTCTGTTATGAAGTCTGAGGATGTTTCTTTTTCCATTCTTTCAGACTTTCTCATTCTGAGAACTGCGTACGAGACGTTTCCAAAGACTTAGGCTCCTTCAGTACAACAATGACCCCGTTTCAATTTCCTTCTGAGAATGACGTACGTAGACGCTCCCAAGGACTTAGGCTTATTTAATGGAACCATGAACCCTTTTTATTTTTTTTAGAATGGTGTACGTAGACGCTCCCAAGGACTTAGGCTCCTTGGGTGGAACCATAGCCCCATTTCAATTTCTTTCTGAGAACGGTGTACGTAGACGTTCCCATTAGTTCCTTCTTAGAGTAGAACTTATGAATTGCCCCTATTAATGACTTACGCCCTTAGTTCATTCTGAGAGTAAGACTTAAGAATTGCCCCTTCCAAAGACTTAGGCCCTTAGTTCCTTCTGAGAGTAGGACTTATGAATTATCCCTCCCAAGGACTTACGTTATTAGTTCCTTCTGAAAGTAGGACTTATGAATTGTCCCTCCCAAGGACTTACGCCCTTACTTCCTTCCGAAAGTAGGACTTATGAATTGTCCCTCCCAATGACTCACGCCCTTAGTTCATTCCGAGAGTAGGACTTATGAACTACCCCTCTCAAGGACTTACGCCCTTAGTTCCTTTAGAGAACAGGACTTACGAACTACCTGCTCTCAAGGACTCACTCCCTAATTTCCATTGTTGTTGAAGAAGAGAGAAAGTTGATGCCAAGTATTTGTCTTGTAAGTAGTCTGCACGTTATCATGCCATAAGTTTTGATCGAAGGTTCCAAATTGAATTCCATGAAATTCTTCAAGAAGTTGATTTCCATATGCTTCTGATGATATATAATTTGTCATGTAATTGGCTTCTAATCGATACAGTTTAATTAATGAATTTGATCGTTCCGCATAATATGCTTTCCATGTCTTTTGATCAAAATCTTCAAATTGAATTCTATAAAATTCTCCAATAAGTAGACTTTTGTATCTTTCTGATGATGTAAGATTCACCATATAGTGTGCTTCCATCAAATATGGTTTAATTTCTGAAATTGACCGTTCTGCATATTCTGCTTTCTCGAACAACATGCACAAAAATTGTCATAACTTTTCCTCGAGAGCTCCAAATCGAGTTCTGCAAAATTCTTCAAGAATTAGATATCCATAATTTTCTAATGATATAATATTTTCTATGTAATAATATAAAGATTAATACAGTTTAAAAATTAAATTTGAGAATCATTCATATATTTACTTTCTGAATAGCACCAACGAGAGCTGCCATAATTTGTTATCAGAAGCTTCAAACTGATTTTCGTAAAAAATTTCACAAGGTTTATTTCTGTATCTTTATGTTGATACGAGATTCATCATGTTGTTGGCTCCTAGTAAATGTAGTTTAATTTTCAAATTTAAGGTTCTGCATAATCTGTTCCCTGAACAGCTTCCATGAGAATCGTCATAACTTTTTCTCATGAGTTCTAAATCAAGTTCTGCAAAATTCTCCAAATAGTAGACATCTACATCTTTCTCATGTTATATTATATGTATGTAAGCCTTCTTGAAAAAATTAAATTTAAAGACGTAATTTAGTTTAGTTTCCTGTACGAAGACTACCATACTTTTGATCTGGAGCTCAACTTGAATTCTGTAAAATTCTCCATGAAGCAGACTTTCATATCTTTATAATTATGTGACTCACCATTTAATTTTTCTTCAAGCTTTTTTTGTTTCAGTTTCCATTTTCGCTCCCGTTGTCGCTTCTGTTATTAAGACATTTTTGTTCCCGTTGTTAGGACATTTTCATTCTCGTTGTTTGTACATATTTTCTTTTCATCATAAATTCCATTTGAAGGGCTATCAAGTCATATCCTTTCGTCCTAAAAATTTGAATGGCTGTCTTTTTGGCTTTCCCATTTTGTAATGAAGTGACAGTTTTCCCATTCTGAAGTGGCACATATCCCGTTCTGAAGTGACAACTTTCTTGACTGAAGTGAATGAGATCTTTTTTGCTATTCTTTTCTCTGAAATTTCTGCTCTAAAATTATTTCCTTAGCAATTTTTTTTTCTAATGAATTTCTATTATGAAATTCTTTCAAAATTTTGTTCTAAAATTTTGATACTTTTAAAGTTCTAGCTTTTTCTTTTCTGGAGCGCTGGAACTTCTCTCTTCTGAATTTCTGACTTCTACTTTCTGTTTGAAGCTCTGATTTCAAGTTTTCTGTTCTGAAGCTTTGACTTCAGCTTTTCTATTCTGAAACTCTGACTTCAACTTTTTTGTTCTAAAGCGCTGACTTCAGTTTTTCTGTTCTGAAACTCTAACTTCAAGTTTTTTGTTCTGAAGCTTTCACTTCAACTTTTCTGTTCTAAAGCATTGACTTCAGCTTTTCTATTCTTAAGCTCTGACTTCAGTTTTTCTGTTCTTAAGCTCTGACTTCAGCTTTTCTGTTCTGAAGCTTTGACTTCAGTGTTTCTGTTCTGAGCTTTTCTGATCTTAGCTTTCTGAGCTCCTCTGATATACGCTTTCTGAACTTTTCGAGCTCTTTTGGTTTGAGTTTTATGAGCTTTTCTGAACTTTCTGAGTTTTAAGCTTATCTAATATGTGTTTTAGGAGCTCTTCTTTTCTTATCTGCTCTAATTTTTTTAACTCATTCTTCCTTTGAATGGATTTCTTTTTTGATCTCCTTCCTCTCTCTGTTTTTTTTTTGTTTTGGTTGCTCTTAGCCTAGCTGTCCTAGGTGGAGCTTCGATCGTCTGGTAGTTTGTGGGTGACGGTTCGTGGGTTTCATCGGCCCCTCGTGCAATTCCATGAATTGTGTTAATAATATTTTTTTTAAAATAGTAATTGTACAAAATAAATAAATCAAATTGAATACGAATGAGTGGATTTATCATTCTTCGCTCTGTTTTCAGTTTCGTAGTCATTTTCGTTACTACTTCCGCACCCGTTTCTTCTTCTTCTTCTTCTGTTGTTGGAAGCGCGTTTGATTTGGTTTGAGCATTTAAGGGAGAGATTTCTTGAGTTCGACTCTCAATGAAAGCACCAAATGTAAAGGAAAATTTCACAGTTTTTGAGAATTGATCGTGAATTTTCTATATCATAATATGAAAATATAGAGAATAATTAAGGGAGAGAATGAGAGAATAGCACTACCATGATTTACATGAAAAATCCTTAAAGGGAAGAAAAATCCTTAAAGGGAAGAAAAATCACGGGGAGATTTTGATAGTATTTCATTATGGAGAATGATTTACAAGACTAATGAAAGCTGCATAGTCAGCTTATTTCTTATGGGTGTTGAGAGTTGTTGTCTTCCCTGTTGGAGTTACATCTTGCATTTATTTATAAGCCTTCAATCGATTATATAGAATCTGATACATCTTATCTAATTCTATCTAAAAATAGGATCAACAAAATATTCCCTGAGATCTAACTTATCAGCATTAACAACTTAGTAAATCTTGACCGTCTGACTAATCCAATGGTCTTGATTAATTTTTCTTTTGATTGTCACATCGGTAATCCATGTACTATCGTCTGATTGACCTATTCTTTATAACTGCCTAGTTGATCCTAAGGTTCTCGCTCTATCTTCTCCTCAATGGAGTCTTAGGTCTAGATATTGTCACGTGTCATGTAAAATTTTGCTTGTACATCTTGCTCATCAGTATTAATAACTTTTTGGATTTGAATCATTTGGTGTAGTGCGACGAATCTCATGGCTGTAGTGATTGTTACCAGCTTTACCACGGTGATGATTCGCTCGATTGACTTCTCTGGCTTTCGTGACTCCCTATATGACTTTTATACTTCAGTTATCTTGGTTAGGCGAGTAGCTCCAGATCAGCTTCTTCAGATCTGTCAACATGACAAATTCAACTATTCTCATAATACTTCTGTGATATTTGCTTTAATTATTTTTCTTCATGTTCAATTGTTGATATGGCCGAATACTGAAAATTATTCCTGTTCAACTGACACCATATAATTTGCTGCAACGACCCCAGGCTATCTATGTCAAGATCAAAACACAGAATTTTTGTAAGGGATAAAGACAAGAAGTAGGTTTAATAGCTCTCAAAGAATGACTATATAGGGTGTACGAATCCATGCCAAGAATGAATAGGCGTGAGGTCGAGTATTTTCACTACACTAATTAAAACACCTTCGTTGTAACGAGAAAATTACATTCTATTGAGTTTGTTAGTGCTTTATTTGGAAGCACTTTCACACGTTCAAAAACATCATTTTAAACATGAACATTCTCAAACAAACTCCAAAATTAATCAACTAGGTGTGAGTAAATATGAGCGTGTATATCATCCAACACATGACTAGAGAAAACAAACATCCTACCCACATTGTTTCTGACTTAATTAGCTAAGCCTAATGACGTAATAGTATACATGTACATGTTTATGTACTAAACTAGAAGAATATGCCAAACAATATGGTGTGTGGAAAAAGCAAAGGCGAATAATAATTTGTGATCAATTATGTGAGGTTGTCTGCAGGAGATAATGGCTCTCTTCTAATCATTATCCTAAAATATAATATATCATATATCAATATATTTATAGCTTTACTTTATATGTTAAAGAAAAAAATACATGCATAAATTAGTTTAATAGAGGGAGAGCCGCCATGTTTTGGTAGCAATATTCGTCAGGACATGTATAATTGGAAGTGGGTTCGTGCTGAGCACTGAAAATTTATTTTGTTTATTTTAAACATGCATGCATCGATCGCATCTTTAGACTAATGGCGCTAAGGAATCAAATTCAAGAACCTTCATGGTCGCTTCTTAATTTCCCCCTACCTAATCACTCTTCCCCTCATTTAAAAATGGCTCTTTGCTACTACATTTTTATCTCTTTTCTCCTCCCTTCTCTTTCTTGAATTACCCAATTTGACATTAATTGTCAAAGTTATAAAACTCACTATAGTTTTCGATATGTCCATAATGATAGTATTTGACTCTCGATATTTCATTTCAACAATGTGACATTTGTTTGAGAGAGAATAATCTCGTATATCGAGTATTTGTAAAGTAGGTGACATGAGAATTTAGTAGTAATTACACGACTCTTTTGTTGACTAGGGTATATATGTTAGTTTCTTCTAGTGTATATCTTATTTTTGGTCTTTGACAGTTAGATTATTCTTAGTCTGCCTTTTTTATCAGCTTGCTGTCATAAGTTTTTTAATACTTTACCTCTGTAATCGTTTCTACTTAATGAGAAACTACCATTCTTAGTCTTTCTCTTCTCTCTGCTCACCTTTTTCCTTCATCTCTCTCTTTCTCTTATCTTTCTACGATTCATGTACTTCTTTAATATAAAAAAATCTTACATGGTATTAGTGCAAAACTGAACTCACGTCACTTTCTATGGCAAATCAAAACAATTCCTCTATCTTTCTTTTATCCAATATTTGCAGTCTGATTTCCATCAGATTGGATTCGAGCAACTATATTCTTTGAAAATTTCAAGTTACAACAATCCTAAAAGCCCACTCATTGTTCCTATACATTTCTGGTACCATACTGTATTCCTTATTCACAGGTTGCCCTCTGCATCTTTAGATAATCCAAGTCCTTTTGAATTTTTTTTGGATACTTACCTAATTACAAACTCTGAAAGGTGTTTGAGTGTGCCTGTTATCCTCTATTAAGGCCTTATAACAGTAACAAGCTTGAGCCTAGATCAAGCCAACATGTCTTTCTACGTTATTCTTTACATTCTAAAGACTACATTTGTTACAATCCTAAGTCTATTAGCTTTCATAGCTCTAAACATGTGCTTTTCTATGAAGAAAATGTTTCTTTTGCTGACGTGAGAGATCAAACTTCTACTAATACTGATGTTTCTAGTGTTAAGTCTACCGGTTATGTTCCACCTTTATCTTTGCTTATTTCTCATGATAAATCTACTACTCAGTCTTCTGGCCGTACTACTTCTGATACTAATAACAAACAACACATAAGTACTAAAGCTTGTTCTACTAATATGCCCGTTACATCTTCTGATTCACAGTCCGCATCATATTTGTAATTGCCTAATACTACTAATATACATCCTATCTTATCTACTACTAATGAATTATCCAATGTTACTTCTACTGCTAATGATCGTCCAATGCAGGCAAGGTCAAAGTAAGGAATATCTAAGAAAAAAGTATATCTTACAACCTTCTCTTCTATCCAATTGCCTAATGAAGAATTTGAACCTTCTTCATACTCTATTGCCTCAAAATCTATTACTTGGAGAAAGGGAATGGAAGATGAGTCCAATGCTTTACAGCAACAATGTACTTGGACTCTTACCCCTCTCTCTCTCCTAATAGAAATGTTGTAGGATGTAAATGGATTTACAAGTTGAAGCATAATCCTGATGGTAGTATAGCTCCGTATAAGGCAAGCACTACAATAAAAAAGAGCTTAGATGATGGTGAAAACCCGTCATCAAAACCTTTAGTGACGGGAAAGTGACTGTCATCTAAACTTATTTCACCAAAAACCATCATCAAAAGGTGTCGCCAAAATACTTTTGATGACGGGGATTCTCCGACATCATAGGTGCCATAAAAGTACCTTTAATGATGGGGATTGTCCGTCATTAATGGTGCGGCAAAAACACCTTTAACGATGGGGAATCCCCGTCATTAAAGGATCATTTAAAAAAACTATCATGGAAAGGCAAAAACCTGCCTTCCCATGACAGTTTTTCATTAAGATTATTTAAGTGCTAAACACAATAAAAACAAGCTATAATACTCATTGTTCCGGAGGGCAAATTATTTTGTTACATGCTATATGCAAAATTCTTTTATATAGAAAAAGAAAATTGAATTAATGGAAATAAATGACAAAATACAATCCAACAGATGTTGGGGGTTATGCCTTCAAAGCATGTGTATTGACATTTTGATATGAAATTTAAAAAGGATTACATTTTTCTTATAATTATTTTTTTAAATTATTGTTGAATAATTTATATAAATATCTGAAAATTCCATGTTCATTAATGAGACTATGATCTTGTATTAGTACGAGATGATTAAGATCATAAATAATGAATAAAATTATCAGCTCATTGACAGATCCCACTTCACAACCTCACGGCTCAAGTCTAGCGTATAGCTAATTGGGTGCTTTGCAAATGTCTAGAGTATTATAAAATTTCACCAAGGAAATAACAGAAGGAAAACCGAACTTTTTCAGTGAAAAATAAAAAAGAGGAGATCAAATTTTTGAAGTATGAGTTGGAAACATCAAGGGCAGGAAAAGTAAAAAATAGTAATGCATGATTGTATATTGGTTCCTTTAAGTATTAATAGTGGAACTGAATGGTTATTGAGCTTAAATTTATAATGAGATTATAAATTAGCCATCACTAGTAGATTAATGGTATTTAAGAATCAAGAGGTAATTAGAAGGGTAAAATGGTAAGTTTGACTAGTTCTAATTTACGAACCAATAATTGGAGGACAGAACTATATGAAATGATTATGTCAGTGGACTACATGAGAATACTCTATAAATACATTTTATAATCTCTAAGAGTGCAATTCCATATTTATAGTGGAGTAATAATGAAGTTAATAAATAAGATTATTTAATTAAAAAATTTAATTAATAATCTGATTTATTAGAGCTTAGAATTATAGATCTATGGTCCCCAAGTCAACTCTATACTACGCTGTCTAGGGTGTGAATATTTCAGGACATGAGAAAATGACTGACTTGTAAAAGAAATTTTTATTCTGGGGTAAGTACATAATTATGAGATAATTATATGTGATTAATTAATAAAAAATTAATTAATTGAATTATTTATATATTTAAATATAATTTTTGGAAGTTATATATGTATAAATAATCAATTTTTTAATTATGGATAACTGAGACAAAATAACTAATTTGTGAAATTAGATAATTAAATTATTTTTAGATAATAATTTAAATCAACTAAATCTATTATTTGTGAAATACCAGATAAGTTAGTTGATAAGGATAATCAGATATGTTAATTTTAAATTAACTGAAATCTAGATAATTATCTAATTAACATAAATATTTAATTCGCAGTAATTGCCACGTACCAATCATTGATAGGGTATCAGAAATTGATATGGACTACTGTGATGCCACGTGGCACTACAATAGTGAGTGTGCAACAATGTAGTGTCATGTGGCACTGTAGTTGTGCACAATTACAGTTGATCCCACTGCAATTAGTAATTTTATAATTAAATATTACTTCAGTTTATCCCAAAAAATTTGATACGCCATTATCTAGAATATATACATATATTATTTCAATGGCATTGGTTGTTGAAAGAAGAGTAGAGAATCAGTTAATCAGATCATCAGTTCGTCAATCAAGAGTTGTATTGAGAATACGATTGGTGTCATAGAGATTTTCTTCTGTGATTAAACGTTAATAAAATCTCTAAAAGAATAATCATCATGTTCTTTTAGAGATTTCGTCTCACTAAAGTCATTCTCAGTAAATCTTTAGATCTCATGTGTTGGGAACATATAGAGACAGAAAAAGTGTCTTGTAATATTCTACGTGCCCACACATGACCTAGTGTTTTGATGATTGACTTGGAAGATCTTGGTGTGGATCTCAGAATCTACTGATCGTTGGAATGATTTCGTGAGAACGGAGGATCAATCATTTTTTGCAAGGAAACTTGATATAGACGACAAGAGATATATGATTCACAACCTTATATGTTGTAGTATAAATATATAATGGATCCTGACTGATTGAAAAATAGTTTTCAATAAAGTTTTTTATTTGGTTATCATGGCGTTGCGCAAGTTTTGTTTTATTAAAAAAATTAATTTTTATTGAAAGTTTATTTTTTTTAAAGCCACACGCCTCCGCGCACGCGCCGAGACAACCAGCAATAGAGAGTTATGAAGTTTGAAAAAGAGATAAAATAACAAATGCAAAACTATATGCATAACAGTTTTAAGGTCCTAGTTTTCAAGATAGTTAGAAGAAGTCCATATGAAACAACCTACAGAGAACCAAATATATAACTTACAAGCACCATTCTGAACCATCACCATCAAGAACCAATTCCTTTGCATAAGTCAGATTGGGATCAGGATGACCTCCTCCAAAGTCCTCTTGTTTGTGTGAAACCAAGCATTTAGATAGGTAACCTACATGTTTTTAACATATAATAATGATGTTACTAGCCAACAATCAGTTATCCACAAACTTTTTATCACCTTGGGTACACAGTTCAATAATGAGCTACATCAGAACAAGGTGCATCTTTGTTTATCTTGATTACACTTCTTGGTGTATCCATGTATTCTGGCCTCTCCCAACATGCATGATCCTTATTAGCATCACCCACCTACCCAAACACCACAAAACCTCAAAACCCAATTTATGATTCCTCTCCAAAAGCAATGAAAATGATGTTGTTAATCAGAAAAATAGAAGAGTATCAAAATGTATAGTAGAATCAGTAGATTATATATATATATATAAACTTGAACATAAATGGTGTCTGGTTGAGCTGTGGCTTTGAGAAGATAATCAGCGGCCGAATGGATAGCTTTTTTCGCTTTCTGAAACTCACCTTTCATTATCCCACCGAACTCAACCACACTCCACGAAAGCATTGTTGTGGTGAATGTCATTGGAAATCCAAACTTCACATTGTCCATTGCATCATAGTACCCACCAACTAAATCAACCTGCATTTTCCATATCAAACTCAAAATCAACAAAAAAAAAACCACAGAAATGCCATTTTCACTATGAAGCTAAAAAATCAGCAAAACCCACTTCCCATATTTCAGACTAAGTACAAAATGAAGAAACTAAACTATAGGAATACCTTGAAAATTGGAGAAGAAAACACCTAAATTTTTTTAAATTTGAAGTAAACTTGTTGTGCATAAAATTTAGCAGAATGGTTGCAGATACAATCTAATCTAATAGAAGCTACTTTGTTTTTCTTTTCTTTTTTAAATTAGGACATATAAGCTTCAGAATAGAGTTATCTATCATAGACTCATAATTGTGCGTGTAACTTGCGGTAAACAATATTCTAAACAACAAAGACGCACCATGATATGAAAATGGAGAACTCATTGACTGGGAGTGATGAGGGTCCTCGGTTAGCTTAGATATAATTAAATCAATTACCCGCATCTATTCATCTAGAGTTCCAGTTAGTGTGACTAACCTATCACTCAACCCAAAATAATTAGTATCCTGAGGAGATATCTTAATACCCGTTTGAAACTCCACTATAAATGACCTGCAAAATCAAAGAGAGAAATTAACAACCACCTTGGATTTCATTCAATAAAGAAAATATGTTAACAAATAAAGAGTAGGATAAAATAAAAGTCCAGCTGTTAATGATCTTTAGCAAATATATAATCAAAGGAAGAAAGTTCACATGGCCAAATCCTCATATAAATGGTGGTCATTTCCTTTCGCCAGAATTGTTGACACTGTTCACGCGACATGTTTTTTTGTGTGCTCTTTCATCTGTTGAGGTAAGATATTAAACGGTATAATTTTAATGAAAATGAACAGGAAATGAGCAATATGGGAAGAGACTCTGTTAAATTGCTACTCTGTACTTTATCACCAAATAAATCTTAATGTCTTTGAGAGTGACAGTTCGAACTTTCAACCAAGTAATATGTCAAAACAAATAGTACAACTGGGACTGTTGGACCCAAAAAAGACATGAATATAAAATATGTTGAGTTCCTAATCGCTCACAAACAGACTATTGGTTCTGAAATAAAAAGAAGAATTATGAAGCAAATTTCACATAGGAATGTAATGAACAACATATGTTTTGTTGTATGAAAAGGAGAAAATGAAACAATTAGGCACAATTGCTATTCATTAAGTAAGCAGTGAAAACACTACAAAATCAATAGTCATTGTAGAAAGATTCTGTTTCTTCACCAAAGAAAGCAACTTGTGATGTAAGAAAAGTGTGAGAAATGAATAAAAAAGAAATCTGTTAACTTTGTATTTTTTATCAGTAATGTTTAACAATAAAAACTTATCTGGTAAAAAAAGTAAGAGTTGAGTGAAAAATCTCAATAAGTGACATTTGTCCTCTTCATTCCATAGCAAATTTATGGAGCAGAACACATTAAATACACAATTGAACCTTATGTAGTTAGCAACAACAATTTTAATTGGCAGATTTTTTATACAAGAACAAAACGACTTATTGCAGGGACAAATAAACTAATAAAATTAAAGGCTCTATTAGAGTGTTCGATGCCTTACAACACTGACAACTTGAATGGCACCAAGTGACATTTGAATGGGGGGGGGGTCATTTCTTGTCATATTGGAAATCAACTTCAGTTACCCGTATCAATTAAAACATGAAGAAATGCATAAGCTGATCTGGAATAATTTACTAAAAATAACACTTTGAGACTTAAAGCATCAAAGTAATCTTCGATACTTAAACCAAAATCAGCAATTTAGAGGCTGTCCATGACACATTATTACGTAAAAAATTAGATTCAACTGGAAAAGATCAAAGCCATGTAAAAAACTAGCAGTTCAGATGTTGTACTATGACACATTATTCTGCATTCTATACAGATTTATTATTTTACAATAGCGTCTCATGCATAAGAATCCAAAGAATATTTTTTTGTTATTTTATACTTTAAGGCATTAGGCTTTTCAAAATAGTCTATTTCTACACTTATATCTTATTTATAACTGAACGTATCTAGCCAGACTATAAGAGACCTTCTCCCTGCTTCATAAGTGACAAGTCTAACCATAAATTTTCATTTTTTTCTACACTTCAACTCCATTTTCACACCTTCAATAATCTAAGATTCAGTTATCCTCCTATAGACTTAATCTAGATGTTAATTTAATGAAATAATTCAATTTTTCATTCTCTTCAGATTCTGGCTAGTACAATTATGAATTGGGAAAGCAAGTTAACTGATCAAAAGGCTGAAATGGAAGAGGAAAAGGCTAAAAAACTTTTTAAGCCAAAGTTGGTAAATTAAAATTGAGAACTAAACGAAATACAACCAGGGAAAAACACTTACATAGTTCTTGCAAACATCACATCTGGGATGTTTCTACTCTTTATAGCATAATTTGTGATCAGGGCGATTGGCAGACATAGAAATGATATTTCTTAGCTAAGTTAGATGATAGAAATGACAAACAAAGTAAAGAGAGGTCACTTGCGGAATCAAGCAGTGACAAATTAAGTGAAATTCCAAGACCATATTCTGAAGCATTTTAACCAATAACTTACAAAAGTTTACTATATTTCAATAAGACTTTTACCTCATAATCCGTAATCGGTTTATTGCAAGCATTATAGCGAAAACATTCTGGATGCCAAACAGAACCCAAGCAACTTAAAAATCGTCCATGACCAATCTCAGTGTTGCAGCCAGCACAAACCCTTCAAGAGTTATTCCTCCAAGTATTTTAACCATAATACTAGGTAGTACAAGTTCATTTTATGTCTTAGAAAGGTACTTCTTCTTCAAGGCAGCGGTATTATTATTATAAGTCTCTGATAGAAACTACTGATATTACATGTTACTCAGGATAGGATGCACCAACAAGTTTCAAAATAAAGAGTGAAACATCACAATATATATATATATATATATATATATATATATATATATGGACATATTGCATGTTTCTAGAGGCTTAAACTATTGAAGATAAACTCTCTACATCATCACATGGTTCAAACAATCAACAAGTTACTTAACGAAAAGAAAAGTTCTTTAAATTTCAGGACACTAAGACCAAGTTTAGGGGGGAATAATCCAGCAAGCTCGTATACATAAGGCCTAACAGAGAGCAAAGGATCCAATTATAAAAAAACTGTAGAAAGAAAAATCACAAAATCAGACAATCACTCAAATTAGAGAAGAATTTGAGAATGAAACCCTTACCTCTGTTCTTTGAGACCCTAGCTCGGTGGATGTGGTGACAAAACTCGCGATCCTAGCTCTCTGTTCTTAAGGACCCTAGCTCGGCGGCTCTGGCGACGAGGCTCGTGACCTTCTCTCTTTTCTTCGGGACCTTAGCTAGGTTGTTGGTGCGACTAGGATCGTGAACCTAGATCCGCTCTTCAATGGTTGTGGCAATCAAGCTCGTGATGAAGCTCGCGACCCCAACTTTCTGTTCCTCGATGGTTGTCATGACCAAAATACAACCACAGCTCGATGCTCTCTCCTCTTTCGATGGTTGTGCTAATGAGCTCGAGAGAAGCTGATCGATAACCCTTGAGAGAGAGATGGAATAGAGAGAGAGAGAAGTTGAGGGAGAGGCTGTGAAAATTGGTTTAGATAAGAGTTATAAGATGGCATTTTGGTAATAATGAGAATGTCAAAATAATTGAATTAAAAAAGTAAAAAGACTTTGACAGATTTAAGAATTACCAGTCATTATAGATAAGTATAAGATGATATGTTATTTAAAATTTGTCATAGTATCAAAAAGTAAAAGAAAATCGCTTCCACATCTATTTTTCAATGACTGGTTTAAGAGACCTGTTATCTAAATCATTACCATGCTGCTATTAAAGCTCATATTTGTAGTAGTGAAGGTTGATGGCCAAATGGTACAACCAATAGTCTGGCTTGGATTACAATGAGACATTTAGTCCAGTTGTCAAATGCACAGTTGTGAGAATTCTTTTATCTCTTGCAGCTTAGAATTCTTGGTCTTTACATCAACTTGATGTAAAGAATGTTTTTTTGCATGGTTATCTTCAAGAAGAGGTATTTATGATACAACCTTAAGATTTTATAGATCCTACTTGGCCTACACATGTTTGTAGATTGCACAAATCTCTCTATGGTCTCAAACAAGCTCCTAGAGCTTGGTTTGGTAGATTCACTACCTATATTCACACCATAGGCTTTATTTCTTCTATTGCTGATACATCTCTTTTTATTTGCAACACCAGTACATTTATTACTTACCTTTTACTGTATGTTGATGATATAATTATAACTTGGACTGCTTCTGATTATATTATTTCTCTTATAGATAAATTGAAATAAGAATTTGAAATGACAGATTTAGGATTTGTCAAATACTTTCTTGGCTTACAGATTCAGAATTCAGATAAAGGAATCTTTGTATATTAACAGAAATACGTTCCTGATTTACTGCATAAAGTTGGTTTAAGTAATGCCAAGCCTTACAAGACACCTTTATCTCTTGAAACTAATTTCTATTACAATTCTCAGCCTCTAACAGATGCTACTCGATTCAGGGTTGTGGTTGGAGGATTGCAGTACTTGACTTTCACACGGCCAGACATTAGCTTTACTGTCAACAAGATCTGCCCATTTCATGCACAATCCTGCTTTAACTCACTTATCTATTATCAAAAGGATACTTAGATGTTTAAAATGAACCTCAAATTATGGTATTTTATTTCAGAAAGGAAATATGTATCTTAATGCCTTTTGTGATTTTTATTGGGCAGGGGACCCCAAGGATAGAAGGTCAACTACGTTTTTTGTGATTTACTTGGCATCCAATCCTATCTCTTGGACAGCAAAGAAGGCAATCCACTGTCTCAAGGTCTACTACTGAAGTAGAATATCGTGATATTGCCAGTGCAACTACTGAAATATCTTGGATAAAACAACTGCTTAAGGAGCTACATGTTACACTACCTACTCCTCCTCATTTATGGCGTGACAGTGTTTCAGCCATTGCTTTGGCATCTAATCCAGTATTTCATGTCAAAACCAAGCATATTGAAATAGACTTTCACTTCATAAGAGAAAAGTGTCTAAGAAGGACTTATGTGTTAGCTATATATGCAATCAAGATCAACTAGCAGATATTTTTACCAAATCTCTTCCTTCACCTCGATATATATCTCTAAGGTCCAAACTGCGTCTTCAACTTGGAAGCATCAGTTTGAGGGGGGTTGTTGACTAGGGTATACATGTTAGTTAGTTATACTGGTGTATATCTTATTTTTAGTCTTTGATAGTTAGTCTTTGGTAGTTAGATTATTCTTAGTCTGACTCTTTTATCAGCTTGCTGTCAAAAGCCTTTAAATACTTTTCCTCTATAATCGTTTCTAATTAATGAGAAATTATCCTTCTTAGTCTTTCTCTTCTCTCAACTCACATTTTTCCTTCATCTCTCTTCCTCTTATTCGTGTACTACTTTAATATCAAGAAACCTTACATCTTTTTCACGAGTACTCTTTTAATTAAGAACAAAAACCATGAGACCCACATGGTAAAAATGATATTGTTTTGAGACACAATCCAAATTATTAAAACAAAACGAAGAACTACCATTAGCTAATGATATTAAATTATACGTGACACAATATATTATAGGTCATATCAATGATAATAAATGAAAGTTTCTCAAATAATAAGAAACTATTTATTGTTTTTCTTAAAATATATTTGAAGGAAACCATTTGCATCATAAATTGAATCTAAACATCAAATTTATGAGAACATACTATGGGCTATTTAAAATGGAGATTTGCTTATGCTATTGTTAATGACGTTGCTCTTTCCAAAGAAGAACAAGATGGTATTTTAGAGTTGAAATATTGAAAAAGAAAAGGAAAAGTTGCATTGAAGTGGATGACAAAATCATATCCCAAATCGACATCAAGTTGCTAATTTCAGTTTTTTAATCGAAGCTGGTGCAGGCAATCTGGTATTTTATCTTCTAATTGGTCTTTTTTTTAATGTACATGATCATCATCATTGTTTCTGATTATTAAATAATAAAAAGGCAGACAAATATACAATTTAAAGCATTTTAAGTACCATTAGCTCTAACATTTTATATTACATGCCTATTATTTAAGTGTTAAGACTTAATTTCAATCACCTAAAACTATAAAAACCCTTTTTTACCTATTTAAGTAAATATTTGGTAAAAAATAGGACTGGCCCACCACTTCAGCCCGGTATCCATATTCCGCCATCACGAGTTGACCAGTCACAAACTTCACCGCAAAGCCGTCGTCCGCCACCTACCATTACAAGTTAACGAGATTAAGGATGATAATGAATGAATATTTTAGGGTATGAGTAATATTATATTATGAGACTTAAGGCTTGTAAGTAAATCGTCTTTAATATTCATACAAGATTTTGAAAACATAATTGGAACCCTCCAATTTTATAGGTGTTAAGTAAACATCTATTCCATTGTCTTTCACGAACCAATTATTTCTTCGCGATAATTCTCCACCTACATATTCTAATCAATATAGGTTTAATTGGCGCTCTACAATGTATTGCACTGACTCGGTCTAATATTTTTTATTTGGTCAACAAGTTGACTCAATTTATGCTTGCTCCTACTCAAACACATTGGTCTGTTTTAAATGCTTGCTTTTGAACAGAATCAATCAATTGTTCCTACTTCATGTGTTTTTAGATGTTGACTGGGCTGGAAACAAAGATAACTATCACGCTCAGTATGTGTAATCTTTCTTGAGAAGTTTTGTGTTTTTAAAAGAGATAATGATGTTTTGATTGAAATTAAAACGATATTGAGTTCTTTAGATTTGAATTCGTAGAAGAAGGTTATAGTTGAAATTTCAATGATTTGCTTGATTGGATAAATTTTACCTGAAAAAAAAGATATTGAGTTATTTAGATTTAAATTCTCGACCGTTAGGAGTAGAACGACAGGGAAACAATTGCAGTCTAACCGTCGACGATTAAATCTGGAGAGTCGAGATCTTTTCTATTAATTTTTTCTCTTGAATACATGTAAGTATATCATTTTTATATGTAATTAAATCTGGGTCAGTTAAAATAGATTGGACAGTCCATCACACGAACCACACATTTCCGGGTTTTTTTCCAAAAGCAATGGCCTAGTTTGAGCCCAAAAAGCGAACAGGCTCAGATCTCAGAGGATTGACCGTGATTGATTTGGAGAGAGAAGTGAGAGAGACAACGCTGGCGATGCAAAGAGCAATTCGACGTATCAATACGATCGTGGATGCTCCACGCCTCACCAGATTCGCTCTTCACGCCCCAAAATCTGTAAGCTCTTTTCTCAGCTGAGTGTGTTTTCTGCTTGGTGTGCTTAAACTAGATCAATTTATTATTCCTTTCTTTTTCTGGGCGTTCTCTCCCTTTTCTCTTTTATTATGTATAAGCGAGAAAACCCATATTCGGTTTTGGATTTCCCCATATGGTTCAGAAATTCCTCTTCGTTTTCTGTTTATTGGAAGTAGATCAGAGTTTACTGACAATTTCTAACTTTTGAAGCTTAGAAAGAGCCTTAATTATCTTTTCGAGTTTTTTTTTTCTTTTGTTCATTACCATTAAGTTGTTGATATAGTTGGTTGAGCAAATTCCCCCTTTTTTCCTTTTCCCAGATAAAAACTTTGGTCAATGACTTTTGAAAATGTAAGCAAGCTACTTGTGGAAAATTTAGCTGGTGAAATTGTTTAAAACTGACCACCCTCTTGCCAACTAGATCATATAAGCCAATATTTTTCACAATCACTAATTAATACATTTTGGGTGTAATTTCATCCACTTAGTTTAAGGGTATGATTATAATGTAATTTATTTGCATTTAGTTTCTGCAACAGTTTAATGAGAGCATATCAGGTAATTGGCTTCAAATGTTTCTAATTCTAGTGAAGGTGACTGACTAAACATCATGCATATCGAAATTATACTAGATTTAACATCAGTCAACTTCATTAATTTAGAACAAGCAGTGGGATTCTTTAAATCTCTCATAGAATGTCGGGAGTTAGAACAAGCAGATATCTTGGGTAGGCATTGACTGTCACCTATTAGACATTTTTCCACTTGCTCTGTTTTGGTTTTTTCTGCTATTTGTAAGACATCAGCTTTGAACTTCTATCTTCATTGGAGTGAACCTTTTCACCTCAGGTGGAGATTGAATTTGCAGATGGAAGAACCTTTACTTTGTCTGCTGAATTTCTAAGAATATACAGCCCAGCTGCTGATGCCAAGATCAGGTCAATAAGGGGTGAGAAGGTATAATATAGGACCTATAATCTAAGTTTCAACCTTCACGAGATTATGTTCTTCATTTATCCTCTTCATTTTTTTCTTCGGTTTTTCATTTCTAGTCGGGTGAGTCTCTAAACATCAATCCAGATGATTGGTTACTCAAGTTGTTATCTTTTCATATATGAGTTTTAACCTTAATGAGATTAAACTCAAACTAAATTTAAATTTCTCAAGACTAATTTCCATGGTAATTTGGTTTTTCCTGCATTACTAAGAAAATTTGAGTAACTTCGGAATGATCTATGTATCATTATGCTATGCCTGACGAACAGGTGATATCGGGGAGGCGTCATGTGGGGATAATGTCTGCAGAACCTGTAGGAAACTATGGGGTAAGGTATCAATGTCTAATTCTTCTGCATCATATATGTAGTAATTGAAACAGAGATGGAAGTGAAGGGTGATATTGGGTGGTAATATTTCAGGATACTTTTCGATGATTTGCATAAAACTGGAATCTATTCATGGGACTATTTTCATCATCTTGGGAGCAACAAATTTATGTTCATGAGAGATTATGTTAAAACACTGAAGAAGCACGGGCTCAGCCGAGATCCCGCCAGGAGAAAATGATGGAAATCTCAGCTGTTCTAAGCTTGTTGTTCAGCATCATTTGAAAGAGTATGAGATTTTCAGTATGCGTGATGAAGTTGAAAAATATGATGTCTTCGTACATTTCGAACGTGTAATGAGTAGAATTGTTGTCCATAGAGGATCAATGCAATGTTTTTTTTTTTAACTTTTGTCATTTAACTTCTCCTGGTTGAAGAAGATGTTGGCATATTTGGCTCAGTTTATAAGCTGCAGCTTATCACTTATAGCTTAAATAAGTAAATAGTTTATTTTTAAAAGGGAGTTTGATACAGTTTATTGAAATATGCTAGCAGCTTATTTAGATTAAAAATTAATAAGCTTTAAACTAAACTAATCTAACTTTTTCACTTAAAATTCTTTTAATTTTTTCACATCTCCAAAATTGTCCTCATTTTTTTAAAAATTACACAAACATACCTCTCTTCTTCAAGATAAAATCTATGAAATGAGAAGGAAATCGTGTTGTTTTGAACTGGAGTGATGTCACAATCATCAATTCTTTCGGTGGTGCTTTTCACAAGGTCAGGAGTTTGGGACGGAATAAGAATATTGGTCGGGACTTGCTGGGGAGTCGGGTTGGGGTCGGGGTCGAGTTGGTTGGGGAACCGGGGGTCATGGGGCACGAGTTGGGGACATGGGATCGAGGGAACGAGTTGGGGAGTCAGGTTTTACTCATTCTCTTACTAATATTAGATTAATGCTCATAATGGTAAAAATTGAATAGAGATTCTCGATGGTCTGGATCGGACCAAACTGTATAATTAAAAACTTTTAATTGGTCTGATATGTGTCATCTAGATTTGATCAGATGGCTCGTGTTATCATCTACCTTTGCCTTTGCAACCTAATGAAAGATGATCTAAATCCGTTAAAATATGTGAGAGTACTACTACATACATAGAGCGACATTGATTGGAAAAAACGAGGAACTCTGGAGTAGTTTGTTACGATGTTGTAAAAAAGGTTAATTATTCTAGTACCCCCAACCTTTCGTCCCAAATTGAAACCGTCTCCTGGCCATTTAAAATTTTCATAAGACCATATCACCTTCATTTTACGTTTTAAACTGGTACCTATTTTAATTGCTATCCATTTTTGTGGACAATAAGAGCAACATGTGACTCTAACGTGAAATATTTAAGGCGCACAATGCAAATGACTTTCCATCTCCTCTTTGCTTAACATTACTTCATATAATCACTATGAACATGATCTCCGGCTAGGGTATTCTCTTTCATCTTAATTAGAAATGAAGAAAAGAGCTTAACTACAAGTAGTCTGAGAAGGACTACATGTTGTTTTGTCATTCCTCGTGACTCTCTCTCATTGGTTGTACAATAGTGATTGCTTGTCTGCGTGTAGGCAACAACAATCATCACTCCTTAACCTTTTTTATCCCTTGCACATGAAATGCATTTTCTCTCTCTCATGTGCTTTTCTTTCCCTTCTGTATACTTTTCCTTTTAACCTAGTATTTGTAATAGTCCTATAAATAGCCAACTTTCTCCTTTTAGAAGAATTAGAGCAAAAGTAATATAGAACAAAATATATTTCTACAATTCTTAAGGGCCACCGGGCCAATGCCATCACGTTTGGCTTAAAGTCACATACTCGCTCGACTAAAATAAGCAAGGCACCAGAAGCAAGCCAAGTTGCGTCTTTTCCAAGTACGTAAGCAAGCAGCAGAATAACCCTTACCCAGGTATGCTCAGTCAAGCTGGATCGAAGCAACTATTTACTATGGGAAATCATGGTCCTCCCTATTATCAAAGGACACAAGCCAGAAGAGTACATTACGGGGACCAAAGAATGTCCATCACTCACAATCAATGCTGGAACAACAGCAAAACCAGAGATAGTGACAAACCAAGATTATGAAGACTGGGTGTCCAGTGACCAACTACTTCTAGGTTGGATCTATTGCACAATTGTTATAATTATATCCATAAAGTAGGGTATAATAACTATTTATGAGTATTTAGTTATTTCTCAGACATTTTGTATTACTAAATTTAATAAATGAATGAATGTTTTTCTATTAATTAAAGTGTGTTTATAATTTACTCAAGTTTTGAAATTATTGTCAACGTAAGAAGAGTAAAAACTGAGAGGTCTTTCAGACAAACTCTTCTAAAATAATTCAAAATGTTATCTGCAGTCTTAAGATGAATTGGGTAATCGAATCCGATTATGACTGTTAGATTGAACCAAATGATGTCAGTCTTGGGGCATGAGCGTGGAGACTTAAACGATTGACCTAGATATGTTATGGAACATATTAATAGACCAGTAACAAATTAGTTTGGAGCAAAGTCATTTATCTAGCTCTAAATCTAATTGTTTACACCTTAAGGGTATTTTCGTGATTATCTTAATCTTGAGGTGAATATGAAACTTGACTTATTTACTTGCGGTCTTTGATACACTAAATGAGTGAATTCGAATTACCGGACAATACATTGGCTGTTGAGATCGTGATTCAACTATATTGGAGTTACGTAATTCATAAATATAGAATTCACGGCGAGATTGTAAAATGCAACAATATCACCTTATACTTTATTGATCTGTGTGTGAATAAATAAATATGACCATGTACTCGATTAAATGAATAATTGAACAATGCATGGTGAACCATGCGAGATAATTCACTGTTATACTTTTCATACTCATAGTCAATAAAGAAGTTAAGGAAATAATAACTAGATGGGTAAAATGATAATTTTACATCCCGCTCTTGTTGCTGATACTCACGAAGGGTAACATAGTAAAATATTCTGTGGACCGTGAAATAAAAAGTGTTTATTTGCACCAACATAATATATAGCGCACATGAATCGATAATTGATTCGGTATCGGACCTATAATGGATTCGTACGATATCAGGATTAAGTATGTTAGGTATTTATGGAGATAAATTCGTCGAATATTTGAATCCTATAGCTTAATTCGCGTGGGTCTATTCGGTCTCATGAGTAGTTCATAAGGACAGGAATGACAAACAACACTAGTTGGACCAAAAATATATTTTGGATCAATGTGCACTTCCCAAACGTATATGTGATGAGTGTCGTCACTTAATTAGCGAAGAGTAAAATTGATGTTCAAATAGATTAATTTGTTATTTTCTAATTATTGGATAATTATTAAAGAAAAGAAATTAATTAATTAATTGATGGAGATCAATTTAATTTATCAATTTGGATTGATGAATTTAGACACAGTATTGACTCTAGGGAGATGTAAAAAATTGCAGAGGGACAGTAAAGAGAGGAGAATTTCAGCAATTTCCAATAAATGGCTATATGTGTAAATTCTATAATTATTATATAAATGATGAAAATATGATTTCATCCTTAACCCTGATCACAGTGTGTGATTACTCAGAGCAAAGAAAACGATTTCTCTGTCCCTTCCCTGTTGCCGCCGAAATCTAGAGGAAGAAGAGAAATTTGTTTTTCTTCTATTGTTTTGAGAGCCCACACTCAATTCCTGACAATGTCTTATCGAAATATACTTCTGAATCCTACGAGTGGTTGTTGGTGCGAATATTGATTCAAGTTCTACGAAGAACGAAGAACGCAAGACAATCAATAGGATTCTACTACGTCATAACTTCTCCGATACAAAAAATATATAATATTATTTCTACGTCTTCTAAATATGTCAATCTAAATATGCACGAACATAAAATATTTTATATTTAATATGATTAAATAGTTTATGTGAAATTTTTTTGATTTTCCGTCCACGAACTGTTCATGGTTCATTGTTTTTTCCTTAAATTTTTAAAAATCAATTCAACAATGACCTTTGATGTTGTCGCACAACTAATATTCAAAGGAGAACTACAAAGAACAAGAAAATGATCTATAAAGATAGTAGAATACCTCTCTGTCATGAAGAACCTTGTTGATAACCTCACTCTATCTGGGAGTCATATTCCTCTGAGTTGTCTAGTTACACAAATTCTTGCAGGTTTAGACTCTGAGTATACTCCCATTGTGGTGCAGCTAGACAACATAAAGTCTATCTCCTGGATACAGTTGCAAACAACTCTGCTTACATTTGAAAGCAGACTGGAGCAGCTCAACACTTATCAAACTGTCAATCTAAATCTAGCACAAGCCACTGCCAACCTGACTTTGAGCAGACTTGATAATTTTTTTTTTCAGGAAATAGGTTTCAAAGAGGAGGCTCTAGATAGTCAAACTCAAGAGGATACAGAGGAAATGGAGGAAGAAATTTTGGGAGAGGAAGAAACTTAAACAATAACTCAAGACCTACCTGTTAAGTATGTGGGAAGTTGGGACATACAACAACTGTCTGTTGGAACATATATGACCATAATTACATGGGATCCTTACCTACTCAGAATGAAGAGTCCAAAGGAGGCCAGCCAGCTCATATCTTCAATGGCTACATTGCTTCTCCCAACACTGTGAATGGCCCATCTTGGCATGTTGACTCAGGTGCAAACAACCATCTAACAAATGACTTGAATAATATCAACCAGAAGACAGAGTACAATGGTAAGAACTGTCTCATAGTTGCTAATTGAAACAAATTGGTCATTACTCACATTAGTAACACTAAACTCCTCGCCCTCAATAAGAAACGTGTTAGACTCTATAATGTTTTGTTGGCACCTAATGTTATTAAGAATATGTTGAGTGTTTCACAACTTAGTGCTAGTAATAACTTATTTGCTGAATTTTACTCTAATTGTTGTTATGTGAAGGACTTGCAGACGAGAATGTTGGTGTTATAAGGGGAGCTTTAGAATGATTTGTACAAGCTTGACATGCCCTTTCACAAAAATCCAGTCAGCCTATAGAGTTAGTCTAGATCTAGTTTTAGTCTCCTTAATAAATGTAATTAGCAGTGAGAGTCAAGAGTCATGTCCTAGTGTCAAAAGTCTAAGTTCTGTCAAGGCCGAGGAATGACATAGGAGACTAGGTCATCCTTCAAGCAAAGTCCTACTTCAAGTTCTTACAGTGTAATCTTTTCTTGAAATCCAATGAAGAACTCCTCTTTTTTGATTCCTGTCAGCTTAGTGAATATCATGCCTTACCTTTTAAGAACTCTATCCCACATGCTAAACATGTTCTTAATCTGGTACACACATACATTTAGGGTCCAACACCCATTAGTTCTACTTCAGGCTTTAGAATCTATATACATTTCAATGATGACCATATCAGACATACCTGGACCAATCCATTAAGTCACAAAAGTGAAGCAACTCATGCTTTCAGTTAATGAAAAAACAAGGCAGAAAATCAGTTTAACAGAAAACTAAAAGAAGTTTACTCAGACCGTGGAAAGGAGTTCCTACCTTTCAATGAATTTGCTCAAAAGTTTAGGAATAGTTCTTAAACACTCTTGCCCCTACACATCTGTCCAAAATGGGAGAGATAAGTGCAAGCACAGACACATTGTAGAAATGGGTCTAACTCTCTTAGCCTAAGCTAAAATGCCCTTAAGATATTGGTTAGAGGCATTCCAAAGCTCTGTCTACTTGATAAACAGACTTCCAACACCAGCATTAAAGAACGTGTCACCTTTTGAGACATTGTTAAATAAAAGCCTGATTATACTAGTCTTAAGACTTTTAGTTGCAACTGCTTTCCCTACCTAAGACCTTATCAGAATCACAAGTTTCAATTTCACTCAACTTAATGTGTTTTCCTTAGGTATAGTGAAGCTCACAAGGGCTATAAGTGTCTTAGCCAACTGGTATGATCTACATCTCTAGGCATGTGATATTTAATGAAAAGGAGTTCCCCTTTGACTTAAACATCCTGAACACTAGAGAATAGTCTGAGTCAATAGTCATTACTAGTCCTCTCATACCTATTCTACCAACTCCAAAATCTAGCCAAGCCCATAGAATAGTTAGTACAACCTAGACTCAAAGCTTCAACTCAGCATCACCAAGCTCATCTAGCAAGAATGGATCCTTACATCAATGTGAGTCTGATTCTAACAACAACGAACCTTATGACAATGAACAAGAAAATAGTGTAACGAGTCATATAACTAAAAATGCAAGTGAAAATGATTTTCTTCACAACCAAAATGCGAAAGTGGTGCAGGACAACATGAAAAGAAGTGAAGAAAGACAACAAAAAATGGAACATAATATGCTCACTAGATCTAAGTGTGGAATCTACAAGCCCAAGATCATTTACACTGGCTTGGTTGATAGACAAACTGCTCTGATAGAAGCTGAACCAAAAACAATTAATGAAGCCTTAGGTAGCAGACATTGGAAATGAGCTATGCAAATTGAATTTGATGCATTAGTTAAAAATAGAACCTCGTGTTTGGTTCCCTACTCGTCCAGCTATAATGTAGTTGGAAGTAAATGGGTCTACAAGGTTAAGCATAATGTAGATGGAAGCTTGCAAAGGTACAAAGCAAGACTAGTTGCCAAGGGTTTTCACCAAACCCCTGCCATTGACTATTCAGAGACCCTCAGCCCAGTTATAAAGGCCTCAACCATTAGAGTGGTGCTCAATATTACAGTGTCAAAGGGCTGGAGTGTGAGGTAACTAGACATAAACAATGCCTTCTCGAATGAGTATATAGAAAAAGATGTCTATATGAGCCAGCCAGAGGGCTTTGTTGATAAAAAGGCCTACACATGTCTGTAAACGCATCAAGGCAATTTATGGGGTTAAAACATGCACATAAGGCCTGGTTTGACAGACTTAGAAACACTATTCTAAGCTAGAATTTCCAATACTCAAAGGGAGAGACTTCTATATTTTTCTTCGAGTCCAAGATAAAGATTCTCATGCTTCTCATCCATGTAGATGATATAATAGTGACATGTCATGACAATGAGCTACTGGAAACATTCATCACTAAGCTGAATTCTCTATTTTCCTTGAAAGACTTAGGGCCATTACACTATTTCCTTCGTATAGAGGCTGTTAGAGATGAAACACGACTATATTTAACTCAAACCAAGCACATCCATGATCTTTAAGAAAACCACAGATGGAACATTTCAAATCATGCCCTTCACCTATTGCTATAGGTCAAGCCCTTTCCTTAAACCAAAGAGAACCTCATGATGATCCAACACCATATAGACATGTCATAGGTGTACTCTAATACCTAATCAACACAAGACTCGATCTGGCCTTTGCTGTGAATAAACTACGTCACTTCCTTCAAGCTCCAACATCAACTCATTGGCAAGCTGTCAAAAGAGTCTTAAGGTATCTAAAAGGGATAATGTATCTAGGGATGCACATTAAACACAGTGAAGACCTTAATCTGGTGAGGTTCTCAGATGCAGACTAGGCAAGTTGCCCAGATGATAGAAGATCAGTGGCAGGTTACTCTATTTATCTTGGTGACACTCTAGTGTCCTGGTCTTCAAAAAAGTAACATTGTTGCAAGGTCCAGTATAGAGTCTAAGTACAGAGCACTAGCTCTCCTAGCAGCTGAACTAGCCTGGCTACAGGCACTACTAAAGGAGTTCAATTTTCCCTTAAACATAGTTCCCATTATCTGGTGTGATAACCTAAGTGAAAGTGCCCTAGCTTCAAATCCTGTCTATTATGCACGAACTAAGCACATTGAAGTTGATGTGCATTTTATTCGAGATAAAGTCTTAAGCAAGGAGTTAGAAATTAGTTACATACATTCTTCAGAGCAAACTGCAGACTACCTAACAAAGCCACTTTCTCACTGAAAATTCTAGTTTCTTAGAGACAAACTTTGTGTGTTGCCAACACCCATGCATTTGAGGGGGCAGTTAGAAATGAAGAAGAAGAGACTAACTACAAGTAGTCTGAGAAGGACTACATGTTGGTTTGTCATTCCTCGTGGCTCTCTCTCATTGGCAGTACAATATGAGAGGTATGGGTCTATTGAAAATGAGTAGAAAATTTTCTAAAACTCCAAAAAAACTTACATTCTCCAAAAGACCACAAGACCATCGCTTGGCCATTACGCTAATGACCCACAAGACCATCGCTTGGCCTCTGGAAGAAGGAAGCTAATGTGACGCTCCGATCCCCGAGGGTTAAACATACGTATAATTTCACAATTTTGAAATCTCCAATTCGAAACAACCCTAATTTTGAGAAAATTCCCAAATTGAAAATTCATAATTTACCATGATGGGAAAATAGCGGAAGCATTAAACTTATCAATAATCGGAATCTTAATCATAAAATAGCAGAAGCGATAAAGTGTCTTAAATGCATAATTAATAAAACCTCAAAAAACTGAATTAAATTATGAAATAACATCAAAACTTGAAATCCATAAACCATGAAACTTTCACTCATTATAATTCGTAGAAAAATCATGTCGTAAAATAAACTACTTGAATAACCAAAGTTTAACAGTAAACGTTTTCCTAAGTTTTTAATCAAATCATAAACTGAAAACATAAATTCATCTGATCTTATTGGTTATAACAATCTCCCACTCATACTACTCGGCATCACCACCTGCATCATAAATAATTGAAGGAGAATGAGTATTTTAAAATACTCAATAAGCAAACTCACATAATAACATGCATCTACATGTCATAAATGCAATCATGACATAACATAAATAAACTTGACATATAACATAAATACAATAAAGTAACGTACTTGATCATGACATGGCTTAACATAACATGCAGATAACGCATGACTCAAGCAGAATCATTTAATAATCTTAATCATATCTTGGCTTGTCATATCCTTTAGTTAACAACCTAATCAGAACTGATCACACGTTAACTGAAACACATCATGACGAATTGGGCGACGAAACATATGGCACACATCGGGCGACGAAACAGATGACACTCATTGGGAGATAGAACAGATGACACTCATAGGTGATGAAAAACGTGAACAGATGGCACCTCATGAGTGACGGAAAACATTTACAGATGACACCCAATGAATGACCAAAACATGAACAAATGACACCCTATGTGCGACGAAGCATGAACAGATGACACTCATTCGTTTAACAGAACATAACGTGAACAATCATGATTCCTTGTTAACTAAAGGTCATGCTTAAGTTCATATTTTACTTAATTACCACTTGAATGAATTAACCTCATAACTTGTAAAATCCAACGTGTGACAAAAATTAATGATATAATGCATACTGATCCATATAACAGAATTAAACATGATAACATACTACGTAAAATTAGTCATACTCAGACCTTTATCTCATGATAATCACATTAATAACTGAACAGACATCAATTACCAAAAAGTTAACCAAATATAATAATTATCGAAAAATGGTTAAACAGATAATAAATACATGATACAATTATAACAACAGAGTCACATCATTATAAAAGTCAATTTAACCAAACATATTTATGAAAGTAACATGCTTATAGACAATTAAAGGTGATGAGAATAACACATGTAAATTCACTTACACAAACATATATATTTATCACACATGTGTCACATTACAATATAATTTCATTTACACAAAGCATATACATTTATAACAATGAGAGTCACACCATTATATAAGCGCACTTACCTGAAGCGGAAGAATAAATTGAACAATTAATGACCTGAAATCCTAAAAAAATATAATTACTAAATTGTTTTGAAATAAAATAATATAAACACATTTCTAATATCATAAAATAGAAAATACAGATTTTATCAAAAGAGTGCAGAACGGTTAGAATGAGGATGGAAAATAATATATCGGGTCCAGAGTCAAAAGATAAAGCTTCGGGCCAAAAGGTTCAGACCGGGCTGGTTCAGACCAGTCCGGTTTGATTTTATTTGATGGACCGGTTCAGACCGGTCCGAGTAGGCTGAACCAGTTCGGTTCATGATGAATCAGTTCAGTTCGTGATGAACTGGTTCAGGGCCGAGCAATTGGTTGCAAAACCAGTTGCAGAACATAAAACACGAGAAACAGGGAGGGGAAAAGAGAGAGAAAAAATGAGAAGGAGAGAGAACAAAGAGGGGAAGAGAGAGAGAGGGATGAAGAGAGATGCAGATAGAGAGAGACAGAGATAGAGAGAAGCATAGAGAGAAAAATAGAGGACAAGAGAAAGGAAAACAGAGGGAAGGGAAAAATGTGCCTCGGTGATAAACCACCAGTGATGGCAGAAGCAAAGGGAGAGAGAGAGAGAGGAAGGATGCAGAGAGAGGGATATAGAGAGAAGCAGAGAGAGACAATGATAGAGAAAAACAGAGAGGGGAAGAAACAAGGAGAGGTAGACGAAGTGAAAGAGGGAGAAACAGAGAATAAAAAGAAGAAGTAAGGAGAATAGAAACAGAGGTAACGAGCGAGGCAAGAAGGAAAAGAAACTAAGAGTGAATAAGAGAGACAAAAATCAGCAAGAATTAAAGAGAGGGAGAGACGAATCAGAGAGAGAAAGAGATTAAAGAAAGAGAAGAAGATTACCAAAATTCAATAGAGAGAGACCAACAAAGGAGAAGAGCTACTGGCTGCAGGGGGAGGAGAGGCTGCTAGGGGGGAGGAGAGGGACGCGAAGAAAAAAGTGTTGTTTATATATATATATATATATATATAATAGGTTAAAGGTTGGTTTAGGGTGTATATGCATGTAGTGTGAGTGAAACTAAATTGAGGGTTGAGATTGCTTGATCAAGGATAAAAATGGGGTTAGGGTAATACTAAGGTATATATAAGTACAAGGTGTGAGTGAGCAATAATTTTATTATATAATTTTAAAATTCTTTTAAAATTGAATAATTAAAATTTAAACTAAACCATATATAAATAAAATTAGTTTACCAAAATTACAAATAATCACTTTTTAAAATCAAATTTTAAAATCATTTTATCTTTGAAATCAATTTTATAAAAATACTCATTTACGAAGGGTCGGGATATTACAGCTAAGAACTTGTTGGGGCTTGATAATGCCGAAAAGACCACTATGTTGCATATGCTGAAAGATGAGGTTTGTTTAATTTGTTATAATAATATTATTATTTGTATCAGTCTGAAGACTTGAGGAAATAAAAGAGGAGATTGACTTGTTTAATTTTCTTAGGATTTCCTCGAATTATGACATATCTATTTTGCATCACTGTCAATGTTTATACTTGGTGCCTTTTTGAATTGTTGAAGTTAATAGAAGTTTGTGGGTTTTGTGTGTGTTTTTTTATTGTAGAGGGTTGTGCAGCACCAACTGACGCAGTACATGACCTCTGAGGAACTGAGTATTGGACAGATTAAGCTTAAGGCCTTTGATTTGGTGGGCATCAGATCGCTCGTAGAGTCTGGAAGGACTATTACGCCAAAGTACTTTCCTTGTTTCTACCACTTAGTCCAATTCCTCAGCTCTTTAACTTGAAGCTGGGTTCTTGGTTCATATTCTTTAACTCGTTTGAAGGATATCCATTTTAGTTATTTCTATCATCTAGTTAATTCTATTGATTGACTTTGAGTCTCAAATTCATTCACTTCTCAAAATTGCTAGATATTAGATATCAGATTGCTTGTCTGCGTGTGGGCAACAACAATCATCACTGTTTAACCATTTTTTATCCCTTGTACACGAAATGCCTTTTCTCTCTCTCACGTGTTTTTCTTTCCTCTCTGTATACTTTTCCCTTTAACCTAGTATTTGTAGTAGTCCTATATATAGCCAACTTTCTCCTTTTGGAAGACTTGGAACAAAAGCAATGTAGAACAAAATATATTTATGCAATTCTTTCTATCTCTTTCTCTATGAACAATAGCTAGGTCAAGAAAGACGCTTATTTTCCTTCGCGACTCCAATTTTCCGATCATGGAAGTACCAATGTGCATTGTGGGAGGGGGTGTGAGCTGAACCTGAAAACTTCTTGAATAGATCTCAATCTTGGCAAACAATATAGTAGATGTAGCTTGAGACATGTAAGTTAGTCTTTTATCTTTATTTGTTATACCTATCTTGTACGAAGTGATCATCGATGTCTTATAAAGTCTAATCTTGGTCAGACCCTTAAAACTAAAAGAATGTTCAACCTTGTGCAACAAAATAGTCTACAATACAAGGCCATGTGCTGTTGCAGTCTTCTATTTTTTCTTGGCAATTTGAGCCAGGGTTATGGTTTATGTAATTTGGTAAAATATTGGCCATTAGGGTTAGGTTTAATATGTCCTGATGTTATGGTCACTAACCCCTTTTGTTATGTAAAATGTAGCCACATTTGTTGTAAGACAATACTTTTAGCAAGATTGTTGTTTGTTCATTCTTGTTGACCGATGTTCTTGGTTAACATACTCAAATGACATTGCCAAATGACAATGCTTCGAAGGGACCACTTCTTAAAAAATTTAATTAATGGTGAATCTCTCATTTCTTTAAAAGCTAATTTTGTTTTTCACTAACAAATATTTTACAAGTATTTTTAAGTAGTTTCTAAGTAATTCACCTCGAGGTGGAACCCCTAAAACATATGCCGCGTCCTCTACTACGCACTCTGAATCTTCTTATGCACACTTTCATCTTGAAACCCTAATGAATCTTTTTTGTGAAGCTTTCACCATTTGTGTAACCCTAACCTTTTTAATTTCTAAAACCCTTGGCATTTCCTCTTCATGACTTTTTTCAATCTTCAACATCTGAGACAAAATTTTCAACCTCAAAGTTTCTGAACGGAGCTGGAGAGCCTTTTACGTTTGGGGGGAATTGGTGTAATTAACCTTATGTAACATTATATACACAATTAAGATATTCAAAATTATAGTTGTGTTTGGTGATATATTGAGTGCGTAAAGGAATATGTTACAATTTTATACAACTTTCTCATCTTGCACTTAGATTTATGAATGTTATCAAATAATCAATCAACCTGATGATAAGTAAATATACTAAAATAAGCTAAAAAAATACTAAAAGATCAGTAATCTTTAATTTTGTGCTTCAAAGATTACTAATTAGTGTTGCAAATCTCATCTAAATTAAATATATATTGATAAAATTAAAGATTACTGATTAGTGTTGCAACGCTCTTCTCATCTAAAATAAATTTATATTAATAAAAAAATCAATAAAAAAAATAGAGAAATTTGGAGAGCGAACATAGATTAGAATAAGAATAGACAATAAATGTGGATAACCCCCAAAAAAGGAGAAATTCAAAAAAATAGCCAGAAATTTGAAGGAGGAGTTCTGGTGCTGTGTGGAGACGTCTAGAACGTTGGGATTACAAGATTCTACGGAAGTCCAGAAATGTCCATGGCACTCTATAACTAAAAGTCCTGCAATCATTTTCTGTGTTCTTTGGCTATATTGGGATTCAAGGCACACTCATAAAACAACCTGTAAATGGCTTCTTACCTCTCAAATATGACTCCCATCTACAGTCCTTTTTCATCTGATAATAGTATTTCCTGCTTCAATTGTCCTCCATTGTCAACTACAAAGAATAGAACTCTCTTAAGAAATGTGAAGGCCATGGCAGCTGGAACTGGAAGAGACAACCTTGATCACTTGCAAAGACTGACCAAACAGCCAAAAAGATCAGCACAAGTTACACCAATAGGTGAGTTAACTTACCCACACTCCAAACACCCTTCTTCATTCACTTCTCCAACAATCTTTTTTGTTTTTGCGAGAAATAGGTAAGTAGCCAGTAGGTAGGCTAATTTATAAATCCATAAGGCAATCAAGATCCTCCGCAGTTGGACTGCCGAGGCAGTCTGGCTGTTCATCCCATCTGGACGGCATAGAATAGCCGGAATGTCCAACTACAAGGGTTCTCAACGGCAGAGAACCTGTCCCAATAAGGGCGTATTGCTCTAAGTTACTCACACAACTACAACGTATTCCACCGCACTTTGGCCAAAGCTCAGATTTACTGAGCAGGATGGAGACACAGTAGATATATTTCGCATGAGAGACTATACGGGCCAACGCATTTCATATATATATATATAAATATCAGGCATTTGTCGTTATTCACTTCTCCAACATTCAGCAGCATAAGCAGTTTAATTTTCACTCACACAAATACAGCTTCTTTCTGCAGTGATTTGCGATAGGTTTCCTACTGCAAGAACAGTGAAACAGATGATGGACACAATGGAGAGAATGGTGGAGGATCCATTGGCTTACACCAATACTACTAGGCCCACACTTTCTGCAAGGGAAGGGGATGGATATGGCAGGGGAAGGACACCTTGGGCAATAAAGGAAGGGGAAAAGGACTATAAGATAAGGTTTGATATGCCAGGTATGACTAAGAATGATGTCAACGTATGGGTTGAAGAAAACATGCTCGTAGTGAAGGCAGAGAAGCTTACCAAGAAGCAGCAGGAGGGTCAAGCAACTGACCATGAAGAGAATGAGGAAGAGTGGCCTGCCAAGAGCTTTGGTAGATACAGCACTAGGATTGCACTTCCAGATAATATCGAGTTTGAGAAGATTAAAGCTGAGGTGAAGGAAGGCGTCCTGTATATAACAGTTCCTAAGGCCATCACTGCCAGCAAAATTTTCGACATTGATGTACAGTGAATGTAAAACTTGCAACTTTAAGTATCTGCTTTTATTTCCATATTTTACGGAGTCCTGTGAATATATACCATTCGTTAATAATCGGAGAAGTTCTTTTTGTCAAAGTTACGTTATAGTTCGGGAAAGAGAACTTCAAACACATTCTCTTAAAGAATCATGGAGGAATTAAACCACCGGACCAATCTTAAGTGTCAATCCAAAAAAACCATCTTCGTCAGGACATCAAATCAATGGACAATAAAGTTCTTGACATCCCTGTAGATCCTCATGAAGCAGTTCAATTTCATCTAGACAATCGTTTTCGTACAAAATTGCATTAGCTCTCCATGTGGAAGCTTTACTTCCAAGGTCAAAGCTCTCTCGTCGTAAGACTTAACAAAAAATCCACAAATTATTGATTTCATGAGAATGATACCCAACTAGGAGGGCTTTTTCTTCTGTCCAATTTGTGAGATGCGCTTAAACTCCTGGGTTCTCCTTTTCATGCTCCTGCAACAATGACAATACTCGTGAAGTCACTGGAATCGGTAGAGATTGAAGAACTGATGATCATCGCAGTTGAGAAATTACCTCTGATACAAATAAATGAACGCGTAGAATAATGGCAGCAATAGCAGTGTCAAAATAGAAATTGAGATATAAAATGCACTCGTTCTCTTCTGCTATACGAAACATAAAAATTAGTAATCCAATCAACATTTGTTAATGATGCAAATGCATAAAAATAACCACAAGAGCTAAACATATAGAAATAACAAGACATTGTGAAACATTACTTTGCGCCCTCTAGAAAAGGCTTTCTGGCGTCCACTACAAGTATGAGCATCACAGAATTGACGCAAGAAGAATTCTGCCATTTCAATATCATGAGAAACAAATGTCATTAGGTTGATAAAACGTCGCAACTTTTGTGACTAGGGTGATAGTTATACCATGAAGTCGACTCGCTGAAGGACCCTCGTGAACTGGAAAACAAGAATCAGCTAGACTCTGCAGAGAATTTACAGCATTAGTACAACAGATAGACATAAGAATAAATACTATGAAAATAAACCATTCTTATGTAGTCACCTCACACAAATGCTTATTTCTAGCAGCAGCAGCCGGATTGCATTTACTTTTATGTGGCATCGTATCCATAACCAGGTCACAGTGTAAAGCACCACATACATCCGCCAGGCACCTACTATGACTCTAGATTCAGAACAGCACAAGTATCCCATATTTAGTCAGTGATATCCCTTTAAAGTAAGAAAAAAGGCCATCACGACCTAATCAACATGATTTATAAGAAACTAGAAGAAACCATAACACGAGAAACAGTAAGATGAAAAGTCATCTAATTTACTTTTGAAAGTGATTAGTTGCCCTCACAAATACTATAAAATATGTTCTTAGTCCTTAAAGTTGTGTACAAATCAATACACTGCTTCATAAGTCATAACACATCATTCTGATATTGGATGTGAATGAATGAATCCCGAATGGATAAGTAAGACCTAGGATGATAGGAAGCATAGCTTCAAACTGAGTTCACTTACCACATTCAGCAAATTGTAATGCCTATTGTCAAAATGTTGATCAATGTATTTTTCCTCATAGAATCTTTTTCTGCAATATCCACATCGCCATTCATTAATATCTAATCGGCTCTTATGTTGCTCTTGATCTCTGAACAGGTCGTTGTCAGAGTGAAGCCTACACTGCCTTGAAATCGTGTACCGCTCTTTCTCCACGAAGGGAGTTAGATACTGCAGCTTAACATAATTCAAATTACATCGTTTATTAGCTCTTACAAATAAAAATTACATTACAAGACCAGGATATCCACTAGTAAGATTACCTCCTCGATTATTTTCCATGCTGCCCTACTCCTTTCTCTTGAGCAATGTACTTCATGAGCGTTGCCCTCGTCCTGCTTCAGAGTTCTGAACATTATCACCAAAAAATTTACACCCACGGAAGAAATATGATAGGCATCAACTATGAATGGGCTCTTGTGGACATGCATAGCCAAAGACCAAGTGGGTGCTGATTTTACTTTTCAGAATCATCTAGGAGATGGTTAGAAATGAAATCTTACCTGGAAGTGGAAGAGTCTTGAAAACCCTGTGGAAAATGAAAGCGAAGTGGCCAGATTGAGCAACACGGATCACAAGATAGATAGTGCAGCATTAAAACTTGCGTGATTAGTTAGATGCTGCTAGACAACTTATGACTCTTCAGAAACTAAATTCAGCACTTTTGAGTAATTAGTTAGATGCTGCTACAATTTATCATTCAATCTCGAACTAGACTCAGATTAAGCCTTACGAGATGGTTACCGGGAACTCATGTCATCTATCAATGAAATTAATCTCTAATAAAGCCCAGAACTACCATTTTTAGCACTAACAGACGGAAAACAACGTGAAAGTAATTTGGTCCAAGGCATAGTTCGCTGAATTCAGTCATGTAATTAAGTACCTGATTCGATTGCAGATGAGGTGAAGTTGAAGAAACAGTTTGAAGTTGCAGAGGAAGACCGATGAAAAGGAAAAGGAAGACAAAAGAAGCCCTCTTGGAACACCTTTCCATCGGAAATGTTTTGGCACCTCCCATGGAAGAACCAGTGTTAGTGAGGAGCGTTCTCTAATTCTGATCAAACTAAGATACTCAAGAGAGCATTTCCGAAAGATTTGGGGCAATTTCGTGTTATCGAAATAATTGAAGGTGTCGACCGCAAAATGTTTTGGGTTTAGCCCGTTTAAGCCCGTTTAAACGACACGTCGTTTTAAACACTGTCGTTCATCGTTAATGTTACGTCTGCGGCTTCGTCCGCAAAAGCAAGGGGGGGCTTTGCTCTTATACAAGACAAGCTTAGTAAAACCCTCGGGCCAGCTCGTCTTCCCGTGCACTCTCAGTCCACAGGAAGTACTGATCTCTCTTTAAAATCTCCCTGGAACTTCAATGGCGTCGACGCTTCAAAAGTTACTGAGGAAATCGCCATCCCCGAGAATCATTGCTGCTTTACACAACAAGCCAGCACCAAATCCGTTAGCAACTTTTGATTGGCAGCAACCTGACGGAGAAGAAAAGAAACCAGAGGGTTACTGGATCAACAATCTAAGATCACTCCTGACTTCTCCAACAATTGAGACCTCAAACCCTTCACAGTTTTCCCGTATTTACCCAACCTTTCCATTTGGGATTTATTTAGCTCCAATTTCCTCAACTGGGCCGATCTTGTCTGAGGCGGAGGATATGGGTTTCGATGGTTCTCGGGGGATGTGGGCTGATAGTGTGAAGAAGAAGAGGAAGCGGAAGATGAACAAACATAAGTATAAGAAGCTTAGGAAGCGGCTCAGGAGACAAACTTAATTGCTTAACTAGGTGAGATTATGATGTTTTCAGCAATGTGTATCACTCTTAATTTGTTAAATTTGTCATTTAAATAATGTGGAGTGAATAAAAAAATGATTTTGGGAATCAGAAGAATTTTCCCGGGTAAAAGGCTTGCCTTTTAAGCTTTTCTCTTTGCAGTTGGACGAAAGTTTGCATTTCATTTTACTGTTATGCTATGCTCAGTTCAGTGTAGTGGAATATTGGTTCAAGATTGTATGCCTTGTGGTGTCATCTTACCTTGGGTTAGTGTGACTTATTTGTTTAAATGCACTATTTTCGTTTACTTTTTATGTTGATACTAAGGTAGATTCAGAGGTAGTTCTCTGCATCCTGTATTACGAGTAGCATTCCCGCTAGAAATTATTTCAAGGTCAAGTTATCACTTGAAATCCTGTCAACCTAGATGCTTAGGGAAGGATATGAGAGTAACGGTTGGTTTTCGGATAGAAATATGTCAAATGTTGAAGAATCTCAACACTAAAACCAATAACCTCGAAATGGGAAAAATATTGGGTTCTATTTACAGACAACATGGCTTCTTGATGTTAAACGAAATTTTTATCTAGTCTAAGGGTGGAAAGCTAGAAGAGATAAGAGAATGTTACCACCGTGAAAATAGTGTTTTTGGCTTTATGGCCATAGTGAGTTAGAATAAGAAAAGCACCGAATCATGCTTTTATCTTAAGAAAAGGATATGAAATTGCCTCTGTAGTTCCGTGTGATGAATTTTGTGTCAATTATATGGATATTGACATGGTTTTGTGTGAGAGATAGATACAAGTGTGTTTATCATGAAAGGTCTATAAGTGAATTGGTTATCTATTTCTTTCAGTGTCTGATACAGGTAAAAAGTTGAGTGATTTTTCAAAATAAGCTTTCAAAACCATTTCATCAGATAATATTGTAGGTTCTTGCCAGGGTAGATGAAAGATTTTGCTTTTCCCGTTTTGCGAGTAACTTCGCATGGTTGAAGTATAAGCCCATTCAAATACTTGCAAATATTTCTCGTCTACCATCCGGTTGTAATGTGCGTGACCGGTGATGGTTGTTTTTTCTACTCCATTATTATTTCAGTCATGTTTCACTACTGCATATCATAAGATACAAATTAAGTTTATTTTTCAGCTGAATATTCTATTTTTTTGAATATTAAAAAAATTGCCTGTTTTACATAGAGGTAGTGATCTGAAGTTATTAACATATTCCTTATTAAATTGACTCAAGTACTTCTCCAAAATCCAGTACGCTAGCTTCTCCACATGTTTTTCTTTTGTTAACAAGTTAAAAGCTTGAGAATATTTACTCTTCCAAATGTGGAACCGACTTTTTGATCTTTAGATTTATGTATCTGTTAAGAATAGAGATCAAAACAATTAGCAGGCTGTGGTTCTTTACTTCCTTTTACTCGTTCCTTCCAACAATCAGTTTCAGACATGAAAGAATGTTTATCTGAATGTATCATTGCAATTGGTCTGGTGTGCTTGACGAGTACCTTTCAATTTGACCAAGTCAAAGTAGTTGGCTTGGTGCTAAGTCCTATTAGGCATTATCACCAGAAAATATATCTGCTCCTGCCATATCACAATCTGGAGATGGCAGAGATTTTTATTTATATTTTCTTTTGGGTGTGGAATCAGTCTATAAAGAAGCAGCAAGGTTTACTGGAAAATGACTCCTCTTTCATCCTGATAACAAACATTCTTTCCATGTAATTGGGTTGATAGAGATTACATTAGGACTGTAAGTGATAGTTATGACAAAGTTACAAGATATGGTTCGAACCCACGACTTTATGATATGGATATGGGGGTTTAACCACTGTTCTAATCCATCTTGTTGTAGTTCTTTGTTTTCTAAACGTAAAACTATAGCAACCCTCCAACAAATAAGTGTGTGTGTGGCAACTACAGATCCTCTGTTGCAGACAAGGGACATATCTCACCATCATATGAAAAAGAGCAGGAAAATTGGGTACAGGATCAATCAGTCCACCACCTTTCCACTCTCCTTTACTATAATACCCGGACCCCCTTCACATAAACATCCCTTTATTCTGTCATTTGGCTCTATACTTGGTTTTTATTCCTATTACATTAGTTAGTATGTCATTTTATACCCATAAGACTTCGTCATGTTATGTGATCTTTATTAGAAGCTGTCCTTTAATTTGGGTCCCATTTGTGTGGCTGATATTGTTATATGTTTTTCTTTGTCAAATTTACATTATAGTTGGAATAGGAAGAGTTAGAGTGAGTCGAACTTATTACGTAGAGGAATAAGTGGAAGGTTTTTCGTTTGTCAATATCATTTTATGTTTATTTTCTTGCAGTGGGGTCTGTGCAGAACATCGATAAACCGAGAGAACAACGTGATTAGTGTTGACTAGATGCTCAGCCATGACCTTGCTTTGCGTATCTGATATGAAGATTTCCCCTAAACTTTATCTCCCAGGCTGTTTGGATCCTATGGATTAAGAGAAGGTTGGATTTGATATTTCTTTGGTGGGATCCTATTGTTCTATGTGATGTTGCCTATAGAAAAGAAAAGATTAAGATCCACACCATGTTTGACTTGCATTATTTCTTTTACTTAGCGTAGGATTGATTTTACCTTACTTTTTGTTGGGTTACTCAAAAGTTGGTGGTTTTCTATGAGAAACATGGGGATTAGAGTAATTGAAATACTATAATCATCATTAACTTACTAGTCATCCTTAATGACTATTCTCTCTTCGAACATACAAAAATTGGATTATTCTGCTTCTTTCTTATCTTATCGGTAAATAGAGAATCCTGCACCGGCTCATTTCGCGGTCACATAGTAAAGTTTTCTTTCTTTAGCTCTTATTTTACGTCACAATTTATCGACTTTGTAATCTCGGGATGGAAATTAAGTTTATTTAACAGTTTCAAATTTTGAGGAATAAAGTGTCCAATAACATAAAGTCAATATTTATTGAGTAACATTTAATGTTTCTTATGCATCTTTTTCTAATGATTCCTTCTATGTTAAAAATATGAATGAAATATTATGAAGATCCAGAGTCTTTCATAGTGTTGAAATTAGAGAGATATCAATAGCAAGATATTAGAAGAATATGAATGGGAATGTTTAGGAAAATGCCAAAGGCTTCATTAATGATATGATAGTTTGAATGTTGGAGAACAAAAAGTCCGCCTCGGTTCCATTATTCCAGCTGGTTAATTAATCTTCAATTATCACTAAATAATCTCCAACAGTTACTTAATACATACGTAGCCAAACAAAATAAAAGAGTCGCATTATTAACCAATTTTCTTGACCTTTATTTACACATTTCTTGATATTTAGATTTATTATACTAAAAGTATAAAATTATGTATTACCATGATTCATCATTATGATGTGACAGTATTCGTGCAATGATATAACACTTTTACATTATAATTGAAAGTTTATATGTTCCTAATATACAATAATCTTAAAGTCTAACATACATACTGTCCATTTTTTATAACTAGTCGACAAGTACATACTTTGTACATGTTCAATCAATTTTTAATATTAACATTGAAATAGATACATCATCTTTAAAATTATTTTAAATTTGAATTAAAAGTAAAAATAGTAATAACGATAGCTTGTTTATGGTGTTAAAATTGAAGTGCACTTTGAATAATATACAAAATGATTTTATTTCAAGGATTTGTCATATTTTTAATAAATAATTATTTCATATTATGAGATGATTTATCATATTCAAAATGTATTAATGTCTTTCTACGAATCCATTTATATGAAAATTCATGTTTTTGATAATATAAATATTATAGAATATTTAATTTATTAACATCTAACGAACAAAGTATTATTGATAAATTAAATATTGGTTGCATAAAATATCTCAAAATGAATCTTTATGGATATTCATGTATCTAGTTATGAAATTATCAAAATATTTTATTTTTACTAACTATAAACCGATTAGTATAAGTAGAAAATAAAATTTCATTAAATAAATTAAATGAGAAAAGATGTGAAATACCTCTCATTTATGCTATATTTTAATTAGACTTTAAAAGGGTAAAAGGAAAATAAAAAGTTTTCCCCCTTTAAACTCCTATTAATATAATAATAATAATAATAATAATAATAATAATAATAATAATAATAATAATAATAATAATAATAAGTATGAAAAATAGGGACAGTCCAAAAGCACATGAAATTTTCTACTAGTAATACAATTTAAGAATAATAATAATAAGTATGAAAAATGCTATATATATTAATATATAGATGATAAACATTTCAGTGCTATATAACATTTTTCATACTTATTATTATTATTCTTAAATTGTATTACTAGTAGAAAATTTCACGTGCTTTTGGAATGTCTCTGTTATAAAAATAATAGATAGAAAATTATCACTCAAAGATGGTAGTTACAAATATAGTCCACTAATTAATATTATATCATCTTAAAAAAACTAATACTATATCATAGATAAAGTATCAAATTCTAAAAATATCAATGTTATTTCTCAAAAATAACATTTTTTGAATTTTAAAAATGTCATTCTTACATATAAAAAACATACGAGTCGTTTTTATATGTAAAATCTTAAAAATACTATACACTGTAATTTCCTAAAATTTTAGGTGTTAACTGGATATTGATACTGTGAAAATCTTAGAAACTTGAATAACAACTTAATTTCAAAATGTAGCTAAGTAGATTATGACACTATTTTTAACTTGTTAAACATTAATCTTGTATTAAAGTAGCAATGCAAAAGTTTAGTAGGTGGTGTTTGGCAACGAGATTACCATTTCCATTAGCTAGAAAGTTGTCAAACCTTTAACCTGTACTTGTAGTTTTCAGTCTATTTTTCCCACATGACAGATGACACCCCCCACCCCCCTCTCCCGTTCTCCTAATAATGTAAGGTCCACTGGTCCACACTCCCTGTGTCCCAGCATTCCAGTGTAATTGAGTAAAGCTCTCTCTCTCTCTCTCTCTCTCTCTCTCTCTCTCTCTCTCTCTCTCTCTCTCATACAATCAATGCAGGAGGATTTAAGCAGAAGATAGCAACTTCAAGAACAAATTCTCCATACTCTCTTTCTCTAAAAAGTTGCAAACTTCTGCAGAAAGAAAAGAAAAGAAAATAGAGGAGGAAAAAAAGAGGATGTGGATTTTAAATTGGATGCTCAGAGAGGAAAGGAGCGAAGGTTTTTCAATTCTGTATCAATTGCTTTTGGTATTTTAGAAACAGAGAGTGGTTTATTGATTCAGAGAGAAGGCGGTAAGTGAGACGGAGAAATGGGAGGTGTAACTTCGTCCATGGCGGCCAAGTTCGCCTTCTTCCCGCCAAACCCACCTTCGTACAAGCTTATCACTGACGAACTTACTGGTCTCTTGCTTCTTACTCCCTTTCCTCATCGCGAAAACGTTGAGATTCTCAAGCTGCCGACTCGTCGTGGCACGGAAATTGCAGCTATCTACATTCGCCATCCAATGGCGACCTCTACTTTGCTCTACTCTCATGGAAACGCCGCCGATCTGGGTCAGATGTATGAGCTTTTTATCGAATTGAGCATTCACTTGCGCGTTAATCTATTGGGGTACTCTGTTCCTAACTTTCATCTTTCTGCTATTTTCTTTTATTTGTTGTCAGTCTTTTTTAATCTTGGACTCTTGGTACTTTTCATCTTTCCCTATACATTTTGGTTTGTGGGTGTTAATTATTTGATAGTTTTAGTGATATAGCTCTACTTGGTTAGGATTTTGAAAGGTTCAGCACGGAAATATGGTTAGAGTTGAATTTGAGAATAAGCTGGAATTGATGATCCGTTGGTTTTCTTAGTAAGTTCTTACATGATCCATGTAGCATCAACATATAAACTAGAATTTAGCTGAATTTGCTACAGAATACAACGATTTCGGTCCTTTTTTCATAGATAATTTGATCTTATGTGGATTCTGTTAGCTATCAAGTTGAGCTTCAGTCAATTAATTAACCTGCCAAACTTCAATGCCCTTGGCTAATCTGGATGGATGATGTATGATTGAACTATTATTGCCATTTGCAGTGCATCTTAATGAGTTGATCATTTAACATAACATCTTAATTATTTCTCTATCACAAGATCAAGCAAACACATAGTGCTGATAGGATTCCCGTGCCCAAGTCTTGTATCTCATAGTTGGGTCATAAATTTTGAGTAAATCGTTGAGAGTATCATCTTAATATGTTTCTTTTGGGAGCTTAAAAGCATATTTTTGCCAGTTAATCAATTTACACACAAGGAATATCTTCTCATCAGAAAACAAAGCAAAACCTATATTGATAATGGTATACCTGATACACGCCTGTAATTTTCTGCAGGTATGATTATTCTGGTTATGGTCAATCATCAGGGAAGGTTTGTGGACATTGAAATTCTTTTCCCGATCCCATAAATTTTCATATATATTATATTATACTGATAATGCGAGCTGTTTTCCGATGCAGCCGACTGAGCAGAATACATATGCAGACATTGAAGCTGCATATAAGTGTCTTGAAGAAAATTACGGTACTAAGCAGGAAGATATCATCCTCTATGGTCAGTCCGTAGGGAGTGGCCCCACTTTGGATCTTGCAGCTCGGCTTCCCCAGTTAAGAGCTGTTGTTCTTCACAGTCCAATATTATCTGGCTTAAGAGTCATGTATCCTGTTAGGCGTTCATACTGGTTCGACATTTATAAGGTATAATGAAAATGCTTTTGCTTTTCCATGGCTCACCTCATGTTTAATTTTCTTAGTTGATGGTTCTTTTTAGTCCGTTGATTTTTAATTCGGGTTTTGCTGTCTTTGCACAGAATATCGACAAAATACCATTGGTTAATTGTCCGGTTCTTATCATTCATGTAAGTGTGGACCTGTGTTCTTTCTTCTATTCCTACTTTGTAATTTTATCCATTAATAAGAGATATGAATGATGATTTATTGGTATAAATATTGAGCTGATCTTCATTTTTTTCTTCATATATCATCTCTTCACACTAACAAGTAATATTAGAACAGATAGGTTCAGCATGTTTCTGAGTTTATTCGAAGGTAGTCATATATACATATAATTGTTCTTGCTTCCCTTGTTTTACATCGAGAAGGGACACGGGAGGTCGGAAGTCAAATGACAGTACTATATATCTGCCTCTCTTGCCTATGTTAGAGTGTCGAGTCTAATCATGCGCTACATAGAGACTAACACGCGGATCAAAAATACAATTCTCGATCTGTATTAAGGGTTTTTTGGTATTTTATATATGGTTAGGTTATCCTAAAATCCTCACCATATAAATGATATTAATTAGACGGTTCTATGGTGTTGTGAAAGCAAAGCGAGGCGCGAGGTTTGGGAGATTATCTTGTAAACTTTTTCTTCTTGATCATACTGAAAACTTGCAGCGGTAAAGTGGACGTAACTCTCACATTGAGAGTGAATTACTATACATCTGCATTATTTTTTGTGTTTTCAGTACATTACTATAGCTAGTAATCGGATTAGGGCGTAGGTCATGTGTAGATATCAAAGCAAGAATATATTTTGGATGTTCATGATAAATTGCATTATATTTTAGTTTGTTATTTTCGAAATATGAAGAATTTGGAATGATTTTGCAGGGAACTTCAGATGAAGTAGTAGATTGCTCCCATGGAAAGCAACTATGGGAACTCTGCAAAGACAAGTATGAACCACTATGGCTTAAAGGAGGGAACCACTGTGATTTAGAGCTCTATCCTGAATACATAAAGCACCTCAAGAAATTCGTTTCAACCGTAGAAAAATCGCCTTCTAGAAGATTCAGTTCTCGGAAGAGTACAGACCAGTTTGAGCAGCCCCGGAAGAGTACAGATTTTTTTGAAATCTCAAGGAAGAGCACTGATAGAAGAGAAAAGCCACGGCATAGCACTGATCGGCCAGAGAAGATGAAGAATCAGTGTAATAATTCTGATAAACTAGAAAAGCTAAGAATCTCATTTGACCAAATGGACAGGTCTCGGAGAAGCGTGGATTGCCATGAAAAGTCTCGGAAAAGCATCGATCACTTGTTGGAACGGGGGAGGAAGAGTGTCGACCGGCTTGATAGAGTAAGAACTGGGTGATTGATTGTTTGGATAACTAATTGAATTTAGAGAATTGGTGTGGGATTTGTAAGAAAATCATCATGGTTTTACTTGTTTCACTTATAGTTCATGATAATCCAGCCTGCGAAGTCTTTCCTTCTTATAGTTCTTTAATAACTTTGGTCTGAAATGAAAAGGATTTGGTGTTTGTGCTACAAAATTTCTCACCTGTATCCTCTCATGTTTAATTAATTTTATAAAATTCATGAGAACCTCTCTCTCTCTCTGAACCTCTCGCTCTCTCTATGGTACAGATTACCTAAATGCATCATCTACGGTCCTGACAAAGAAACTCAATACATTGACAAAATAGTCAAAATAGTAGAAGAACAAATTGTACATTCACATATGTTCAAGTTGCACATTTGTCAGATTCTTGCTAGATGTTGTCTTTGCAATAGAAAAGTGGATAATTTATGTTTGGTTTAATTGTCAAAACATGGGAATAAGGGAGTGAATTAAATTAAAAAATAATCAGAGTCGATCCAAAGTAGATTTTGTACATGATAATGGAGCTTAGCATTAAAGTATATAAAAAGTAATAGGAAAAAGAAACTGCCTTGTTCCTTTTCGAACATGCCAAATTACATCAAATTAGCTCATGCGCAGTATAGTGTGTGAAAATAAAGTATCTACTTAGAGTGAAGTGATGGTGGGGATCTAATTCTATCTCTTTGTATTTATTATATTTAATCATGAAATTAATATTAAGAACACAGAAAATTATTATGATACATTTACTTGACTTTCATGGAAATAAATTTTATGGAGTTCGATTTTAGATAATCATTTTGATTGTTTATTATGACTTTAGAATACAATTCTCAGTGAATCTCATGACTTTGATCAATATTGATTTTATTAACTGTTTGATTTGAGATTCTTATCAAATAACTTGTATTGAGAGTCTACATTTCTAATTCATTTGAAATAGACAATTAATTTCTTGACTAGTTAGGTAAATTTTTTTAGGACGTATTCAAACGTGCTCTAGATTCTATCTCAATGTATCTATTATATTTAATCACGAAATTAATATTTGAAACACGTAGAATCATTTATAGAATGTTTAGATGATATTCATAGAAAAGATTATGAAGAATCCGATTCTAAATGATTATTTTGATTGTTTACTAAGACTTTAGAATTCGATTCTGAGTAGGAAATAACTCGTATTGAGATTCCACATTTCTGATTAATTTGTGTTAAAAAAAATCCATTATGCTATCAAATTCTTACCTAACTAACCATCACTTCTTCATTTTATGTATTTATCGTATCTTCATGATATTTTAGTCATCAAGTGAACAATATAAAATTTAATTATTATTGTTAGATTCACGAGATTATGTACAATATATATATAACATGATGTTATGAGTATTTTCTCCGAGCACCAATAATAAGGTAACATGTGTCATGCCGTACCAAATTAGTGTGGGACAATAGAAGGTTTCTAAGAAGGAGAACTAACCTCGTATAGCCAGTCTCGAAGGAACTCGGGTTGTACAGACCCGAGCTCAGATATCTCCGAGTACCAGGATCATCATTATCCGTCGAAAGTAACATCTCAGATGGCAGCTCCTTATGGCCCCAAACGCCCGGCCAGTCCAATCACCACAATAAAATATCAAGTCAGCCTCCGATATGTCACCTCGAAAGCACATCGACATTTAAGGCCCATCATTTTATGTCAGAAGTCGTCTCCTTCCTGTCCCATTAAAGACACGCTTCATATCCTGGGAAACTCCCCCAACACGCCCCAAAACTTCTTCGACGCGCCTTTTCCAATGAGGGCTCATGTACAAATACCCCCATTTACTAAAGGAAGAGGTATGCCATTTTCTTCCTAAGAAAATTGTTATTATCGAAAATCTCAACCGTGATGTGGCATGCAATCTCCTCTCCACGTAGGGGTCCTCTTAGGCGAGAGAACCTACATAACCAAAGATAAAGAACTATAAGGCGAAGAGAACCGAATGGTGGTTTTCTCGTTGAAGAGCCTCTGATGTCTAAGTCAATATCCTGGAAATTTTTTGGCAGAGTTTCTCTTAGGAGAGAATTGCTTACCATGTACCGCTTGTAGAGAGAGTTTTTATACATGAAGCTTTGATGGAGGATGCGTGTCAAATAAGCTTCAGGTGAGGTGCCGGCCTTCCCTTGATATAATGAGATGGGGGCGGCATTTTTTGCCTTTATCCCCCCGAGCTGACGTAAAGGAGGGTGTATTAAATATTGATTTACCTTTAATCACTTTGAATGTGGCAACCGTTTGGTGGTTGACTCTATGCTTCATCATGACGACTGAAGTCGACCGGCGCCTGTTGTAAAGGAGAAAACGCCACGTGGAATGTTGTTTTCAGTGAATAATAATGAGGCCTGACACTGGGTTAGCTGACCTCCTTTGTCAGATCCCCTTCTTGAGGCCTTTTAGCTTATGTTTATTAGTGTCGCCCGAGCTCCTTGGAGATCGACCTGGACAGGTCAGTTCCCCTCCCTTTTAGGAGTTTGGGTCATCAATCCCTATTCCTGGAGTAGAGTAGAGACTTCTATCGTGACCTTTCACGTGTTGTCGCACCATTAGTAGTCTGGGAATACCCATAACAGTTACCCTGAGTCAAAGATTTTATGGGTGCCATCCACCGAGGTCTGAAGACTCATTTATCCAAAGTCCTTTGGGATTGCCTTGTAGTGTCACTTTATCGTATGTACGCGTATGACCTTGTTTATCTTGAATCCTCACTATCGATTACACTTTGGGGATGTGGTGACGACAACATATGGATGCGTGAAGGGGAGGGTGAACGGCTCCATACCTGATCCTTCGACGATCCAACGGTCCTGATAGTCACCTGGGTTAGGGTCCTATAAATAGCTGGTCTCGTGCTTCCGTTCTTCCAACATTCTTGCCCCTCGAGAGACCCTGAAACCCTTCTCCAAAAAATCCGTCACCCCACGGAGACAGAAGTTACTTCATGTGTCTGGTGTTTTTTTTCTTCCATCTTCCACTTCTACCGTCTTCCTGTTTTCCACCAAAGTGTGGTTGTGCCGTTTTCTAACTTGGTTTCGCATCTTCCTCCCTACCACCTCAGGAGACACTCCGTGGGTCTTTCGTTTCTATGTCATCCATCACTTGTCGTTGCCGATTCACCATTATAAGTTATTTTTTCTCTGTCTGAGTCTTTTCTTTTATCCTTTTTTGCCTTGATTTTTATCACACTTGACGGCTCCAAGGCTAGGGGGTACGTAGACTGAATGGACTGTGTCACAACGCCGAATGAAGCTGCTGACTCCCGTGTTGACTCTGGGGCCTTTGTCATCCCGAACGAAGATGCCGATCGATGGGGGCTGATGAGATTCTCTCGTCACTGTCAAAATATGACTTACCATAATCCTGATTATGTTCAACTACACCTACCTGAGGTGGGCGAGAGGATTAGTGCTCCACGATACAGAGGGACTATATTATATTTGGTCTCATTGGAGTGTGGATAGAGATTCCGTCTGCATCCTTTCCTCAGGTAGTGGTTCTCCTTGATAGGTATTGCTCTGGCCCAACTTCTACCGAACTCGTGGAGGATTTTGATTAGTTGCTAGGTGCTCAAGAGGTTTCATATCAGTGAGGACTTAACTTTGGAAGAACTCCATTTTATGTTTCAGTTGAACCCCCCCTGAGAACAAGGTGGTAGGAGTGCTTCCTCGTGGCTTGGGCTGGTACGATCTCAGTAGCCATATCGGAGACGCGAAAGGGGATCATGAGCAAGATCCCCTCCTGGTACAAAGATTGGAAGGATAGTTGGTTCGTGATTTTTGGGCTCTAGGACGGTCTTCTTGGGGATCAAAGTCTTTGTCCCCGGTCCCTCAGGTCTTCGAGGCCGCAGGTGAACTTACATTTTTACGTGGGAGAACATATGTTGGTTGCTCACCTCACTAATCTTCCTTATTCTTCTTGTAGTGGCTAAAATAAGGACAGAAGAACTCCCCCACCTACCTCATATCCTGTATTTCCTACCTAGCCGAGCTCTCTGTCTATGCCTGTGTTTACGACGTCATTCTCAGCTCTGAGTTTTTGTTTCAAGTAGACTTGTATTTGGATCCTCTAGAGGATGTTGTAATTGGCCTTCCTGTTGAAGACTATTTGAAGGATTCTCCCATTCATACAAGTATGATTCTTAGTCACTTTCCCACACTTGTTATTACTATTATTACCTTACCTCTTATAGTTATGTTTCCACCTTTGTAGCAATGGCCGGGGACGATCCTTTTTCCAAGAAGTAGAGGAAGGAACTTGATACCTCCAAGATTCAGTAAATGGAGGAGCTCTGAGCTAAGAAGTTGGAGTGGTCAAAAAGGAAAATGGCTCCCTCTACACCTCACCCTCATGTTCCTCAGCCCCAGGCTTCGGGGGCACCACCAGTAGCTCCGCTTGTCCTTCCTCATCCTGGGCAAGGCCTGTTACAGCCTGACGACATCCAGGGGACTCCCTAGAGCTCCTCCCAGTCTTCTTGGCCTTCTACTTTAAATCGGGGGGGGGGGGGGGNGGGGGGGGTGATCATCTGAGATGCTGAGATGCCATCACACTAGGTCCAAGACTCTGTTGCGTTGGGCTCTGCCCAGCAAGGTTCTCATGTTGGCTAGAAGCACAATGGTCTGATGTCTCTAGAGGGGATCGAGAAGCTCGATGACCAGGCTCAGGCTCGGAGTGATGTGGTCAGGGTACTGGATTGGGGTCCAAGCACATTGATTTCGAGAGAGGAATCGACATTCTCAAAAGGCTCGGGGTAGGGTTTTCTGATGGTTTCATGGACCATACCCTTGACGTAAATGTTGGGGGTAATGCCCTCAAAGCATGTGTATTGACATTTTAATATGAAATTTAATGGAATTATATTTTCCTTATAGCCGTTCTTTCAAATTATTGTTGAATAATTTATATAAATATCCGAAAATTCTATATTTATTAATGAGACTATGATCTTGTATTAGTATGAGAATATTAAGGTCATAGATCATGAATAATATTGTTAGCAATATATTAAAGTATAAAATTTTCAATGAATGATCGCTAGTACGGTTCACTAAGTCTTATGAATGTATGTCATCTAGATTCGAATCATTGATGTGGATAGACATCTTAGTGAAGTACTTTATATAATAAGATTATATATGACAGGACCAATGTGAATTAATATCATTAGTAACTTGTTGTTTATCATAAAGATTTAATACACATCAATCTGATGATCATATGTAGATCAGTCTGAATCCTAAGTAGTCATAAACTCATACGCGTGTCTACTAGATCTTTTGATTAATTCGTTAAGATTTTTTTGTAAAATAGACTAGTGACTTTTGTTTTAGAGATTCAGTGATGTGGATGGCAGAGAACATGATCTTACAAGTTTTGAAATCTAAGCTTTCCTAACGGATCGTATATTGATTCTCTTAAGTGTTTATTCTAGAACTGAATGGTTATTGCGCTAAAATTTATAATACGATTATAAATTAGTCATTCACTAGTGAATTAATTATACTTAAGGATCAAGAGATAATTAGAAGGGTATAATAGAAATTTTGACCGGTTTTAATTTACGAACAATTAATTAGAGGACAAAATTACGTGAAATGATTATATCAATAGACTACATGATAATACTCTGTAAATATATTCTATAATCTCTAAGAGTGCAATTCAATATTCATAGTGGAGTAATAGTGGAACTAATAAATATGATTATTTAATTAATAATCTAGTTTGTTGGAGCTTGGGATTATAGGTTCATGGTCCCCAAGCCACATCGGTACTACGTAGTCTAGAGTGTGAATATTTCAGGACATGAGAAAGGACTGATTTGGAAAATAAATTTTTATTCTGGGGCAAGTACATAACTATGAGATAATTATATGTGATTAACTAATTAAGAATTAATTAATTAAATTATTTATATTAATTTTTAGAAATTATATATAAATAATTATATTGATTAATTTTTTAATTATCGATAAGCGAGATAGTATATTTAATTTATGAAATTAGATAATGTTAAATTTTTATTAGATAATAATTCAAAATCTCAATCAACTAAATATGTTATTTGTGAACTAACAAAAGAGCTAGTTTGTATGGAAAATCAGATAAATTAATTTTGAATTAATTTATATGTGGATATTTATTTGATTAAAATAAATATTTAATTTGTAGTAATTACCACGTGTCAATCATGATTGAGAATCAGAGATTGATATGAACTATTGTAGTGTCACGTGGCACTATAGTTTTGGGCATGCTGTACTGTAATGCCACATGACACTATAGTAGTGCCGTGAGGCACTGTGATAGCTCACGGTAACTGTAGTGCCGTATGGCTCTACAGTTGTGCAAAAATTACAATGGATCCCACTACAATGGTAATTTTGAAATTAAATATTATTTTCAGACACTATTCTGATGGGGCTAGATATTTTATATAGATACTATTCTAGTGGCCTCGGGGTTGATTGCATCAGTTTATAACTGATGGTCAAAGTGTTAAGAATACAATCAGTGCGAAAACTCTCTCTATGATTAAATGTTAATAAAAAAGCTATGAAAAAATTATCATCGTATTCTCTCAGAGGATTGTCTCCCTAAATTAATCATTCTCAGTAAATTTATAGATCTCATGTGTTGAGTATATCTGGTGACATAAAAAGTGGCTTTGATTATTCTACGTGCCCACACATGTCCTAGTGCATTTAAGGATTGGCTTGAAAGATCTTGTTATGAATCTCGAAGTCCGTTGTTCTTGGGAATGCAAGATCATTGGTTTGCTAGGACGCAGGATCATTGGATGCTATTCGGGTATCCTCTCGGACGGAAGTTGTGCTTGTAAAGAGGACCAAGACTTTAATTATCTCTGCAATGCCTATGACAAGGTCCAATCAAAGCTGGAAGACTGAGGGGCCTTGTGGGGGATTTCACATGCCCTGAGATAGAATTAAGTCATGCTAGTGCTCGTAGGGAGCTGTAGGCTCAATTATCCGATCAGAAGAGGGTTTTCTCCAATCTACAACAATAGGAGAACATCCTGAAGGACAAGATCAGCCTCTTGGAGGGTAAGCTCTCTCGAGAGATTCATTCTCAGACTCAGGATGAGGACATGGATATGGAAGCTTAGAGGAAACTTGACTTGGCGGAAACCCAATCGAATGAGGATCGTGGTTGGTAGACCGAAGGTCATGCCAAGGGGATGGAAACTTCAAGGCATCCTCAGAGTTTAAAACGGCCCTTCTTAAGGAGTTTTCCTTTGGTTATGAGAGCTATCATGAAGAGATCATCAATAATCACCCCGAGTGATACTTGAGTTTCCTTAGTTGCTCGTCTGATTCTCCGCCCACTCTTGTCCAGTTGGCCTATGAGTGGGTGATGGTCCCCGGTGCTCCTGAAGCTTAGAAAGCTACCAGGATGTTACGTTCTCCCCTTATCCGTCCAGATCTTCCTAGGTCTCCACCTGTCTCTCCCGGGCTCCCCAGTCCACCTAGTTTCTCTGACCTCATCGAATTGGACGTTGAGGTCTCTCATCCCTTACCTCTGGATCACCCCGAGGGGGAGGTCCTTACAACACCACCCGACTCAACCAGGGCCATTGGCCGAGCTAAAACTTCTCTGCCTTTTTCTACTAATGCTGTTGAAGCTCCTGTAGTCTCTATCGTTTAACTTGTTGTGTTCTTCGTTACTTGTAATCCCCCCTTTTTGCTGAAGTATTTTTGTCAAACTTTGTCTCCTCTTTTACATTGGTCTGTGTGAACTTTGAATTCTTCGACCTTTTCATTTCACTGCTTTCAATATGAGCTCTGGGGCCTTTATTAATATTTTTCTCCTAACCTTTAGGCTTGTTTTCACCCTGTGTAACTTATGATTTTTCCTTTGGGCGGGTTGACCCCTTTGGATGAGGTCGGGTCAAACAATTTCTTGGCGTAACCTTAGGGAGTCATGTTGCACCCTGTTGTGAGTTTGTTCGAGTGGATCTAATCTAAAATCCTTCTTGACGTTTACCTGGGTACTTTTGCCTTAGTTGAAGTGTCTTTACCGTTCGATGGGCGAATGAGCGAGCGTGGTTTCCTTTCCTTTAATGCTTGATTGGGTGTTCTTGTTCATTAGGGAGCCCCTTTTTCCTTAGGCATCTGGTCGACCATCTTCTACTCATGTTGAGCTTTTCCTTTTTTCTTCCTGGGGTTCTGTCGGGTATTTCTGCTCTTGTTTAGAGCTCCTTCCTCGTTCGTCGAGCTAAAGTGCTCTGCCAAACATCTCCTTTTAGTCTCGATTGGCGAGCTAGAGCTCTTTTCCCATTGACGAGTTGGGGTGCTCGACAGACATCTCTTTTCGATCTCGAATGACAAGTTAGGAGAGCGTGTCAGTCATCACCTTTTTATTTTTGGAAACCAGCCAAGTATTTCTGCTCTGACTAGAGCTTCTTTCGCGTCTGATGAGCTAGGGTGCTTAGTAGCAATCAATTTTTTTATCCCGACTGGCGGGCTAGGACACTACGTAATCATCATTTTTTAATCCTGACTGGCGGGCTAAAGCACCATGCCAGTCATCACTTTTTGATTCTTGGAGTCTAGCCAACAATTACATACTTGCCCTAGAATAATAATTTTTTTTGCAAGTCAGTCCTTTTCTCATGTCCTAAAATATCCACACCCTAGACTGTGTAGTACAAATGTGACTTAGGGACCATGGACATATAATCTCAAGCTCTAATAAACTAGATTATCAATTAAACTCTTTAATTAAATAATCTTATTTATTAATTTTATTATTACTCCGCTATAAATATGGAATTGCACTGTTAGAGATTATAGAATGTATTTACAGAGTATTCTCATGTAGTCCATTGATAAAATCATTTCACGTAGTTCTATCCTCGAATTATTGGTTCGTAAATTAGAGCTTGTCAAAATTACCATTTTACTCTTCTGATTACTTATTGATCATTAAGTATCATTAAGTATCATTAATTCACTAGTGAATGGCTAATTTATAATCGTATTATAAATTTGAGCTCAATAGCCATTCAATTCACAAATTGACTCTTAGAGATTCTTGGAGTCTAGCCAAGAATTTCTGCTCTGACTAGAGCACATTTCCCATCTGATGAGCTGAGGTGCTTGACAGACATTACTTTTTACCCCGACTGGCAGGCTAGGACACCGTGCTAGTCATCAATTTTTAATCCCGACTGTCAGAAAAGAGAACCACGCAAGTCATCACTTTTGAATCCCAATGGCGGGCTATAGCACCACGCCAGTCATCACTTTTTGATTTTTGGAGTCAATCCAAGTATTTCCACTCCGACTACAACTCATTTCCCGTATCACGAGTTGCGGTGCTCGACATACATCACTTTTTTTATCCTGATTGGAGGGCTAGGACACCGCACCAATAATCACTTTTTAATCCTTACTAACGAGCTAGAGCACCACATTAGTCATCATTTTTCCTTCAGTCCTTTACGAGTGAATGAGTTTTTTTATTGATGAAACTTCACTTAATTACATGACTCGTGCCCCTTTTTCTCCTTTTTTGTTTCCTAAGGGAGTGAAGCCTTCGCATGGATCGAGTCCCTTGCCGCTGTCGATTCTTTCCATTTGAGGGCGGTGGCGTAGCATTTCCTCAATGTCTTCTGGTCCACCTTCACCGATCTCACTCCCCATAGGGTGGGGAACTTCATCACCCTATGATATGTACAAGGCAACGCCTTGGAATTGTGGATGGTGGGCTTGTCGAGGATGGCGTTATCCCCCTGACTACATCTCACCACTGTGAAATTTACTAGCTGGGGGGCGAGTTATGGGGTTGTGCCTAGAGTCACGGAGCTCCTGTTGGATAACGCGACGCTCGTGCGGCGGTGGTGTGGTATTCTTTAAAAATTTATTAAAAATGAATCGTATGTTTTTTGGATAAAATGAAAACAAGCAGGACGCAACAATTTCCAAAATAAAAAACTTTTATTGAAATTTTGTTTCAATCATGATCCATTATATATTTATATATTAAATATAAGATATACATGGATATGAATCATATACCTCTTCTAGTCTATATCAAGCGTCCTCTCTAGCCAGCGATCCTACGTTTTCATGAACAACAGACTTCGAGATCCACACCAAGATCTTCCAAACCAATCCTCAGATGCACTAGAACGTGTGTGGGCACGTAGAATAATCAAAAGTATTTTTCTGTCTCTATATCTACTCAACACATGAGATCTAGATATTTACTGAAAATGATTAATTTAGTGAGACAATCTTTTAAGAGAATATGATGACAATTATTTCAGAGTTTTTTATTAACTTTTTAATCACTATGAAAATTCACCTTGATAGCAATTGCGTTCTCAACTCTCTATCAACACTGAAGCCAATAATATAATATTCATATATTTTTTTAGATAATGGAATATTAGATTTTTAGAGATAAACTGAAATATTTAATTTCAAAATTACCATTGCAGTGAGAACCACTGTAATTTGTGCACAACTGTAGTGCCACACGACATATCAGTTGCCGTGAGCTATCACAGTTCCTCACGGCACTATAGAGTAGTGTTGTGTGGCACTACAGTATTGCACCCCTACTACTGCAGTGTCACATGGCACTACACTAGTTCAAGTCAATATCTGATTCTCAATCATTGATTGACAAATGATAATTACTACGAATTAAATATTTATTTTAATCTGATATCTGGATATCAGCTAATTCAAAAATTACATATTTGGTTATCTCTATCAACTAACTTATCTGTTAATTTACAAATAGCAGGATTTAGTTGATTCAANTTAAAAATCAATCTATTTAATTAATTATATATATATATATATGTAATTTCATAAATTTATATATAAATAATTCAATTAATTAATTACACATAATTATCTCATAATTACGTACTTGCCCCAGAATAATAATTCATCTTGCAAGTCAGTCTTTTTCTCATGTCCTGAAATATTCACACCCTAGACCGTGTTAGTAGATATGTGATTTGGGGACCATGGACCTATAATCTCAAGCTCTAATAAACTAGATTATCAATTAAACTCTTTAATTAAATAATCTTATTTATTAATTTCATTATTACTCCACTATAAATATAAGATTGCACTCTTAGAGATTATAGAATGTATGTACAGAGTATTCTCATGTAATCCATTGATAAAATCTTTTCATGTAGTTCTTTCCTCGAATTATTAGTTCATAAATTAGAGTTAGTCAAAATTATCATTTTACTCTTCTAATTACTTATTGATCCTTAAGTATCATCAATTCACTAGTGAATGACTAATTTATAATCGTATTATAAATTTGAGTTCAATAACCATTCAATTCCCAAATTAACACTTACATGAATCAATATATGATCCATTAGGAAAGCTTGGATTCTAAATCTTTTAAGATCATGTTCTTAACTATGCATATCACTAAATCTCCAAAACAAAAGTCACTAGCTTGTTTTACAAACAAACATTAACGAGTGAATCAAAAGATCCACTAGACATGTATAAGAGTTCATGACTATTCAGGATTTAGACTTATCTACATATGATCATCAAATTGATGTATATTAAATATTTATGATAAATGGTATGTTAATAAAGATCTTAATTCATATCAGACCTGTCATATATAATCTTATTGTATAAAGTACCTTCACTAAGATGTATATCCACATCAATGATCAAGATCTAGATCACATGCATTCATAATGCTTAGTGAACCATACTAGCAACCATTCATTAAGGATTTCATACTTTAATATGTTGGTAACATTTTTATTCATTGTCTATGATCTTAATCCTCTCGTACTAATAAAAGATCATAGTCTCATTAATGAATATGGAATTTTCATATATTTATATAAATTATTCAACAATAATTTAAAAGAACAATTAAAAATGTAATTCTATTAAATTTCATATTAAAATGTATACACATGCTTTGAGGGCATAACCCCCAATAATCTCCCAATTTATCCTAAAGCAATTGTGGCACCTCTCTCAACCCCATGTTACGCACATGACCCTCAAATGACTTCGTAGGAAGTATCTTGATAAAAGGACCAGCTAGCTTCTAGTCTGACACTATCTTCATAACTATCACATCCCCTCGATGCATGATCTCTCTTACAAGATGATATTTCCTCTCTATGTGCTTGCCCTTCTTCTGACTCCTTGGTTCTTTAGAATCAGTTACCACCCCACTGTTGTCACAGTATAGGATCAGTGGCTTGTCCATATCTGAAACTACTTTCAGATCAGTATAGAACTTTCTGAGCTATACCGCTTCTTCTGCAGCTTCACAAGCCACTATATATTCTGCTTCCATTGTAGAATATGCAATGCTAGATTATTTGATACTTCTCCAGACAACATATCCTGCACCTAGGCTAAATACTGATCCATACATCAACTTTTGACTATCTCTGTTTGGGTGAAAATCAGAATCAATATATCCAGTAAGGTTCTCGTTCTCTTAAGATACTTGAGAATGTGCTTTATTGCAATTCAATGTTCCAAACCTGGGGTGTCTTAGAACATTGCTCCTTAAAGAGGACAATTCCATGTCTGGTCGGTAGTTGACCTTTCTTGGAATTCTCCATAAAGAATCTCTTCAGCACCTTATCAATATAAGATGCCTGAGAAAGTGTGAAGAACTTGTTCTTTCTATCTCTTATGATTTGGGTGCTTAGAATATAGCTCGTTTCTCCCAAATATTTCATTTGGATTTTCTCAGCCAGCCACTTCTCTACCGTTAACAAATTTTCTACATCATTCCCAATGAGTAGAATATCGTCAACATAAAAAATTATGAAAACCACGATCTTGTCTTTAATAATTTCATTAAAGATAATATTTCAAGATCTAGAAGATTGCTTTAATCCATAAATAGATTTAAGCAACTTGCATACTTTCTGATCTTTGCCCAATTTTCATGAACCCTTCTGGTAGCAACATATAGATACTTTCTTCAAGAGATTCATTCAAAAATGTTGTCTTGACGTCGATTTGCCATATTTCATAGTCCAAACTAGTAGTAATGGACAAGAGGATGCAAATGGATTTGAGCATGGTAACAGGGGATAATGTCTATTCATAATCGACTCATTCCCTTTGTGTATAACCCTTAGCTATCATTGTATCTTGAAAGTCTTTACTTTCCATTTTCACCACTTTTCTTCTTGAAGACCCATTTACATCCAATGAGCTTGACATTTTTAGGTGGATCTATAAGTTCCCAAGATTGAATTGGAATACATTGATTTCATTTCCTAGTTCATGATATCTTGTCATTTCTCATTCTCAGGATCATCCATAGCTTCTTCATAAGATAATGGACCATCATTATCAGTGTCAGACATTAGGACATGTGCCTCTAGTTCATAGTGAATAGGTTGTCTTACAACCCTCCCACTATGAAGTTGCACCGGGGGTTTCCTTAACAGGAACTGTGATTTCTGTAGTTCGTCGCTTTATTAGTTGATAATGAAGGTTGTCTAATCTCATCAGACGCTAATTCCTTGAAAACTAATTTACTTCGAGGTTTGTATTTTTTCATATAGTCGTGTTTAAGGAAGGTGGCATTTGTCGATACAAACATCTTTTGATTCTTGTGCCCACCTCTAGTCTCTGAAGCATAGCCAACTAATATGCATACTTCAGAACTTGAGTCTAACTTTCCAGTTTTGGGTCTAAGATCGTGAGGTGGACACCCTCACATACGGAAATGACATAAATTATGTTTGGAGTCAATCTATAACTCTAAAGGTGTCTTGCTTACAGACTTAGAAGGCACTACATTCAAAATGTATGTTGTCATGTGTAATGCATATCCCCAAAATGTAAGTGATAGTGATGAGTAGCTTAACATCGACCTAACCGTACTAATAAGGTTTGGTTTCTCCTTTCTGAAACATCATTTTTCTTTGGCATTCCAGATGATGTGAGTTGGGATATGATTCCATACTCCAGCAAGTAATCCTTGAATAATAAATGCAAGTATTCACCACCTCAATTTGATCGATAGGTTTTCAATGATTTAGTTTTGAAGTCTTTAAACTTTTCAAAAGTTTCATACTTTCTATGCATTAGGTAAGTATAATCATATCTTGAGTAATCATCAATAAAAGTGATAAAATACTCATACCCACCTCTAGCTTGTACATTGATCTATCCATAAACATCACCATGCACTAGCTCAAGTGGTTCTTTGGTTCTTTGGCTCATTCTAATGAAGATCTCTTAGTCATTTTACCCTCTATATAGAATTCACAAACAGGAAGAGTTCTAACTTTTAGTCTCAAAACACAATGCTTTGTTAACATGTTTAACCTATCTAGATTAATATATCTCAACCTAAGATGCTGAAGATATGTGTCATCATCATCATGAGAAACTTTTTATTGTTTGTTACTTTTAGGTTTTGCTACTTTAAATACTTCAGAATTATTTAACGTGCGTTCAGTGAGTTTAAACATATACAGTCCGTTCGATGTTTTTTTGCATGATGAATATTGAATCCATTCTTAGAAATAATAATCATATTATTAGAAGGAACATTGAAATTATGTTCATGTAGCAAAGATAAAGAAATCAAATTTTTAGAAAATCCAGGAATAAAATACATATAATTCAAAACAAGATAATTATTTTCAAAAAATTAAACGTACTGTCCCCAATGCGTTCACTAAAACAAGCGCACCACTGCCAACTCTCATAATGACTACGCCATCAGCCAGCTCCTTTGACTAATCAAGCATCTGCAAAGAAGAACATACATGGTTAGTGGACCCCGAATCAATTATTCAGGATGACGAATCATTTTCCACTAAGCAAGCTTCAAGAACAAGTAAGTCATATTTACCTTTGTTTTTTTAGCTCAGAGAGATACTTGTTACAGTTTCTCTTCCAATGACTTTCAACCTCACAATGGAAACATTTTCCCTTGGGCTTGTTGTTGTTCTTGCTTTTCTTGACTTTCGACGATATCTTGGCTTTCTTCCCTTTCTTGTTCTTACTTTTACTCTTACCATCGATCTTCTTCCTCTTCTTACTGTTAACAATAGTGGAATAAGACTTTGCTCGACAACATTTTCCTTGCCCTCTTTGGTTGTTCTCAGATTGAGTGACTCAAAAGTCTGCAGTTCATTCAACAATTGGGTCGTGTAGAATTGAAACTTGTTCATAACATAGCTGGTGGTGAACACAGAAAAAGCAGGTATGAGAGACTCAAGTATAATGCTGACTTGAGTTTGTTCATCAATGGCCATCCCATGTACTTCTACCTCAAGCATTATGTTGATCATGTTCAATACATGTTCTCGCACAGAAGTACATTTTCTCATCTTAGTCGTCATATAGCTCCTAGTAGCTTTATGATAACTTTGATCAGATTACTGCTCAAACATCATCTGTAGAGGTTCCATAGTCTTATAGGCAGTATACATGCTCTCATTCTTGGTTCTCAGAATATCATTCATGCTCACACGCATGTAGCATTTTGCTTTGTTGTTGGATTGAATCCAAGCATCAAACTTGTCCTTAACATTCTTAGGGGAATTGGCAGCGGGCTTTTCAGGACATTCCTCAATAAGAACAAATTTGTGGTTCTCACAAATTACATCTTGTAATTTGTTAAGATTATCACCATTCAGTCTCTTAAGCGCAAGTAAAGTAGTAATAGAGTTGCTCATGGTAGACATGCTAATAACTTAAAAATAAAACATACATAATTCAATATAATTGAAATAAATATCCAGAATTTGAAAAGTAAATGTGATGCATGAATGCAACATAATAAACACATAAATATATTATTTACTAATCCATGATAAAATAACCTAACAATTAACGTGTCGGCTTAGGGTTGGTGAGATTAATCTTAGACTGTCTATAAGACACTCTCATCCTTATTAATTAAAACTTAAAATATCTCATATTTTCTCTTTTAACAATAAAGTATCGTTTATTCGGTCAAGTTAGAATTATCCATATGAAATCTTAATTGTGACTTTGTGAGTGTATCCCATTATTTTGGATTCCATGACTTGATTTAAAATATACCGTCTTAGGGTCGGTCAAAACTAAGTTATATCACTTAGCCATATCTTCTCAAGAAGGCCAACCTTGGTATTGATACAGTTCGAAACTTCTTTTAGTGGGATAAAAACAAAGTCATCTCGAGACCCTCACTGTACCTCATGGTATTGTACTAATAATGGAAACCATAGGTTACATTGACATGTCAACCTTCTCCTACTCACTATTATTCATATAACATATATCTATTTTAACTAATCAATTAATTCTAAATTAATTACTAGTTAAAATAATAACCCTATGAATGTTAAATTAATAGTTAATTTAATCTAATTGGTCTAAGTTCATTTAACATTCTAAGCCTAAGTCATAATTAGGTGAACTTAGATTAACTAATTAATTACATTCATCAAAATTTAATAAATTCTTTTACTAAAATTGGTTATTCTAAATGTTATTATAGTCTTTAAAGTCGTGTGATTACTAGAATTAAAACCTAGCAATTTACATGCAATTGATTTTTCAAAACAATTCATATAAACATATTAGGACAATCTTAATAAATCACGTTTTTACTAATGAGATGCATGATTAAATAAAACTATGTATGGTTTCATGTATGGCATGCGATCAACTAATGCATGGTCATGTTATCAATCATATCAATAAATATTTATTTAATAATTAAATAAAATAATAATGGATCGAGTGACTATTGAGTATTTTTAAATTATAACCATTGAAAAAAGAAATAAAATTACAAAGATGACTTCGAGATTACATATTTTCAAAATATATCGTTCTCCACCTGATGCCCTTCTTCATAATCTTTAAACTTTGAACAAAACCCTTTTAATTAGGTAAAATTATTTTTAATTAAAAATTATATCTATAATTATCTTTTAAATTATTGGATTTGACTTAGTCAATAAATAATTTATTGACTTGGTCAAACTTGAGTCAAACCCAATCAATTAACTAATCTTTAATTTTCATAAAATTAAAAATTAGAAATTAATTTTTAAATTACATTAATTTTAAAATTTAAATGGTAATAGATAGAGTTAGGATTACATAAAACTCCGCAGTGATAGGGTGAGTTGGTATCAAGGTTTCTCCAAAACTTCCCTAGATGTGACAACAATTACCACCAATGATAGGACTCTCCCATCGCCGCCCATCACTGCCGCCGTCGGTGCCAATTTCTCGATGGCATGCGTTCCATAGGAATTCCTATTTTTGCTTTTTCCTCCTCGTTCGTCTTGTGTGTTCTTTGTCTTCTCCTGATCAGAATAATTACAATATAATATTTAAAATATAATTACAAAATATCATACGGCCCAAATCAGCTTACACAAGATCTAAGGAAACATTAAATAATAAAGCCTAACTCAATAATCACCATACAATTAACGACCTATTATTTAACCATACATTCAAAAAAACAAACCATCCATTCATTCACATATATCAATAATATATTATGAACAATGCAAGAACACCCACAAAGTATTTAATGTAAAATATATAAGGATCGCTCTGATACCAATTGTTGAAAAATGTAGCGCTCGTACGGCAGAGGCGTGGTGGTCTTTAAAAATTTATTAAAAATGAATAGTATGTTTTTCTGATAAAACGAGAACAAGCGCGACGCAACGGTTTCCAAAGTACAAACTTTTATTGAAAACTCTTTTCAATTAGGATCTATTATACACATATATATATATATATATTGAATCTAAGACATACATGGATATGAATCATATACCTCTTGTAATCTATATCAAGCATCTTCGTAAACCAACGATCATGCGTTTCCATGAACAACGGACTTCGAGATCCATACCAAGATCTTGTAAGTCAATTTTCAAACGCCCTAGAACGTGTGGGAACATAGAATAATCAAAGATACTTTTCCGTCTCTAGATGTGCTCACCACATGAGATCTAGAGATTTACTGAGAATGATTAATTTAGTGAGACAATCCTCTAGGAGAATACGATGATCATTCTTTCAAAGTTTTTTTATTAATTTTTTAATCACAGAGAAAATTCATCCTGATAGCAATTGTGTTCTCAACTCTTTGTTAACACTGAGACCAATAGAATAATATCTATTGCAGTGAAAATAATATTTAATTTTAAAATTACCATTGCAGTGGAACCCATTGTAATTTGTGCACAACTGCAGTGTCACATGGCTAATTACTGTAAATTAAATATTTATTTTAATTAGATAAATATCTAGATATCAGTTAATTCAAAAATAACATATCAGATTATCCGTATCAACTAACTTATCTGTTAGTTCACAAATAACAAATTTTGCTGATTCAAATTATTATCTAATAATAATCTATGATTCACAAATTAAATATTTTGTCTCACTTATAGATAATTAAAAAATTAATCGATATAATTATATNCTAGACTGTGTAGTACATGAGTGACTTGGGGACCATGGACTTGTAATCATAAGCTCCAATAAATTATATTATTAATTAAACTCTTTAATTAAATAATCTTATTTATTAATTTCATTATTACTCCACTATAAATATGAAATTATACTCTTCGAGATTATAGAATGTATTTACGGAGTATTCTCGTGTAGTCCATTGATAAAATTATTTCATATAGTTCTGTCCTCCGATAATTGGTTCGTAAATTAAAGTTGGTCAAAATTATCATTTTACCCTTCTAATTACCTCCTGATCCTTAAGTACCATTAATTCACTAGTGAATGACTAATTTATAATCGTATTATAAATTTGAGAACAATAACCATTCAGTTTCACAATCAATACTTAAAAGAACCAATATACGATCTATTAGGAAAGCTTGGATTCCAAATCTTGTAAGATCATGTTCCCAGCAATTCATATCACTGAATCTCCAAAACAAAAGTCACTAGCTTTTTTTTACAAATAAAGCTTAACGAGTGAATCAAAAGATTCAGTAGACATGTTTAGTAGTTCATGACTACTCATAACTTAGACTTATCTACATATGATCATCAGATTGATATGTGTTAATTCTTTATGATAAACGGTACGTTAATAAAAACTTTAATTCACATCAGATATGTCATATATAATCTTATTATATAAAGTACATTCACTAAGATGTCTATCCACATCAGCAATCCAGATCTAGATCACATGCATTCATAATGCTTAGTGAACCATACTAGCAACCATTCATTAAAGATTATATACTTTAATATGTTGCTGACATTTTTATTCATTATCTGTGATTTTAATCCTCTCGTACTAATACAAGATCATAGACTCATTGATGAATATGAAATTTTCATATATTTATATAAGTTAGTCAACAATAATTTAAGAGAACAACTATAAGAAAAATGTAATTTCATTAAATTTTGTATTAAAATGTCAATACACAGGCTTTGAGGGCATACCCCCCAACAGCTCCATCGCACCTTTAGGAATGATTTTGTGCCCTCTAAATCCTACTAAGGGGGCAGAGCACGGGCGGAGCTACTTGGGATGTAACACTCTCTGTAAGAAGGTGGAGTAGTTTAGCATGTCGGCCGAGATCTCGTCATCGATTAGGGTTCGCCAGACCTTGATATTCGGAAAAAAGTTTCATTTATTAATTTTGTCTTCCTTTTTATGAACGTATTCAATCTATATGTAAAATATGATAAAGATAAAAATATAAAAAATTGATAAAGATAAAAAAAATATGATAAAGATAAAAGAAAAAATATGATAAAGACCAATCTTATTTATTAAGACAATAAACCTATGATTACGCTTCCACATAAAAGTAAGTTATAGTATGCTTCCAATCTTAATTCTTTTTTCATGCAAGTAAGTGAAGGACCCCTGTAGGGCCTTTCTGAAGTGTGGCCTACACACGACCATTTTGGAAAGGAGAGGGATGGGGATAATGATAGCCATAGCCCTTGAAATAAAATTATAAATCGGTGTGGCGTTGTTGGATGCTTCTGATAAATAGAACATGAAGAGGAGTGAGCCAAAAAGAACGATCACCAAAAGTCACGACCACCAAGATACGCATAGTGATTCGATCTTTTGATCACCCATTTTTTGAAAACCATTTTTGGGGGCTTCCACCTTACTGATGAATCTGATGTGCCTCTTTCTCGGTGAACACAATTACTTCTCTCTAGCTTGGCTTTGGGTGGTCATGGGAGGACGCTGAAAATCGATGAATGCCCCACCTCCCGAGCAGCTACTTTCCAATTTCGGTTGGTGTCTGAAGCGTTTGGGCCCAAATATCATGTTAATTTCCCGCATGTGGCTGTGGGGCCGGTCAGCCCTCTGCTCGAGTTTGCCACTCTACTATTCTTTCTTGTCTGGAGGTTGTTGTCCCCTCGATTCCCATGCCCGACTATAAATTTCTTGAGGTACCCCTTTTGAATTAGGGCCTCGATCTACTCACGGAGGTCGAAGCATCCTTTTGTGTTATGCCCATAATTGTTGTGATACCTATAGTACTTCATGGTATCTTTCTTTCCAACAGTTGTCCGTATCACTCAGGGCTATTTAATAGGCCCTTGTCCCTGACGACATTGAAAATTTCCTCCATCCTGGCCATGAGGAGGGTATATGTGACAAACAAACTGGCCAGGCGGTTTTCCCGTCGCGCCGATTGATGGGTTGCGTGTGGATTTTAAATGAGGTGGGCACCAAATCTGAGGGTCTGGTAGGACAGTTAATTTTTCCTCTTATGATTCCTTTCCCTTCTAGGAGTTCCCGCTGCTTGCTCTCTCCATGTAGGGGTCCTCTCAGACGGGAACATACATAACCAAAGATAAAAAAAAAACTCTAAGGCAAAGAGAACCGGGTGGTGGTTTCCTCATCGAAGAGCCTCAGAGGCCTAATTCAGTATCTTGGAGAAATTTTGGTGGAGTTTCCCTTAGTATAGACTTGCATACCTTGTACCGTGTGTACATGGTGTATTTAAACATGAAGCTTTGGAGGAGGATGCGTGTCGAATAAGCTTCGGGAGATGTGACAGCATTCCCTTGATATGACAAGCTATGGGGTGACGTTTAATGCCTCTGTCCCCCTGAGTTAACATGAAAGAGGGTGAATTAAATATCGATTTACCTTTAGTCACACCAGACGTAGTGGATGTGACTGTTTGGTGGGTGACTCGACGCTCAATCATGGCGATTGAAGTCGATTGGCGCCTGTCGCATGAGAGAAAACGCCACGTGGAGTTTTTCTTTCGACGAATAATAATGAGGCCTAACACTAGGTTAGCTAACCTCCTGTGTCAGATCCCATTCGCAAGGATTTTTAGCTTATGCTAATTGGAATCGCCCGAGCTTCTTTAGACTAAACTGGTCAGGTCACTTCCCCTCCCTTTTAGGAGCTCAAGTCAAGAATCCCTTTTCCTGGAATAGAGTAGAGACTTCTATCGTGGTCTGCCATGTAATGTCACGTCATTGGTAGTCTGGGAGTACCTATAATAGAAACTATATCAAAATAACTTCAAGTTAGTGACTTAGGTATCGGAGGCCCTTAGGGGAGGTAACCATCCTGGTTCTTCTTACCTTCAGGTTCTTTGTTTGTGTTTTACAGATTCCGAGATTAAGGGGGAGCTCTATGATAGAGTAGGATTACGTATAAACTCACTGTGAAACATTACGGTACAAACATATGATATAATTAAAACTGTAGTTATTTAATACATGAATTATTTACAATATATCTCATCCTAACTAAAATCTAAATGGAAAAAATAATTAAATAAAGAGAATAATATTCAATTTCCTTGAAGGGTATTTTTGTAATGTCGTATAGTTTGATTCAAACTCTTTTATTAGTTAAACACAAACAATCATTCTTACTTTAGAGAATTGTGAAACATGTTTTCTGACAGTTAATAAACACATTAATCTAATTCCAGATTTTGATTCCGGACAATTTTACTCTAACGCTAATTCTTAGAGAGAGAAATTTCAAAACTTCATCTGATTCTAAAAGTAATTAAACTATATGAACAAGCATAAAATCTCCGTCTAGCCACGTGTATAAAGGAGGACCAATGAGAGGAAAGTGCAAGAACTACCACTGCGGTAAAATGGGAAAAGCTAAATCAAGACTGTTGATTTGATCTAACGGCTTGAGCTGATTTGATAGTTAAAGCTAATGAACAAAAACCTAGGAGAATATTCGAGTGATCCCAGGAATATGATGATAATCTCATTCTTAGAGGGATTCAATTAAATTCTGTAAATCAAAGGAAGGCCTATAAATAGATGCTGACTGTAAACATAATTCATTCAATACAAACCAAGAAAGAACCATTCATATCATCATCATTGTGATTCTCTTTTCTCTCTATTTTCGAGTGTGGGGAAAAATTATTTACATTTTGGTTCTTTCATTGAGAGTGAGGAGAAAGTCTCGAGAGAAACTCTTATAAAAACCTAACAATGCCTAGAACCAGATCGAATTTTGCCCTCAATGAGGGAAACAAAACTGGGAATAGGGGGATCACGTCGATCAACCCATTCGACCAGTCGAGATGCTCTAGACGATCCTGACTGGAGCGTAGGAGATGGAACTACAGAATGCTAAAATGTTGGCATGACAAGCGATTAAGATGAAAACAACGCATTACAATAGGAACTAGCATTAAAACGTGCAGAGGTTAGCCAACAAACCAATAATGAAGAATGGGAAAATCGTTCAGACAAAGGCAGATAACATGCTAGGCGGGAAGATAACGAGAACAGCATGAATGTGTAGTATGAAGACGGGGAAATCCAATCCCAACTCTATATAAAAGAGACAACGGGAGAAGTTCGTCCGCTGAAAGTCATAACAGAAAAAGTGGTTGAGGAGATGCTGGAGAAAAAATGATGGAGATGAGAAATATAAGAAATACGGGAAAGGTCGATCTCGAATCACTCACCCAAACTTCGATGAGTCTGGATATCCTGATGGCTGCAATACCAATAAATTTTTTTGACACCTAAATTCAAATGTTACGAAGGAAAGTCTTATCTGGTGGACCATCTTAGACGATTCAAATAAGTGATGGCGCTGCATTAGCACGAGAACAAACTCATGTGCAGAATGTTTCCAACCACTCTAGATGGGACTGTTTTAAAATGGTATCATTCTCTTCCCGCACACTCAATTACTAACTTTACAATCATGCCTTCTGTCTTTTTAGACCAATACTTTACCTACCGTGCGGTAATTTAGGACACATGGTACCTCCTGACTATCTCCGCCAAAAAAGGAGAATCCTGTGGGAACTCATAGATTCAAGGAAGAGATGACCAAGGTGGAGAAATACGATGACCAAGTAGCTCGGCTAGATTTTAGATGAGAGTTGGATCCAAACTCACTCCTCTTTGAAGATTTATCAAAGGTGAAACCTTTAACTATGGTTGGGACATTCAACATGAAAATAAAAGCTTGTTGAAGATAGTGGAATGAAGGAATGAGGAGTCGTGAAAACAAGAACATAGTTCTAGATCTGATAGGAAGAGGACATAGAGAACAAAAAGAGATATGAGCAGGGTGAAAGCAAGTGGGATAGGACTGAAAGATGAAGGAGACATGCTAACGAGGTCCATCCTAGAGATAAGGTCTATACACCTCCCACAATGTCAATTAATCAGATTCTTGACATGATCAAGGATAAACTTTAGTTGAAAATGCTGGCCCCACTCATTAAGGAACCACTCTAAAGACAAAAACAAGTATTGCTCTTATCATAGGAGCAACATACATTATATGAAGGATTTCTATCAACTCAAAGATTAGATTAAAGGGCTAGTTAAAGATAGATATATTCAACAGTGTGTGAAGAAAGAAGAGCAGAAGTGGGAAATCGAGAAGGAAGTCCGTGATGAAGGGAAATGTGAAAGTCAATACAATCATCGCATTGACTGAGTAAGAAGGAACTTCTAAGAAGGAAAGGAAGGTATATTGTAAGAAGTCCATGTAGAAAGATCATTGGGAGAAAGGAAGCTCTTCGAGTGACAACAGAAATCTTCCGTTAATATTCGATGACTTGTATTTGGAACATGAAGAACAACATAATGACACATTGATCTTTTTTATATATGTTTGCAACTGTTTATTGAGGAGAGTATTAACTGTCGACGGGAGTGCTGTTAACATTTTACTTGAAAAAATGTCTATAAGGGATTGACAATTGTAGAGACCATCGCAGCCACTAATAGACTTCAATGGGACTATCAGTTATTTTGAAGGAATTATTGTTCTTCCTGTGAACGTAGAACCTTTCAATCGTCTTACAGAATTTATGGTATTGGACACCTCATCCCCGTACGACACCATCCTGGGAAGGACATAGCTGCACGAGATGAAAGTTGTATCATCTACCTTTTACCAAGTGTTAAAGTATCCTTCTCCATAGGGAATCAAAACCATAAAAGGAGATCAAGCTGCTGCCCATATTTGCACTGTAACCACACTAGAATTAGCTAGAAAAAGAATAATAGAGTATAAAATAAGAGAGCAGGCGACGACTACGGAGCAACAATAATCACATGAAGACGAGCATGTGGGCCTGAGTTATGAGGTAGGAGAAGAGACTGAACTTATTTACCTAGATGAGGAAACTCAGAAGACAACCAACATCGGGCCCACCTTGAGCAAACGAAAAAGGAAAGACTGATGAATTTCTTGTGGAGAAACATAGACATCTTCGCGACTACGACACAAGAGATGACAGATATTCCTGAGAAAATTATATGTCATAAATTAAATACAAATCCCAGTGTCAAACCAATAAAGCAGTGGAAGAGGAGTTCACTCAGGAACGAAACATGGCAATCAAAGAAGAAGTCAAGAAGCTGGCTTTATCAGCGAAGTAGACTATCTGGAATGGTTCACCAATGTAGTTATGGTAAAGAAGAAGAATGGGAAATGGATGATCTGTATGGACTTCACTGATCTGAATAAAGCCTGGGCGAAAGATGAATATCGGTTGCCGAGAATAAACCAAATGGTGGATGCAACATCAGGACATGAACTCCTTAGTTTCATAGATGTCTTCTCCGGATATAACCATATGAAAATGTTCCAACCTGATCAGGAAAAAAATTGTATTTATAACTGAACATGGTACTTTCTATTATAAAGTAATGCCCTTTGAATTGAAAAATGCAGGTGTAACTTATCAAAGACTTGTGAACAAGATTTTCCATGAATAGATTGGAAAAACCATGGAATTTTATATAGATAACATGCTGGTAAAGAGTTGTAAATGGGAATACCACATCAGGGATCTTGATGAGGCCTTCTCAATCTTAAGAGAAAGCTCCATGAGGTTGAATCTGGAGAAATGCACTTTACGCGTAGCAACGGGACAATTATTAGGTCATCTGGTCACGCAACGGGGAATTGAGGTTAACCCAGATCAGGTAAAGGCCATCATGGAGATGAAGTCTCCAAAAAATCGAAAGGAGATACGGGGCCTGACAGGAAGGTTGGCAGCTCTAAGAAGATTCCTCTCAAGGTTAACAGATAAAAGCAAGCCGTTCTTTTCAAAGTTAAGAAAAACTTCTATTAATGGCTGGGATGAAGAATGTAAAGAGGCCCTAAACACAATCAAGGAATATTTATTAACTCCCCCGATGTTATCAAAACCAATGCCTGCTGAATAGCTACTCCTATATGTAGCAGTGTCACAGACGACTGTTAGTGTCGTTCTTATCAGAAAGGAAGAAAGAAAACATAGACCTTTGTATTTCATAAGCAAAAGTCTAGTGGCATCCACAACCTGATACAAGAGAATGGAGAAATTGGTGTTGGCTATTGTGACTGCTGCAAGGAAGCTAAGACCTTACTTCTAAGCACATAGCATTATGGTGTTAACATATTCGCACGATCAGGAGTCTGTTACACTCACCTAAAATCAGCGGGAGAATGGTGAGGTGGGAAATAGAGCTTGGCCAATATAAAATCCATTATGAGCCAAGAACATCGATTAAGGGGAAAGTTCTGTCTGACTCTGTAGCGGACTTCACCACTGATGAACGGGAAGTCAACAGCGGACCACTGTCAAAGGAGAAAATGGGACTTGAAAGTTATACGTCGATGGATCGTCAAATAATAAAGGGACCGGAGTGGGAATAATGGTACAAACCCTACTCATAGAAGAATTAGAGCATTCCATCTTTTTTGGTTTCAACGTCTCGAATAATGAAGCAAAATATGACGCTTTGATAGCAGGAATCTCCCTACTATGGGAATTTGAGGTTACAAACGTGAAAATAATCGTTGATTCAATGCTAATCGTGACACAAGGTATGAGAGAATTCACGATGAAAGATGAAAGAATGATAAGTTACTTGCAACGGGCAAAATAATTATTAAGTTTGTTGAAAAGCTATGAGATTCATCATGTCCCAAGAACGAAGAATTGACACGCTGATGCTTTAGCAAACATGGGGTCATCACTATAATTATCACACAAAAGGAGTGTATCAGTGGAGCTTCTCGAGAAGCCAAGTATTTCATTCCCATTGAATGAGGTAACAGATGTGGAAGCCGAGAGAGAACCAAGCTGGCAATATGACATAATTCATTACTTAGAAGACGAAGTGTTACCTGACGATAAAATTCATGCAAGAAAAATTCAACAATAAAGTGTTAGGTACTCCTTAATTGATGGATTATTATATGAAAGGTCCTTTTCAGGTCCTTATTTGAAGTGTCTACGGAAAAAGGAAGCATAGTATGTGTTAGCCGAGATCCACGAAGGGATATACGGAAATCATACTAAGGGAAGATCCTTAGCTCATAAAGTGTTGAACGAAGTGTATTACTGGCCTAAAATGCACCAAGATGCTAAGCGGTATAAGAAAATATGACAAGTGTCAACGTTTTGCTCCCATAGCTAAGATGTCTCATGGAGAACTCAACGCAGTGGCAAGCTCGTGGTCATTCATGCAGTGGGCACTAGACATTATTGGACCACTTCTCATGGCGCCAACTTAGAAACATTTCTTGTTGGTAACAACAGATTACTTTACTAAGTGGATCAAAGCTGAAGCTTTTGCAAGGATGCATGAAGAAGAAGTGAAAGGGTTCTTATGAAAGAATATAATATGCAGATAAAGAATTTCACAAATTCTCATTTCTGACAATGGGCTTCAGCTTACAAGGAAGTTAGTAAAACCTTTTGCGAAGGTCAACAAATTTATAATCGGTTCTCCACGCCATATTATTCACAATGGAGCGGACAATTTGAAAGATCAAACTGCGTTATACTTGACAGCATGAAGAAACAGCTAGAATTTGCTAAAGAAAAATGTGTAGAGGAATTACCAGCAATATTCTGGACGTACAGAACCACCCCCAAGGAGGCAACATGCGAACACCTTTTACTTTATCATACGGGACGGAAGCAATAATACCGGTTGAAATTCGAAGCCTGACTCTGAAATCAGAACTAAATGAGCAACGCAATGAATAACTTTTGAAGCAAAATCTTCATTTATTAGAGGAAAGAAGAGAAGCGGCTCTAATCCAGATGACCCATTACAATTAGAAAAGAAGAGCTTACTTTTGTAGAAGAGTTTGGGGACAGGAATTCCAGAAAAAGGATCTAGTTTTAAAGAAGGTCTTCCAAACAGAAGGAAAACTCAGGCCAACCTAGGAAGGGTCATACATTGTCAAAACAATTGGTGGTAGCGAATACTATTACTTGGCAATAGAAGAATGGGAGAAACTGGCAAAATCATGTAACGTTTTTCATCTAAATAGGTACTTTGTTTGAAATATAAACAATTTATAGTGAATATTTTCCCATGGTTTTTCCCGCAAGGGTTTTTCATGTAAAATACTTGGTGTGAACTCTCTCTCTCTCCCCTCCCCCTCTATCTCTCTCTCTTTTCCCCAGCAAAACAAACGAGGGTCGGCGGTCTTTTAGCCTAAGTCATGGAGAGTGGGAAACCCCTAAGTCCTTCTCTGAAAAATGAACAAAACAAACAAGGGTCGGCGATATTTTGGCCTAAGTCTTTTGGAGCGGGTAACCCTTAAGTCCCTATCAAAGAAATGAACAAAACAAACAAGGGTCGGTGGTCTTCTAACCTAAGTCCTTAGGAATGAGCAACCCATAAATCCTTATCTTAGAAATGAACAAAGCAAACAAGGGCGGGTAGTCATTTGGCCAAAGTCCTTGAAACGAGCAACCCTTAAGTCCTTATCTAAAAAATGAACAAAACAAACAAGGGTCAACAGTATTTTGGCCTAAGTCCTTAGGAGTGGGCAACCCTTAAGTCCTTCTCTACAAAATGAATAAAACAAACAAGGGTCAGCGGTCTTTTGTCATAAGTCCTTGGGAACAGGCAACCCATAAGTCATTCTCTCATAAATGAACAAAACAAATAAGGGTCGGGGGTCTTTTGGCCTAAGAGCAGGCAACCCATAAGTCCTTCTCTCAGAAATGAACTAAACAAACAAAGGTCAGTGGCCTTTTGACCTAAGTCCTTGAGAGCGGGCAACTCATAAGTCATTCTCTCATAAATGAATAAAACGAAAAAGGTTGGTGGTCTTTTGGCCGAAGTCCTTGAGAGTAGGCAGCCCTTAAGTCCTTTCTCTTAGAAATGAACATAACAAAAAAAGGTCGACTGTCTTTTGGCCTAATTCCTTAGGAGCGGGCAATGCCAAGTCCTTATCTCAGAAATGAACAAAATAAGCAAAGGTCAAAGGTCTTTTGGACTAATTACTTTGAAGTGGGCAACCCTTAAGTCATTCTCTCAAAAATAAACAAAACAAACAAGGTCGGCAATCTTTTTCCCTAAGTCCTTGAGAGTGGGTAACCCATAAGTCTTTCTCTCATAAATGAACAAAATAAACAAGGGTCAGCGGTATTTTGACATAAGTCCTTAGGAGCGGGCAACCCATAAGTCCTTCTCTAAAAAATGAACAAAACAAATAAGTGTCGGCAGTCTTTTGGCCTAAGTCTTTGGGAGCGAGTAACCCTTAAGCCATTCTCTCATAAATGAACAAAACAAATTAGGGTCGACGGTCTTTTGGCCTAAGACCTTGGGAGCTAGAAATCCCTAAGTCCTTCTCTCAGAAATGAATGAAACAAACAATGGCAGAAGTCCTAGGGAGCGGGCAAGTTTTAATTCCTACTCTCAGAAGAAAACAAAGGCTTAAGTCCTCCGGACCAGACAATTCGTAAGTCCTACCCTCTGAAAGAAATAGGGAGCATAAGTTCTTTAAAATAAAACGAGGCCTATGATGGATAATACTAGAAAGATTTTCTTCAAGCCTTCACAAAACCAATTTCATAAGTTATAGCTTAAATGATCGTGAGTTATTTTAGTTGCAAGATTCTTTCAATATTCAGAAAAGGATTAGGATCAACAAAAGATAATTTCTCATTGAGTGAAGCTAAGAGTACAAAAGTTACTTTAAAAAAAGGAGGTAAAAAATATAACAGAAGAAGATACATGGAAACAGAAAAGAAACTTAAGGAGCCACCATCTCTTCTTCAGTAGCAGCTTCGGCAATGGTGTTTCCCGCATCCCCAACAGGATCACCATTGTCATTCTTAGCAATGGACATATGGGCGTTGATCGTGGCGTCTTCGGTGGAAGTACTCATCTCAGCCCGAATGGAAGGGGAGATTGTTGGAATTAAGTTATAAAGTAGGGTGTAATAACTATTTATGAGTATTTAGTTATTTCTTAGATATTTTCTATTATTGAATTTAATGAATGAATGAAAATTTTTCTATTAATTAAAGCGTGTTTATAATTTACACAAGTCCCGAAACTATTGTCAACGTAAGAAGAGTAAAGCCTGAGGGGTCTTTCAGACAAACTCTTCTCAAATAGTTTAGAATGTTATTCACAGTCCTATGATCGACTGGACAATCGAGTCCAATTATGACTGTTAGGTTGAACAAAAGTATACCAGTCTTGGGGCATGGGAGTGGAGACTCTAACGGTTGACCTAGACATGTTATGGAACATGTTGAATAGACCAATAACAAATTAGTTTGGAGAAAAACCGTTTATCTAGATCTAGATCTAATTGTTTACAACTTAAGGGTATTTTCATGATTACCTTAATCTTGAGGTGAATACAAAACTTGACTTAGTTACTTGCGATCTTTGATACGACATATGAGTGAGTTCGAATTGTCAGACGATACCTTGGCTGTTGGGATTGTGATTCAACTATGTTGGAGTTACGTGATTCACATATCTGAAATTCGTGGTGATATTGCAAAATGCAACAATATAACCTTATGCTTTATAGATGAGTCTGTGAATAAATAAACCTAATCAGGTACTCGACGAAATGAATCATTGAATAAGATGGTGAACTGTGCGAGATAATTCACTATTATGTTTTTCTTATTCACAATCAATAAAGGAGTTAAGAAATAATAATTAGAGGAGTAAACGGTAATTTTACATCCCAATCTTGTTACTGATATTCACGAAGGATAGCATAGCAAAATATTCTGTGGACCGTGAAATAAAAAGTCTTTATTTGTATCAACAGAAAATGTAGCGCGCATCAGACCTATAGTGGACTCGTACGATGTCAGGATTAAATATGTCAGGAATTTATGAAGATAAATTCCCTGAGTATCTGAATTCTATAACCTTATTCATGTGGGTTCATTCAGTGTCAGGAGTAGCTCATAAGGATATGAATGAGAAACAACACCAGTTGGACCAAAAATGTGTTTTAGATCAATGTATATTTTCCGGACTCATATGCGACGGGTATCGTCACTAAAGTAGTGTATAGTAAAAATTAATGTTCAAATTAATTAATTGTTATTTTCTAATTATTAGATAATTAGTAAATTAATTAATTAATTAATTAATTAATGGAGATAAATGTAATTTATAGATTTGGATTGATGAATTTAAACACAATATTGACTTTAGGGAGATGTAATATTTCAAGAATTACAGTAAATGGACGAGAATTTTGGCAATTTATAATATAGGGGTATATGGGTAAATTTTATAATATTTATAAAAGGGATGGCATTAGGGTTGCCTCCCTAAGTGTGTTGTCATAACCTTGATCATACTGTGTGATTATAGAGAGCAAAGAAAACAGTTTCTCTCCCCCCTCCCTGTTGCCGCCGAAATCTAGAGGAACAGGAGAAAAAAATATTTTATTTTCTTCTGTTATTTTGAAAGCCCATACTCGATTTCTGAAGACATCCTATTGAGATATACTTTTGAATCCTATGAGTGGTTGTTTATACGTAGATTGATTCAAGTTCTATGAAGAATGAAGAACATAAAACAATCAATAGGATTCCACCAAGTCAGAACTTTTCTGATACAAAAAATATATAATATTATTTTTATCTCTTCTAAATACGCCAATCTAAATATGCATGATCATAGTGTGTGATTATAGAGAGCAAAGAAAACAGTTTATCTCCCCCCTCCCTGTTGCCGCCAAAATCTAGAGGAACATGAGAAAAAATTATTTTATTTTCTTCTGTTGTTTTGAAAGCCCACACTCGATTTCTGACGACATCCTATTGAAATATACTTTTGAATCCTATGAGTGGTTGTTAGTACGTAGATTGATTCAAGTTCTAAGAAGAACGAAGAACATAAAACAATCAATAGGATTCCACCAAGTCAGAACTTTTCTGATACAAGAAATATATAATATTGTTTCTATCTCTTCTAAATACGCCAATCTAAATATGCATGATCATAAAAAAATTTATATTTAATGTGATTAAATAGTTTATGTGAAAAATATTTGATTTTCTGCCCACGAACCATTCGTAGTTTTCCTCACATTTTTAAAACCCGATCCAACAATTTGTATTAGAGCATTGGGTTCTTAATTGTTCATATTTAGTAATTAGACATATGTATCAATGGATGTTGTGATGTTGACATATATTTTTTGTATAGTAGATTCAAAGCATGTTTGAATGTGTTTTATGGAAGGATCCCGATCAATTGACTCGAAGTGTTTATTCTCAGTTTTAGAATTGATGTACGCCGAAATTGAGGCATAGGATTTGATGTAATTTAATTTTTTACAAAAGTTGTATCTTTAAATTCCATGTAAATCCGTCGTCACAAGAAAAGTCATCGTTCATCGTTGTCGTAGCCGCTGTTCGCCGCCCTCGCCACCACTTGCTGCAACACCGTGCCGTCGCCTGCTTCCCCACGCTGCTCGCCACTGTAGGTTTCCTAATTATGGTTCAGGAAACCATAGGGATTAGGAAACCTTAAGGTTTGGGAAATTTTAGGGTTTAGGAAATCTTGAGTTTTTGGACACATTAGAGTTTAGGTAGAGGTGGCAAATGGACTGGTTTAGCTCGTGAAACTGGCCGAACCGGCCCAATAAAGCACGGACTGACCCGACGCGTGAATGAATAGAACCGGGCCGGCTCAGGCCCGTGGGCCAAGCCTGAGTCCTCACGGGCTCACATGTCAGGCCTAGAGCCCGGCACGGCCCGGAGTGACCCTTAAGGCCCGACGTGCCTGAACTGGCCCGACCCATAGTATTCTCCCTTTATCTAAAATTTTAAAAAATTATTGGTGTATTGGGGATTGAACCACTGGCATCTTCTTTAAAAATCACACTCACTACCAATAGACCAAGATAACTCTAGTTGAAATATTATATTTCTTAAATAATAAATTTTTGAGATATATGTATTTAATTAAATGTAAATTTAAAATAATAGTCAACGGCTGAAGCAAATGAAATTTTTATTGATTTAAATTCTGAGAATTAAGGAGTTTCGCCTGCTGTAGATATTAAAGAACTAACATCAGTATTAAATTCATTGTATTCAACATATGAATCAAAATATAAAAATGATGATTGTAATATTAATGATGGTAGTAGTTCATTTTGGGTCAATTTTTTTATTGTTGCAAGTGATTGATAAATAGGTAGGTGCCAACCTAATTGAGATGTGTCTAATTTATAGTGATGTAACTCTCAAATTTAATAAATAGGAAATAATAAATTTATGATACTTATAGTCTCCATGATTATTATAACTTTTTTTAAATGAATATTTTATTGAGATGTACTTAATCTATAGTGAAGCAACTATTTAATTCAATAAATAAAATAATTATTTTACTTAGTATAACAAGTTTTTTCTATTGAGATTCTAAAGTAAGAAAGAAAAATAATTAAAATAAAAATAACATGACTTCCATATAACTTAGTAGTAATCCCTACACTTTATTTATCTTCCACCAAGGTTTAACTCTCCTTATCTACATTTTTTAGAATTACATCACAATAAAGGGAGGGAAAGCAGGCTGATCCAGTTATTTAATCGGGACCAGACCGTGAACTGACCCGGCAAGGATCGCAACAGGCCTGGCCCGTGCCTCCCTAAAACTCCAGCGGCCCGGCCCGGAACTCGCCCGTGAACCGCCCAGGCTAAGCATTGTCGGTCCGGCTGGGCCAGGGCAGGCCCGGTCACCACCTCTAAGTTTAGGAAACTTTGAGTTTTTGGAAACTTTAGGGTTTAGGAAACCTTGAGATTTTAAAAACTTTAGGGTTTAGAAAAACTTGAGGTTTTGAAAACTTTAGGGTTTAGGAAACCTTAAAGTTTTTCCCAATCTAATCCCTAATTTTTTCTATTTAAGTCGGTACTTTTTTAACACTAATTAATTAAAATTTATTTTATAAAATGTTTTTAAAAATAAATAAATTTATTAATTTACTTGGTAATTTATTTATCAAAATAAAAATTATTGGACAATTAAATTTTAAATTAAAATTAAAATTTTAAAATGGGAATGGACTTTTGTACAGAGTAACAAATTGGTGGGACTTTTTAAAGGAGAATGAGAAGATTACAAACGTCATGAGAAGATTTCTAATTACAAATTAGTATTTAAATTATTATAATTTATTTATTATTCTTTTTATGAGTTGTAATTAGAAATGAGACACATAGAGATTAATTTTGAATGGATGCTTTATTATTAATCTCGTATCATCATATAACATGTCATATAGAAATATAGATATGCCAATATAAAAATGTCATGTAGCATGTACATACATCATTGTAATTTAAATTTATAATGAGTTATAATTTAAATACAATGTGAATTTTATAAAAGTTATAAATCTTGAATTGTGATTTATATTTTATACAAGTTTATACTTTTCAAAGCTTGTTTTTTCAAATTTATAAAAAGTTATATTTTTTGAAAAAGCAAAGAAAAATCGATTTTTGAAAAACTAAGTGGGATGATCATTTACGTTGAAACGTTCACAATGTCCTCAAAGCAAACTTAATCGCGACACGAGGAATGGTTTAAAGCTACCCTAGAGGTACTTTCTTCAGTGGGAAAAACTTTAAAATCGTATCGCTTTGAGTCATCGAGTTTCTTAAGAAGCTAAAGTTTATAAAGGAAGTGGTGAGACAAGACCATTCTTAGACGGGCTATTACTTCATGGCAATATTTAAAGCCGATGAGTTGGTTAAACACTTAGACCGAAGCACATTGGAATCCCTCATAAGGGCTAGTCAATAGGGTCAAGGTGACCAAAATCATTGGTGATTGGTTAAGCTAGATGTAGTGACATCTTGGGAAGTGTTAACCAAATGATAAGAGTCTCAATGCAATATGAAGTAGCTTAGACATTGTCCTCAGATGAGACAAGTTATCATTGTTGATCGTAACATCATGGAAGAAATATTTTTTATGGGATTTTTAAATATTTAAGTATTTACATCATCGATCATACTTTCCTAAATGATTGAATATTTATTTACACCACTTTATTTATTCTTTTCAGTAATCATGTTGATATCCCCACTCTCAACTATCTTAAATGCGAACAAACTTACTGATGAAAATTATGTGGATTGAAAACGTAATCTTGATATCGTGTTGATGGTAGAAAAGCAGCAGTTCATGCTCACCACCCATTGTCCCCTTGAGCCTATTATTGAATCGACTCAAGAGGAAAATGATGCTTATGCTTCTTGGTTGCGTTCTGATGATATCGGCAGATGTTACATCTTGGATTTTGTTAGAAATGTGTTGCAACAACAACATCAGAACATGGAAACTACCGTTGATACGATGTTAAACATCACTAAAATGTTCGGATATTAGGTTCGCCAAGCCAAATAGGCTGATATGCGAAACTTCATGAAAGGTAGGATGAAACCTGAAACTCCTATCCGAGAACATATGATGCTTATCATTAGTTATTTAAATCAGATGGAGATCATAAGTGCTGAGATAGATGGCGGGACATAAGTTGATATGATCCTTGAGACTCTGCCTGACACTTTTGAGAACTTCAAACTTAATTATTCGATGAATAAGTTATCGTACTCACTTCCTGAATTGATGAAGGAACTGTAAGTTGTTGAGTCCCTATTTCTGAAAGGCAAGAGGAAGACTGGAGAGGCAAACTTTACTGAAAGAAAGCCTTCCACCTTTAGCGCTAAAAAGAAGCACAGAAGAGGTCTAAAGAAGGCAAAGAAGCAGAACTTGAAAGATACGAAAGGTAATGGCACTGCAAAAGTGGACAAGTCGAAACACAAGTGTCGTCATAGTGGAGCCACTGGCCATTGGAAATGTAACTGCCCAGACTATCTCAAGGAATTGAGATATAAAGATATATTTCTTGTTACTGAGGCATGTTATGTGGCTGACTCTACTTTTTCATGGATTGTAGACTCTGCAGCCACTAACCATATTTTTTGTCCCTGCAAAGGTTCAGGGAAATCAGAAGGCTTGACGAGGGCGAGTTCAACTTCCATTGGGGAAATGGAGCACTAGTATCGGTTGTATCTGTTGGAACTATTAAATTGTCATTCGATAATAATTTTATGGTTTTACGTGATATTTATTATATCCTGATTTTTGGGAAGAACTTTATTTTAGAAGCCAGTTAAATTGAGCAACGATTCAGTTTGAATTTCATCAATGAATATATTGATATTTTTAGAAATGATTTCTTAATTATTACTGCACGTTTGATAAATAAATTGTTTTACATAAAACCAATAGTTCCAATGATATGTGACACTGAAGTAAATATTGATTTACAAAGGGATAGTAAAAGGTTGAAGTCTGACTCAACCGATCTAACCTATTTGTGCACTTACGTCTTGGCCACATTAGCAAATGATGATCCATTGCAAATTTTAAGTGTGGGATCACTACTCATATGTGAATCCTGTATAAAAGATACAAGGACTAAAAGACCCTTTCCAGCGAAGGGTGAAAGAGCCACTCAATGCCTCGAACTCATACATAGTTATATATGTGGGTCATTGAATATCCAAGCAAGATGATGTTATGACTACTTTGTAACCTTCACTGATGACTACTCACGTTTTGGACATGATTATCTAATGCACCAAAAGTCTAAAAGATTTGAAAAGTTCGATGAGTACAAGGCTATGGTCGAAAAGAAATTAGAGAAATAAATCAAAATGCTACGATCTGATCGTGGTGGAGAGTACACGCTAGGAGAGTTCGAAGACTTTCTTAAGTAAGAAGGTATTCTTTCTCAGCTTACGACACCTGGCACTCCAGAACAGAATGGTGTGTCAGAGAGAAGGAAACAAACTCTATTGAGTACGGTTAGATCCATGATGAGTTACTCATCCTTCCCAAATTCATCCTGGGGATATGCCTTGGAAACAACATCATACATTCTAAACCAAGTTCCATAAAAGAGGGTGCCTGGTACCCCATATGAATGATGGAATGGACGAAATTCATCCTTAAATCACATCAGAATATGAGGATGCCTAGCACATGATCTGAATTATGCCTTTGTTTGTCGGATATCCCAAGGAAATGAAGGAATACATATTCTATGGTCAAACTGACAAGAAAACATTCATGAGCATGAACACGCATTTTCTTGAAGATGACTACATAAAAAGTGTGAAGCCGAAAGTACTCTTGTGCTAGAGGAATTATTGAGTTGGAGGACACAGACTCCCTAATCTGGAGCTTTTTCTGATTCAATAATGGAAGAACCACGGCAGGAGCCAGAGCCTATGGAGCTTCGACGTAGTGGAAGGGTTGTTAGACAGCTTGACATGTACATGTCTCATGGAGATACCTAAACAACAGTCTCAGATAAGGATTATGATGAACTTATCTCCTACTCACAAGCCATGGTTGGTCTTGAATCAAATATATGGCAAGAAGCCATGAACGTTGAGATGCAATCGATGTACTCGAATGAAATTTGGAAACTTGTAGATCCTCCTGAATGGGTAAAACCCGTAGGGTGTAAATGGATTTATGAGAAAAAAAAGAAAGGCTCGGATGGGAATGAGGAAACTTTCAAAGTTAGGCTAGTAGTCAAGGGCTAAACCCAAAAGAAAGGTATTGATTATGAGAATACATTCTCCCTGGTAGCCATGCTTAAATTCGTCTGAAACATGTCCATTGTTGCTTCCCTCAATTATGAAATTTGGAAGATGGATGTCAGGACTACTTTTCTATATGTAAATCTTGAAGAGTGCGTTTATATGGCTCAACCAGATGGGTTCATGGAGAAACGCCAAGATGGTAAAACTTGTGGACTGTTGAAGTCCATTTATGGACTTAAAGCAAGCGTCCCGATCGTGAAATATCATATTAGATGAAACTATCAATAACTTTAGTTTTGAGCAGTTAGTGGATGAACCCTGAGTGTATAAGCTGATACATGAAGGGAATGTGGCTTTTCTGATTTTGTACATGGACGATATATTGCTAATTGGAAAAGATGTAGGAAAATTGTCTGGTGTCAAGATTTGGCTTGCTTATGAAGGAACTTGGAGAAGCTGCCTTTGTCCTAGGTATTCATATTTTTCAGGATCGGAAGAATAGACAATTAGCACTATCTTAAGCATCTTATATTAATAAGGTGATGGTTCACTTCGGTATGCAAGACTCCAAGAAGGGATATCTTCCTGTCAGGCATGGAGTCAGCCTCTCCAAGGGGCAGTCCCCCAAGACTCCTCAAGAAAAGGAAGACATGAGAAAGATTCCCTATGCCCCAGCCATAGGAAGTCTCATGTATGTCATGCTTTGCATTAGGCCAGACATTTTCTATGTCGTGGGCGTGGTGCATCATTTTCAATCTAATCCTAGACTCGAGCATTGGAATTCCGTTAAGCATATCCTTAAGTATCTTAGGAGAACAAGGAATTACATGCTTGTATATTTAGGTACTGACCTGAATATGATGGGGTATACTGATTCTGATTTCCAAGCAGATAAGGATTCTAGAAGGTCCACTTCAGGATCGGTGTTCATCATGAACGGTGGAGCAGTTGCATGGAGAAGTATCAAGCAATCTTCCATTGATGATTCTATCATGGAAGTTGAGTATGTGGCAGCTTGTGAAGCTGCAAAGAAGGCTGTATGGCTTAGAAAGTTCTTGAAAACTCTGGAAGTTGTTCCAAAAGCTGACAAGCCCATGCCACTTTATTGCGATAACAGTGAGGTTGTAGTGAATTTGAAGGAACCAAGGAGCCACGAAAGATCCAAACACGTAGAGTGGATATATCACCTAATTAGAGAGATTGTTCAATGTGCAGATATGTAGTATCACACATATCAACGATTAATAACCTGGCAGATCTATTCAGGAAAACTTTAAGAAATAAATACTTTTATAGTCATCTAGAGGGCATGAGAATATGAGATTGTACACGCCTACTTTAGTCCAAGTAGGAGATTGTTAGAATTATGTCCATAAAATATGGTTAATAACTATTTATGAGTATTTAGTTATTTATCATACATTTTGTATTACTGAATTTAATGAAGGAATGCAAGTTTTTCTATTAATTAAAGTAAGTTTATAATTTACTCAAGTCCTGGAACTATTATCAACATAAGAAGAGTAAAGACTGAGGTGTCTTCCAGATAAATTCTTCTCAAATAGTTTAGAATGTTATTCGCAGTCCTATGATCGACTGGACAATCGAGTCTGATTACGACTGTTAGGTTGAACAAAAGGATAGCGGTCTTGGGGCATGGGAGTGAAGACTCTAACAGTTGACCTAGACATGTTTTGGAACATGTTGAATAGACCAATAACAAATTAGTTTGGAGCAAAACCGTTTATCTAGCTCTAATCTAATTGTTTACACATTAATGGTATTTTCATGATTACCTTAATCTTGAGGTGAATATGAAACTTGACTTAGTTACTTGCGATCTTTGATATGCTAAAGGAGTGAGTTCAAATTGCTGGACAATACCTCGTCTGTTGGGATCCTGATTCAACTATGTTAGAGTTACGTGATTCGCATATATGAGATTCGTGGCGAGATTGCAAAATGCAACAATATCACCTTATGCATTATTGATGGGTGTGTCAATAAATAAATATGGCCAGGTACTCGATGAAATGAATCATTGAATAAGACATGGTGAACTATACGAGACAATTCACTGTTATGTCTTTCTTATTCACAATCAATAAAGGAGCTGCGGAAAAAATAACTAGATGGTAAAATGATAATTTTACATTCGCTCTTGTTATTGATATTCATGAAGAATAACATAGCAAAATATTATGTCAACTGTGAAATAAAAAGTGTTTATTTGCATCAACAGAAAATGTAACGTGCATGAATCGAGAGTTGATTTGACATTAGACCTATAATGGAGTCGTACGATGTCAGGATTAAATAGGTCAGGAATTTATGGAGATAAATTCACCGTTATTCATATGGGTCCATTCGGTCTCAGGAGTATCTCATAAGGACATGAATGAGAAACTACACCAGTTGGACCAAAAACATATTTTGAATCAAGGTATACTTTCCGGATCTATATGTGATGGGAATCGTCACTAAAGTAGTGAAGAGCAAAAAATAATGTTCAAATTAATTAATTATTATTTTCTAATTATTGGATAACTAGTAAATAAAAAAATTAATTAGTTAATTAATGGAGTTCAATTTAAGTTATCAATTTTGATTGATGAATTTGGACACAGTATTGGCTCTAGGGAGATGTAAAATTTTGACAATTACAGTCAAGGAAAAAGAATTTCAGCAATTTACAGTATATGGGTAAAAAAAAAAAAAATATATGTGTAAGTTATGTAAAATTTATAAAAGGTATGGCATTAAGGTTGCCTCCCTAAGTGTGTTGACGCAACCTTGATCACATTGTGGATTACACAAAGCAAAGAAAGCAGTTTCTCTTTCCCCTCCTTGTTGCTGCCGAAATCTAGAGGAAGAAGAGAAAATTTTGTTTTTTTTTCTTCTGTTGTGTTGAGAGCTCACACTTAATTCCTGACGATATCTTATTGAAATATACTTCTGAATCTTACGACTGGTTGTCGGTGCGAAGATTGATTCAAGCACAAGACGATCAATAGGTTTCCACTAAGTCAGAACTTCTCCGATGCAAAAAAGGTATAATATTATTTTCACATCTTCTAAATACGTCAATCTAAATATGCATGATCATAAAAAGTTTTATATTTAATATGATTGAGTAGTTTATGTAAAAAAAATTATTTTTCGTCCACGAACCGTTCGTGGTTCATTATTTTTCCTCAACTTTTTAAAACCCAATCCAACAACATCAACGAGAGACATCTTGGGGGGAAGGTTTTCCGAGCCATCTTTATAGCCTAGGATATACATCATTTGTTTGGCTTCATCGAACAAGGCTTGAAACTCTTCCATTTCCTTTTCCTCTACCTGGGCTCGGGCTAATTCAGCTAGTGCCAAAGACTCCTCCGCAATCTTAAAAGACTCCTTAAGCTTTCAGGACTCCCCCACTACCGTAGCCACATTTTAGGCTAACTTCTCCACGGTCAACTGAAGTTCAGCTTCACTCATCTTCAGACACTCATTATCAGCCTTGAGACGGTCGAGAACACCATGGCACTCAATAAACTCTTTCTTCATGATGAAGATGGTGTGTTCATAAGAAAGATAGTGCTCTTAAAGGGAGTTATTGTGAACAACGGCCTAAAAAAGAAAGACGAACAGAAAATTTTAAGCGTTAATGAGCAGATAAGATAAAATGCAGAAAGAAATGAGAGACATACCCTCATCAAGTCATGACTCAGCGAACAAAGAAGGTTGACCGTACTAACACCACGGGTAGCAGCCGCGTTGGTTTCAGACTAAATTCCCTGAAGCACGATGTGAGCGAATCGAGGATCATTCCCAGCCTTTTGTTCCCCTTTGGGATTTCTGTGATGCCTATCTTTTCTGATGGGCGTGGGGCAAGGTAGTGACTCTCATTTTTGTGTTTAGCTATATAATAGCAACAAATCTCGTCTATTCCTAGGCCTAAATTATATCTCTTATTCATGGCCTCAAAGCTAAGAAGAACCCTACAAGAGCTTGGGGTAAACTGGGATAGGGCAAGGCCGAAAGTGGAAAAGAATTCTCGTAGAAGTGGAGAAAAATGGAGCTTGAGACCTAAAGCTATGTACATCGGGCTCAGGGTAATTTGATAAGGGGCTCTACACGAGGCAACGTCAGAGGGAAAGGCATCTCGGTAGTGGTCCATAAACTGTGCGAATTCATCCGGACTCCTAACTAAGGGACGATGGGCTTAAAAACAATATCGTCTTCCATGGCACTTAAAAGCACAGAAAATAGAAGAAACAAAGAGAATGAAGAAGAAGAAGTTGAGAGGAACTTACGAAAAAGATGGAAAGTGAGGAAAATACAGAGTAATTGGGGCCTTAAATAGATCACGGACGTGAAAGAAAAATAGGAAATGCTTCATAAATTTTAAAACGGGGCAACGAATGGATGTTTGCAAGTACTTGATGGCAATGAGGCGTGACTGGCAGCAGGATGGAACAAATCGTCGTCGAAATTGATGAATGAGGAGATGATAGCTGGAAAGGAAGGAAGGCGTGTCGTGTCAGATGAAAGATTCGAAATTCACACTGCACATTCCCGATAAAAGGCAAGTGAAAAAGGGTGGACATAGCTGCAAAAAAAATGAATAATGGGTAACGAGAACAGGAAATGAAGCGATAGACGAAGTGGTACACGCATTCCTTATCTATTTTGTTTATATTGTCATCCTTATATATTATCTATGTTCGCAGATTTCTACAAATGATAAAGAGTAGAAATCCAATCAATTAAAACTTTTAGTTACTGAGGCAAGGGAGAAATAACGACAAATGAAGAAAAAGTAATTCATCATTGATGGTGGATTGTAGAGAAATTGCTTGGAGAATCGTGTCACAGATTTTCAATAAATTAGCATCATTACACTCAAACGAATGAAATTTCGTTGAGTATAACGGGAGCAAATGAACAGGCATAAAATCTTCGTCTAGCCACGTGTAAGGACTGCCACTGCGGCAAAACAGGAAAAGCTAAATCAAGACCGTTGATTTGATCTAACAGCTGGAGCTTATTTGGTAGTTAAAGCCTATGAACACAATCTTAAGAGAATATTCGGGTGATCCTAGGAATATGATGATAATCCCGTTCTTAGAGGAATTTGATTAGATTTTGTAAATCAAAGGAAGACATATAAATAGAGGTTGATTGTAAACATAATTTATTTAATATAAACCAAGCAAAAATCATTCATACCATCGTCGTTGTCATTCTTCTTTCTCTCTATTTTCAAGTGTGAGGAAAAATCCTTTACACTATTGTTAGAGAACAAAAACTAAAATAGAAACTTTCTGCTAGCAGGTTTTTTTTATATTTTTTAACACATTCATGTGAACTGTGGAGGGCTAAAGTAGCATTCGGTTAGTAATTTCTTCTACTATTTTCTATATTTTTTTAGACGTCAGAGAAAAGTAATATTTTCCTATTGACATTTAACTTGTGAAGGTGTTATGACATTTTACTTGTCAAGGTGTTATGACATTTTTTATATTATCGTTTTGAGAACGGTAAGTAACTAGCTCTGCTTTATGAAGCCAGAAACGATAACGGTTTTGAAATACTTAAAATTGAAATTAGTAATATCAAGAATGTTGACCAGCAAATATGGATTTCTCCATTAGATTTAGGTGAGATAAAGAATAAGCTTATTTACTAGACCGCCTTGGTTTAGGACCGTCAACAAAACTTCAAAACCTTTGGCATCCATTCCACGACTATCAAATTCAACTGGATATCCATAAGTTGGTACAGTTTACAATCTACACCCGTTGGATTGAGATACTACCAACCAATTTTTATCTCGTATTTTAGTGTGTGCTTCTGGAGAGGCATTTTAGTGTGTGCTTCTGGAGAGGCACGCATGCAAGAAGAAAGTTTAAACTTGATGCAAATGGCTAATGATTGAGACTGTAAGTTCGACGTGGTTTTAGTTCCGTAAAATTTATAAATTTTGAAACACACCAAAAATCACAGTTAGAAAATTGGGTTTTTAACCCATTGCTCTGTTTGGTTTTAAGAACTGAAATTTATAGCAGAAAGTTCTCTCATACATGACTCATTTCAAATCAAGAAAAGGAAAGAAAACAGTGCCATACAAACAGTAGGTCTGAGAGAGAGAGAGAGAGAGAGAGAGAGAGAGAGAGAGAGAGAGAGAGAGAGAGAGAGAATGACTAAGGGTCGAATACATTATGCACATGCCTCCTCCTGCGAGGCATAGAGTAGTCCTCTGACCACCAACCACGCACCATTTCTCGCCCATTTACTTCTTTCCTTCCCATTTGCTGACTCTTACCCTGTAATCTCCTCAAGTCTGCGAAAAGATCCCATACTATGTTATTAGGCAATATGCAAATACCCAGAGAAACCCACAGAAATACACCAGATTCTTTTACCTGAAAAATGTAGCTTAGCAGCAAAAGTTTGGTTTTGACAGAGAAAGAAAAGGCAGATAGCCATCTTAACCACCAATACACTCTTCATATTATTTCTTCTCCATAGTATATATCCTCCTCCTAACTTTTTCTTTATTGCTTAAAACAGTCTTCTTCTGCAACATGAATACCTGCTAGCTTTTCTATATATAAGACACATATAAGGATAAGAATAGGGAGACCTATAATTGAAGACTAGCTAGAAAAGCAAATATAGGCAATATCAAGAGCTAGCTTGAAATTTTTAATAGAGGGAATGTTAATGGGGATATGTGCTTAACATGGGTGGAGTTTTTTGTTCTTTCTTGAGCAGCATAGAGTTTCAAAAAAGGATAAAGTTATGTGCCACGTGCTCCATGCTCTTTAAAAGAAGTTTACCCATTTACATCGTAGAATCAGAAAACCAGGGTGACCCATCAAACCAGGCAAGAATGCTTTATTTTTTAACCATTATATTTTCTGAAGCTTGGCAGAGACTGTTTTGTTCTTTTTCTGGGATAGCCTGCCTGGACAGGAGTATTAGTTTGCTGTGTCTATTTGGCTTCCCATGTCCACCAAGACAGGGTTTTAAAGCTTGAAAAGACAACAGTGTAAAACAGACCAATTCTGAGCAAGTAAAATTAGGAGCACAAAATGGTGATGACCATGGTAAGAATCTTTCTGGTGAAAGTCAATTATTAACATGTTCCTGATGAACATTATAAATATCTATAAACTGATACATCTCAATGGGACATTCTTTGTGTAAATAATCGGACATGCAACACTTAGTCTACCATAACTGTAGTATTAACTATTAAGAAAGAGAAAATGGAGTGTTTAAACTAAAGAAACCAGTAACTGCAATTTAATTCTTGCAATGGAGAAAAATATACGCAAATAAATGTTTCTCTTGGGGGCCAGAATTTGCTACAACGCCATCTCAGCATAAAATTTGGAGCTGTAGCGGCTTTTGCTCTCTGCAATCAGCTGTCACCTTGTTTCAAGGAGCTCTATCAAAGGGCTGTGTATCGTTATAACAAACGTCCCAGACGGCTTCCATTGCATCCTTTGCAGCTGCTTCTGAGCAATAGGGATTAGCAATCACTGATTTCATCACTCTTCTTCGCACACAATCCTTCAATCCATGAAATAAACTAAGACTCAATAGCTATACTTGTTATCAAAACAATTAATAAATCATGAATATTTGGTGAAAATGAGTGAATAAGAATGGGCCTTGCTTATGGGGAAAACCAATAATGAAGAAGAAAAACTTATATTAAGGAATCAAAGATTTAAGAAGCGGAAAGGCCATAGCCCCACCTCAGCCTCCCCAAGAAAAATACTTTAGCAATATATTTACTTGTGGATTGAATGAAAGCAACCACCACAAACCCCCTCCAAGTCTCGGTCCATTAGGCAAGAGAGCTCATATTATCAAGATGAATTAGGGAATCTGGATACTCCTACAAAAATCCGAATTATCTGCAAAAATATTACCAGAATTTGGGGCAGGGATTATATATTTCCAGTCCATTATTGGCTTTGAAAGCAACAGAATCCCAAAGCAATGCCGTTGGAATCTCAGGTGCTTGTGATGAACTCCAACATTGAATGTAAACAGTTTGAAACAGATGACCCATTTCCATAATTTTATTGGTCACACACTCTACAACATACCTTCTAAGATAAGACTCATCTTTGTCACTACTGCCACTACTTTTGAGTCCAAAGGGTCAAGCAGAACTAGTTCACGCAATCTTTATAGTTTCTCAGGGCAATCCAAGGTGTACTTTTTTTATCGGTCAATCCAAGGTGTACAAGTCGCTCAATTACTTGTATAACTTTGCACTGTCTTATTTATAAGTTGGATCATGGTCATAAAAACTTTAGACAACTCCGTATATTTCCGCTCGACTATGCTTCCGTCTTTCCTAAGAAGTTTCCTTTTTGGTCACTCTAGTAAGGGAATAAACCCTCAAAGAACAGTAGATAATTACTAAGAGACTAGCAATAATATACCTTTACGAGGTATACCAACTCTTCTGTTCCAGTAGCCTAGTAAAAACCACCAAGAAGAACTACAAAACCAGTCTGCTAGAAGAAGTGTGACTGAAGAAATCGTATCGGACATAACAAATTCAGAATCACATAACTAAAATATCAGGAAACATGGAAAGGAAATCAAAATCCCCTCTGAAGAGGAAACCAGAACCTTGGCCAAAGAAATTATTTTAGTATTATGGATGTCAAATCAAAATCTTTAGACAGTCCCTGATTGACAATGACAGACCTTAGCCTCCATTCTTATACAAATTACTCCCTGGATTAGAAGATAAAGTGTCTAGACTCCAGAGTATGCATTGGAGTATTAACACAGAAGCTCCTGCCTTGGGGTATTCAGTCCTCAAGAAACACCCAAATTGACTATGAGATACCTTAATGTGTATTATCGGCACTTTTTAGATCATAGGATTCCACATGCAGAGAATCATATTCCCTATCAACTATGAAAGTCTATGGTATTTTCAGGTACTCACTTGTTCATGGCCTCGTAGCTTCACAAAACCTCGCAGAAGTTCCCGTTTGTAGTGGCAATCACCACTAAGATGGCCAGCACGAATCTGTTTCAAATTTAAGTTGCAAAATTCAACCAAGTCAAACAAACAGGAGGGGGGGGGTAGGAAAGATTGAGAATAACAACAGACTTAACCAATAAACAGATGAATTGTGACTCGCATGCACACCTCACTGCAAGCATGGTGAGCACAGTTTGCCCAGTTCAAATTTGCTGCACGACAGTCATCATATGCATGAATTAGTTCATGTATTACCACTTGGTTGACCTCATCTTGAATGTTCATGTGATTACTGCACACCATTATCTAGACGTGCACGAGAAAAGGAGTAAAAGAAAATTAGCCTTCAAAAAGCTCATGCCCACAATAGGTTAAGCAGAGAATGAATCATTACTGGACACCCTGACTAGTCAACAGTGAATGAGGCGAAAAGCCTCATATCAAGCTAGTCAACTGAATAGTGAGAGTAAGAACTATATCTCAATCACCAAATTACTTGCCCAAAGAAATCAAGAATGATTCAAAAGAGAACAGAGTGAATTCAGAAGAAAAATGCAGCATACAATATAAAATTGAATCTCAATGGAAGTACAAAAGCTAATAGCATTTACTAAACTAGAGAACCAGTGTAAAGTTCCTAACCTTATTAACATAACCTAATGTAAACTCGAGAAAGAAATAGGAAAAAGACCGAAAGAGAAGGAAAATACCCCTTCTCCCCGAACATAACCACCGCTAATCTGCTTCTCGCAATTAACAGCCTTAATGAAATTGTCACCAATTACACATCCAGATTTATCCAAATGCTCCATCAAGAATTTCACCATCGGAGCTGCCACAGAACCCAATAAATGAGTCAGTGCCCAATTCCACCACAAAGGCACGAGAGAATACTGTTTGGTTGCAAAAAAGTAATCACTTTTAGTTCACTCGAAATCCGAAAAGGTTAAACCTCATATCCCTTAAACCCTAAACACCCGTTGCATTGTATGATCATGAAAAATTAACAGAAATATAAAAAGAAAGATTGTTGAAGTACTTCGGAGACTTCTTCGGATCATGTCTTGACATTCTTCCAGTGTTCTTCCGCCGTTTGCGGTGGCCGAGAATCCACTGGATCCGGGTTCTGAGGTGGCTCCCTCTGCCATTTTTTCAAGTTGATCGGTTGCGTCTTCGGGGATAAGACGAACCTATTAATTAAGCAGGCGACTTTAGGGTCAGCGTCCAGTTTGGGGGTTTGTTTGGCCACCGCGGGTAAATTTTGATTGTGTCGCATGGTTTTCTTCTAATTTTGTAAGACTCTTTTTTAACGAAATTTATTATAAATATTTAGTTGAATTTTTAGTTTAAAATTTTCCTGTTAAATTTAGTATCAGTTAGAACGTAATCCAGTAAAAATTGTGTTACATTACAATCAAATAAATGTTAACCTTAACATCAAAATATTGTATTCAGAAAATTTTTGTTAGTCCGAGTTTTGTGTAATATTTTTTTTTATTTTTCAATTCACGAAGTCCTCCAAGCATAGCTTCTCTATTTTCAACTCAAACAATTTTTACACACATGTTTCCCATCCAATCTTTACACACATATTTGACAAGTTGAATTGGCGCAGTTAGTTTAAGTCTCAACATCTATACTGTAGAAATTTGAATTCAAATTATATTCTCACATTCTTTTTAAAATTTATAATGTAATTTTATAAAAAAAATCCTTAAACACATGTTTCCTTATCGTAGTAAATGACATTTGAAAGTAAATCGTTAAGTAAAGATGCTTCAAAACTAGAGGATTATTTATAATAAGGGATTTAATAATGAAAAAATTATAGGCACTAAGTTCACTAAAAAAATTATTTAATGGTTTTTTTTTGCATTAAAAACAACTCAAACCCTAGTATCTGCTTTTATCATTACCAAGTTTTTCAAGAAAAAAAATGAAAGATGCTTTTGAATGATTATTTTTGTCAACTTTTAAGAGAAATTGATAGAATTATGACCTCAACTCACCAATTTTTTAGTATAAGTTTGAAGGTTTAAAAGATAAATATAAAAATTAGTGTAAAATCCTTACCCACCACATGGCAAAACGGCAATTCCACCCAAAACTAGTAAATTAATATGAGAAAATGTTGGGTGTTTTAATATTAATTTGAGGATAACATTTGATAAAATTGAAGAATGTACTTAAATTAGTTAAGTAAATTTTTTTTTATCGACCATAGACCTTAATATATAATAATTTCTGGATGACATGACAATAGCTGGTCAAACAAAACCAACCAAATATGTAAACTGTTTTGACTGTGATCCCAGAATATCACCTCTCTCACCTTGGCATTCTACCTCTATATTTCTTAGAGATAAGTACTGTTTTCCTTACAATCCAAAATTTCAAAAACACAAAACGGAGAGATGGAGATCATGAAGAAGAAGAACAGCATGACATGTCAGATTGTTGTCCTTGCTCTTGTCTTTGTCATCATTACGGGAGTTTCTGCTCAAGCTCATTCTTTCTCGCAATTGCCATTCCTTCACTTCCATATCCTGGTGGCGGCCACATGCCCTCTCGTCCATCCTCTGATGTAGATATAGGTGGACCCTCTGATTCCAATTCTAATGCCCTAGGGCAGGTGGGGCAGGTGGATCAGCAGGCTCTTAGCAAGAGTCATCCTTGAACAACTATATATCCAAGTTACACTTTAAACCCGAGCTTGCTTCTAATAAGTACAATTCGATCCATAATTAAACTATCACAATGTTTCATCATGGACATTCTCTTTCAAACCATTTACTTTTTATTAGAGGAGTCCAAACATATTTTTGGCATCACTACAAGAAAATGGTATTTTAGCCACCAACTTTTTAGTTGAAAGCGACAGGCTGGATATATTACTCGAAAATAAAAAGAAAGTGTGCGCGAATTTTTTCGTGGGCTTTTGACGATAAATTTTAAATTCGTTAGTAAAAGTCTTGTTTTTACCGACCAAATAAATTGTTGGTCGCTAAAGGTCTCACTAAAAAAATAGTAGGCTTCCCTTAATTCATTTTTCTGCTTCCCTACTCAAGCCCTCGAAAAAACATGCTTCCCTCTCTCACCTCCTAGATCGGTCCATCTCCATCAGTCTCTGTGGTAAAGATCCTCCGCGATCGAGTTCCTCCGCGACAAATAGCTCCTCCTCGACTGAGTTCGTCCGCGACAGAGAGCTCCTCCATCACTTCGAGAGAGCTCCTCCGTCAATTCGTAGCTCCTCCCGGTACTTTCTCTTCTCCTAAGATCTGTTTTGATATATAAGATTACTAACGTTATCCATGTGAATGATGGAGAATCAAGAATCATTAATAGTTATGAATATATTTGTATTTATGATTATATTAGAATTGGTTCAGCGAGCATGGTTCTCGTGTTTCTCTTCTCCTTTCCCCTCTTCTCTTTTTATGTTCTGTATTGTTGTGAGTTTTGGTATGAGAGTTCCTTTTATTTATGGTTCTAAACTTAGTTGAAAGAAATTTAGATGCAAAGCATAAAAATATTGCAAATGAATGGCACTGGATATTATATGTATCAGAAAGAGTTTGTATCTTATCATGCATGCCTAGCAAAGTAGAATATTATATGTTCTTGCCTATATCATCTCTTGGTAGACAATTAATGACAACTATACTTTGGTGGAAGAAAACTGACTTGTTATAGTTCATCTACTGCAGCAGTAAGCTATAGTTCATGAAAATCAAACTAATTTGTGTTTGGCCGACTCTACCCACATATTCCACACTTGTGACTACTTATATTTACTTTGTTGGTGTGGGAAATGAGGGATTGAAGTTTCTAGTGACTGCTGGTCCACGTGCTCAGAAAATGGTTGGGATATGGCTCTTTGGTTCAGCTGCATGGGTGTTTAGCATGGTGGTACTTGGCGGTGTAACTCGACTAAGTATAAGCGGTAAGTGCTAACAACTTCTGTCATCTCTCGAGCATTTGAACTAGTTGTCTAGTTAAGTATTTTAAGATTTTTAGTATATTTGTGCTCCTACTGTTCTCAACTTCTATTCGTTCTAAATCTTTTTGCTGATATGTCAGTTCATTTTGAAATTGGAGAAGAAAGTTCAGTATGCTTCCATATAGATAAATACATTAGGGAGGAGAAAAAGAAATTTGCAGTGAAGGGCATTCCTATGGACGATGGTTGTTTGGAATTAACCTAGCTCTTTGTATAGTATCATTGTGAATAACTCTAGCTCTTTACTTGGTTTTGAAAATTTTGCAGTGTGAACAAAAGGATGAGCATGGAAGATATTAAATTTATTTACTTGATGGAATATGCACATCGTATGTGGGGAAGGGCAATAGGCATCATGTAACATTGGTTTTTGAACTATAGAAACACGGAAAGACGACCTCTTCTTGGCTAGAATTATTTTCCGAGGTTGTCGTTGGGTTTAAAACTAATGTTATGTGATCTCTCAAAAATAATGTAAAGGGAATGCTATTGAAGCTATTAATCCATAATGTTTTCGGTATTCTAATAGAAAAAAGTTAGCGTTTATAAACAGAAGATTTATATTTAAATTTTGTGATAGCTTGGGGATCCAATTATAAGTTTTATTTGTTCAAGGTTCAAAGTATAAGTTGATAATAATTTGAGGATGAAAATATATTTACCACCCATGTTGGTCACTATAACCGCCCATGTCGTTACTGCAACCATCAAGTTGGTCACTATAATCGTACCCTCAGATATTTGGTGGTATTTGGTTGAGTAGTTGCTTAGTCTGTGGAACCCATAACTATTGTTAACGCATGGCCAATGCAACATATATCCAACCCACCAACTGTATTGGATAACATGAAAAAATTAACATAGTTATAAAAGGAAGCCTGATTGAAGTACTTCAGAAACTTCATTTAATCATGTCTTGGCATTCTTCAGGGACTTCTACTTAAAATTGTTAATTTTGTGAATAAAAAATTTCAGGCGATAGTTCTTACTTACCATTATTAAGTTTTCCAAGAAAACATAAATATGAAGATATTGAATCGTATTAGACCACATTCGCAAGAATTGTTAATTTTGAATTGTTCTTACTTTTACTATTAGAATTGTTCTTACTTTTACTATTAGAATTGTTACTTTTACATATCTATTTAGGATTTTTAATTTTGTGAAAAAAATTCAGACGATGGTACTTACTTTTACCATTATCAAGTTTTTCAAGAAAACATAGATACGAACATAGTGAATCGTATTAGACCACATTCACAAAAAAGTTGACTCATTTAATTGATCAGAACGAGCACGCATGTGTGTATTTATTGTTCTTATGACTCATTTATTTTAAACAAGAAAGTTGGATTGTTTTGCACAGAATTATATAATGTATTCATTAAAGAAAGTACAGATACTAATTAAGAGGATATGATTAAGAGTCATAATTGCTTATTATACAAAGAGATATAGAGATAATTTTATTCTATGCCTTAAAATTAAGTATTTCTGTTATTCGAACTATACAATGAGGATCAAGACATGACATATGTGGTTGATAGAAAATTATTGCATAAATGTAAATTATTTGTATAAGTATATAAATCTCAAGTACATTAACATATAAATAAAATGTAGTATATTAAAATAAAAGAATTTAGCAGTTTTGGAGTAAATAATCCTAATACTAATTTTCAATAAAATTCAAGAATTAAAAACTTTTGCTTTGTTTTAAGGTTATGTATGATACAAATAAAGAAAAAAAACAAAAAAAAGCCTCAAAGGAGGGAAAATCATTATACATATACTACGTGAAGCCAAACCGGTACAAACTCGAAGGCAAATTGCATCACTTTAATTCAAAGTAGGCTTTCTTCAATGGTACGTGGAATTTCTCCATTAAAATCCTCCATATCCTAGTAAAGAGTGAATACTTGTTTAAAATTTCATGCATAAAATTATTTTGAAGGAATTGATAACAAGATATAAAACCTTGTTTATAGAATCAGTGAACAAAATAAAAGAAAGAAAGAGATGAAGAAGATGAGCAACAATAATAGCTTGTGGAAGAATTTGATTTTTCTCATTACGTAAAGACTAAGCACAGTATAATATATAGACAAAATAAACCAATAAAAAAGATACAGGTATAAACAGAAGAAACAATAAAAGAATCTCTTTACAACAGAAAATTGTTGAGCTCTGTAAAGCCTTCATGAAACGAACATTTTCATTTAGTTTCTCTTTTTGTGAAACTCAACGTTTTGCTTCTCTTCTTCTTTTCTTCTACATGCCACGTTTTGATCTTTTCCTTTCCATTCTCTTATCGTTCTGGAACATGAGAGGGTTGCAGAAGAGCTCGAATTGGAGGTCGAGCTTTCATCAATGGCAGCTGCAAATCAGTAATTCTCAATACCCCCCCCCAAGAGGAAGCATAGATGTTATCTATGTTCATCTTGGTCAAGTGAGATTTGAAGACAATCAAAGGTAAGGGTTTCACGACGAGATCTGTGATTTGGTTTGTTGAGATGTGTGAGATGTGCTAATGCGTCCTTCTTGTATTTTTCTCAAATTAGGTGATAATCAAGTTTAATGTGCTTGGTGCGCTCATGAACCACAAGATTTGAAGCAATGTGCAAAGCAGTTTGATTGTCGCAGTAGAGACCAGTAGCTTGTGAATGTGAAATCCCCAAATCTGTAAGTAAAAACTTCAACCAAGTTATTTCACAACAGGTTAGAGCCATAGCTCTGTACGCTGCTTCAGCGAAGAACGTGACACGATGAATTGTTTCTTTGATTTCCATGAGATTAAACAATCACGCAGGAGTATGCAAAAGCCTAAAATTGATCGCCTTGTATCAAGACAAGAAGCCCAGTCTTAATCACAATACGCATGAAGTTAAATAGAGGAAGAGGATGGATAAAAAAGACCTTGGCCAATTGTGCCCTTTAGGTATCTCAAAACTTTGTTAACTCCATGTAAGTGATGATCTGCGGGTGCTTGCATATACTAACTAAGAACTTGAATTGAGTAGCTAATATCTGGTCTAGTAACAGTTAAGTAAATTAGCTTACCAATTAGCATTCTATAGATAGTAGAATCCGATAGAGGAACTCCATTAGTAGCACTGAATCCTAGAATTTTGATCCATAGAAATTTGAATTGGCTTTGCATCAGTGAATTGATCATCAGTTAAAAGATCCAAAATATACTTTCTTTGACACAATTGAATGCCCTTTTTTTTATCTTGCCACTTCAATTCCTAGAAAGTATATAAGAATCCCCAAATCCTTTATCTTGAACTATGACTATAAAAAGCTTTTGAGTGTTTGAATGTTAGACAAGTTAGTACTTGCAACTATTAGATCATCAACATGTGAATCTAGTTGAAGTTATGCTAGTAAACAAACAGTAGCCAGATTTGGACTGTTTATATCCAAAGTTGATCGAAGATTGAGAAAACTTGGCATACCACTATCCAGAGGATTGTTTAAGACCATAAAAACTTTTGAGCAGCTTGCAAACGTGGTTCTTAAGAGCCTTATCAAAACTAGGAGGCAATTTCATGTAAACATCCTCATGTAAATCCCCATGTAGGAAAGAATTTTGCACATCAAATTGATGTAAATGCCAACCTTTAATTGCTGCCAGAGCTAATAAGCACCGAACTGTTATTATGTTTGTAACAAGTGAACAGGTTTCTTGGTAGTCTAGGCCCTTTTATTGTGTGTACCCATTTGCCACCAATCTAGCCTAGTATCTTTATAGGGAGCCATCAGAGTTATATTTCAATTATACACCAATCTACAACCCACTGCCTTCTTCCCATATGGTAATGTAGTCAACTTCCAAGTGTGTTTATCCTCTAGAACTTTAAGTTTAATGTTCATAGCCTCAACCCATTTAGATTCTGTGTAGCCTCTTTAAAACTAGTAGGTTCTTTAAGTATAGTAATAGAAACAGAGAAAGCTTGGAAAAGAACCAGAAAGTTTGTTGTATGAAATGTAATTGGAGAGAGGATAGAAATAATGGTTACCTTTTGAAGATGGATAATGATAAGAGAGTGAAGTAAGTCTTGCAAAATCATTAGTAACTGTGGTGCAAACATAATCTATCAAATGAGTTGGAGGTTTTCTTATTCTTGTCGATTGCCTAGGTAATGTAGAAGTAGGTATAGGTGTAGATATAGGGGAAATAGGGTCTGAAGCTATAGATTGATTGTTAAGTGAGGAATTAGGTTCTTTGTGATGGTTTGTAGAGTTGTTGGATTTTGAATCAAAATCAGGGTAAATAGGAAAGGTTAGAAGAGAGGATTGATGTTGAGATTGATCAATCGTGATGAGATTAACATTGTAAAGAAATTCAGTTTCAAAGAACTTAACATTCCTAGAAATGAAGATACCATGACTATCTATGTCTAAGAGTTTATAACCTTTCACATTAGAGTGACATCCTATAAATACACATTTTCTAGCCTTGGAATCAAATTTAGTGCGACTCTGAGCTAAGGTTGAAGCATAACATAGGCATCTAAAAAGTCTCAAAGACATATAATCAGGTTTCTTGTGTAATAACAATTCATAGGGAGATTTATTATTGAGAATGGGGATAGGAGTTATATTGATCAATAAAACAATAGTTTGAACAAACTCTTTCCAATACAAGAGAGATAAACCAGATTGAAAACGTAAAGCCCTAGCAACATTTAGAATGTGTTGATGTTTTCTCTCTACTGTATTGTTCTGTTGAGGTGTAGCAATGTAAGAACATTGATGTATGATTCCTATTTGATTGTAAAAGTTAGTGAGGATAAATTCCCTTACATTATCACTTCTTAAATTCTTTATTGAAACTTCAAATTGTGTTTTGACAAATGAGTAGAAAGACTGGATACAATTTATGACTTCAAATTTATGGTCCTCAACAATAGTAAAAAAAATTGAACCATTATAACTTTTCACAGAATTAGGTCCCCAAATATCATAATGAATCAATTCAAATAAGACTTTAGACCGGCTAGGATTATTGGGAAATGGACTCTTTTGGTGTTTAGCATGAGTACAAATATCACATGAGACATGTCTAGTAAAAGAAAAAGGAAATTTCATTAACTTTAATCTAGGGATAGATGCATGGCCAAGTCTCATGTGCCATAATTTAACATTGTCATGTCTAGACAGATTGACAAAGTGTTTATTGAAAATAGGAAATTGCAAACTAGGTAAAATAATAAGATTACCCTCAATGAAGAGCTTATAGAGTCCATTCTTTACTTCACCCTTCCCAATCATCATCCAGTCTACAAGGTCCTGAAAAATATAACAGTGAGTTGAAGAGAATAAAAACCAACAATTTAGAGATTCAGTAAGATTTCTTGCTGAAACTAAATTAAAAGAAAAAAAGGGTACACAAAGAACATCATAGAGAATGAGATTTTATGTCAATTGAATGGTTCCTATGAGTGTTACTTGAATAGAGAAATTAGCTATGGTAGTAATTTGAGTGAAGTAAGATGTGTTGCACATTATATGATTTGTAGCACCAACATCCATGATCCAAGGAATTTTATTAGTGACAAATGTAGTATTTACATAGAGCAGATTTATACATGAGGTGGAGTTTTCAAGGGAGGATTTCTGGATCATGTTGACTTGTGGAGTAGGTTTTCCTTTAATCAGATGCATTAGTTATTGGTACTCATCATTGGACAGTGAAATTTGATCTTTGTGTGCTATGTCAGTAGGAGTCACATTAGAATTCTGGCTTGTCATATTCACTTTGGGAGTAGAGGTGGCATGTTTGTGGCCCTCAGGATAGCCATGAAGCTTGTAACACTTAGATTTTAGGTGTCCATACATTTTGCAATGGTCACAATTGGAGCTTCTACATTTCCTGCCTTGTAAGCAGTTTTCAAGATTGTGTCCACTGATTTTACAGTGTGAACAAAATGTCTTATGTTTCTTCACATAATCTCCAGATTTATTTAGAATAGGGCATTATTAGGAGCATAATTGAAAAAATTCTTGGCAGCCATCACTGCTAGTTCAGTAGTTAAATCATTTTGTAATGGTATGAATCCTTTCTTGGTTCTAAATCTAGTTGTAAACTTTGTTCACCATAGGTAGGGGACTCATCATTAATATATGGTCTCTTGATGGTGAATAACAGTCTTGTAGCCTTATAAGGAATTTAATTATCTTGTCTCTCTTATATCTTTCCACTAGAGCTTTTAAATGTCCACAGGTACATTCGAGAATCGGCTCAAAATCAACTCGTTGATCCCACAACTCCTTTAGTTTTCCATAGTAATCACAGAATCGCTCCATTGCTTGAGTTATGCTATCTCCTTCTTGATGGTGTACACTTGTGAGCCATCATGTTGTTTAAAAGTTTCTTTCAACTCATTCCGCAGCTCTCTAGCATTGCTCATGTATGAAACACTAGTTTTAATTTCTGAACAAATGGAGTTTAACATCCATGAAACTATCATATCGTTACATGTTTTCCAAGTTTCGATGAGCAAATCATCTTGTCCAAAGCTAATAGGATCATCAGATTTTGAGGGTTATGGTTTTAAAAGACTTCTAGTTATAAAAACTAAGTTGATTTTTGCTCTAAGGGCTCTTTTCATGGCCCTTGACCACATTTAATAGTTATTTTTAGTCAAGAGTTTAGGGACTAAACCCATTTATGGATTATCTCCAGGTTCTATCCGTTATGGATTGGTTGCTTTAGAAAAATTGGTGAAGAAATCAGTATCAGCAGCATTATTTTTCTGTGATTCTGATTTCTCATTTGATGCTTCTACAACAGTAGTGATTTTTGAAGTTTTCCCCTATTCTGTCATGGTGTTTGATGCTTCTACAACAGTAGTGATTTTTGAAGTTTTCCCTTATTTTGTCATGGTGTAGGCTCTGATACCGTAAAATAATATATAAAACCTTGTTTACAAAATCAGTGAGCAAAATAAAAGAAAGAAAGAGATGAAGAAGATGAGCAAAATTAATAGCTTATGGAAGAATTTGATTTTTCTCATTACATAAAGACTAAGTACAGTATAATATCTAGACAAAATAAACCAATAAAAAAGATACAGGTATAAATAGAATAAACAATAAAAAAATCTCTATATAACAGAAAATTGTTGAGCTGTGTAAAGCCCTCATGAAACGCACAATTTCATTTAGTTTCTATTTCTATGTTTTGCTTCTCTTCTTCTTTTCTTCTACACGTTGCGTTTTGATCTTTTCATTTCCCTTCTCTTTTCATTTTGGAATAGGAGAGAGTTGCAGAAGAGCTCAAGTTGGAGGTCGAGCTTTCATCAATGACAGCTGCAAATCAGTAATTCTCAATAGAATTAGTAACAAATGACATTTGAAAGTAAATTATTTTTAAGTAAAGACGATGCTTCGAAACTAGAGGATTATTCATAATAAGGGATTAAATTATAAAAATATCAAAGTATACGCACTAAATTCACTACAAAATTGTTTAATGGTGTTTTTGCATTAAAAATAACTCAAATCCTAGTACCTGCTTTTATCATTACCATATTTTTCAAGAAAAAAATGGTAAATGATTTTGAATGATTTTTTGTCAATTCTAAAATAAATGGAGAGTGACATGAACTCACCATTTTTTCAATATGGATTTAAATGTCTAACAGATAAATACAAAAAAAAAATTCATGACAATGTTTTAACTATTTTAAGTATCAATTTTTTAGGCGAGTCTAATTATGCAAAGTTTGACAAACAATAAAGAGAGATCAGAAAGAGTTAAAATCCTTACCCACCAGGTGGCAAAACGCCAATCCACCCAAAACTAGTAAACTAACGTGAGAAGATATTGGGTGTTTTAATATTAATTTGAGGATAACATTTGATTAAATTGAGGAATGTACTTAACTTAGTTAAGTGAATTTTTCTTGTCGACCATAGACCTTAAAACCAACCAAATATGTTAACTGTTTTAACTGTAATCCCAAAGTATCACCTTTCTTTCCCTCCAGTACAAATTCCTCCCTACTCTCTCTCACCTTGGCATTGTACCTCTATACTTCTTAGAGATATAAGTACTGCTTTCCTCACAATCCAAAATTTAAAAACACAAAACACAGAGATGGAGACCATGAAAAGAAAGAACAACATGACATGTCAGATTGTTGTCCTGGGTCTTGTTGTTTGTCAAACTTTGTCATGGTTATGGGAATATTATTGAAACTATTAACCCACAATGTTTTCGGCATTCTAATAGAAAAAAAGTTAGTGTTTATAACCAGAAGGTTTATATTAAATCTTTGTCATGGTTTGGGATCCAATTTTAATTTTCAGATGTTCAAGGCTTAAAGTGTAACTTGATAGTAGTTTGAGGATGAAAAATGTATTTATTTTAAGATAAAGATTCATTCAACAAATCATTAATATAATACATAGTGCAATTGTCATTCTTTTGTGTATGTACTTGTTTGCACTTTTATTTTCACTTAGAGCGTGCAAAAAAGCATTAAATTTGACCTTCACTCAAGAATATATAATATGGCCTGAATCGGTTCTATTAGGAAGATTTTTGAAAAAGAAAATGACAACACATAATGAAATAAAATTTGATTATATCAATAAAATAAAGTACAAATAAGCTTTAACAGCTTTAACTGTTAGCAAGAAACGTAACAGAGGATGGAGAGAAATGTTTGAATGAACCTCTAGTACAATGACACTAATGGAGAAGATGTGATCATAACATAAGTAATTGAACCATGCTATCCTACTAGTTACTCCTATGAGTATCTCACTCTAAAATACAGTAATCACTACTAATATACCATACTCCTAAAGAATTGTAGTGTTGAAATTTTTTCTATTGATTTGTTATGAAATGTGTGCTTGTGTTCTTCTTCTCTGTTTTTGCTATTTATAGTCCTTGAGTGAATAACTCTTGGAATTGTAACTATTTACTCTCATATATTTGTAACTGCTTTGAACCACCTTGCCCATTTCGCCCCTTTTAATTGCCCGTGTTTACAATGTAATCAACTATAACTACCTATATTCGGTGTTGCCACCTCACATGTTGGTAACTATAACGACCCATGTTCGTTATTGTAACTACCAATGTTGATCACTATAACCGCACTCTCATATACTTGGCTGAGTAGTTGACTTAAGTCTATCGAGCCCATGACTGTATTATTTAACACATGGCCAATGCAACATATATACCCACCAATCGTATTGGATAACATGGAAAAATTAACATCTATAATATATTAAAATGAGGAAGCAAGGGAGATAATTATTTGGATAATCATGCTCATATATTTTTCTTCTAAATCCTAAAATACCCCATAAAAGTACACTTGTCACATTCTTGTTTGTTGTTACTATTATTTTTTACCACTGTCATAAACTATGACTCTTTGGTCAATCTGAACAATCATAAATCTAATAAATATAACTTTTGGTTTGAAACAATATCATATTTTTAAATGAAACAACACTATTTTTTCAAGTGAAATGACACTACTTTTTTAATAATGAAACAATACAACTTATTTAAGTAGAGAAATATATATTGTTATGCTAAAAACAAATAATATGATTTTCTGCTGAAAGTAGTGCCCAAGAGATTCAATCACCGTGACAGAATATGATATAAGTTTCTGAACCATCACCTAAAAATCACATCGACAATAAATGCTTACCGCTTCATGTCAAGGTCACCTCCTTTTCGTTCAATCAACGATAGTCAATACAGGCTTCGTGCCTTGCAAAGCTTCTCTAACACGCCTCCAAGAGGCTTCTTCGATATGCTTCCTCCCACCCAAAAACTGAGGTATAAATACATTTACCAATAAACAGAAGAGGTGTGTCTTTTCTTTCCTAAGAAAATTAAGCTGAAATATCGACCAAATACTGACTTAGGCATCAGAGACTTTTAAGTGAAGCAACCACCCTACGATTCCTTGTTCTTTGGGTTCCTTGTTTATATTTGCAGACATTGAGGCCATGAGAAATTCCAATCAGAGGGAAGGACATATATGGCATCACTGTTGCAAATTCCTCCGGTCAGGAGGACGTCTGCGCTTAACACGGGAGACAAGCATACAAGCAACCATACTGTTGAAGTTTTTGGCTAAACCACACACACATATATTATAATAATGTATTCGTTAAAGAAAGTACAAATATCAATTAAGAGGATGTGATTAAGAGTCATAGTTGATTATTATACATAGAGATAGAGATATGGTTTTATTCTATGCCTTATAATTAAGTATATCTGTTACTCGAGCTATACAATGAGGATCAAAACATAACATATGTGGTTGAAAGAAAAATCATTGCATAAATGTAAATTATTTGTATATGTATATAATTTCAATTGCATTAATATATAAATAAAATGTAGCATTAAAATAAAAGAAACCAGTAGTTTTGGAGTAAATAATCCTAATACTCATTTTCAAAAAAATTCAAGAATTAAAATGTTCACCCATCTCTTGTAAAGACGCATGCATAAACCAATGACATCCATTAGAACATGCAACCCAAATCTTATCCTTATTTCCAAATCTTATCCTAATCAATCTTCACGTAGAACCATACCATTCTTAAGAGAGTATTCCCTCACAGCCTCCCTAAACTCAGCTGCAGACCCAAACAACATGTCACATTTGAATTGAACATCTCTCATATCTGTTTTAGGGAAGAACTCAGAATTTCTAGGTCTATTTCTACACCTTACACTATCTCCATCTTACACGCTATCCAAACTTCTTAATTCATCTGAGTTGTCCTCCTCAATGTCAACTACATTAAAGTTAGTACAAGTAAAACTATGTTCATCTTATGGTTTAACCATTGACTCAAACAACTCTTCATCAGTTGCTTGACCATCATTTGACTCAGCCAGAGCAAAATCAGGATCATCAGAATCACTTGAATACACTACAAACAACATCATAATGTAATCTCAGTATGAAATCTTAATATGCAATATCAGTATGCAAGATAAAATGCAATCTGAATATGCAAGACAGTATGCAATCCCATACTTCAAAACAATATGTAATCTCAAAATATCAAAACAGTATGCAAGATAAAATAGTATACGATCTCGGAATACACTACATACAGCTCAGTATACGATCTTAGAATACAGTAAAACCCTAATCAACATACGGTCAAACCCTAAACCAGAATGCAAAAACCAGATTATAAAACCCTATACCAGCATGCAAATAAAAACTTCAAACTATAAACCAGACTACACGTCCCCCGACAAATCAGTAAAAAATCAGGGACCACTCTTTTGAAAATAGTATAAAAATGGTGATCCCTAATGCTTTTATAAAAATAATCTTTAAAGTTTGTTGTTTTCTATAATCTTTGAGTATATAAGTAGAGAAACAAAACCCACCTTTACTGCTCTGCCTTCGAGCTTTAAGAACTTCACTGTCTCATCCACGACCTCGGGCTTGTCCTCGACCACGGCCTCTCCCACCTCCTCTTGTGTGTACCATCGAAGAAGACGATGAAACTTCATATTGAAAAAAATAGTGAAGGTTGAGAAAATGAAACTGAGAAATCAAGTACATAAAGAGTTCCTTCGCTAGAGAGAAATTCGAAGAAGAACCTTCGCGAATGATAGAGTACACGAAGGGTTTCTTCTTCTCACCTAAAGTAGGTTGGTGTGGGAGAGGCTGTGGATGACTTACACGTGACAACGGGGTGTTATATTACCTTATTGTCCATTAAGAGAATCACATGTAAGTCTCGTGTATTGACTTTTGTTAGATATTTTAACAGAAATCATGTTAGGGTGTATTAATGAAATAAAATGATAAGTGAAGGGATTTTATGAACGATATTAAAGGTCAGGGGGCAGTCTGGTTTAGTAAAGGTCAGAGAGTCTATTGTAATTAACCATTTATGTATTGTACTTTTGACTCATTTGTTTTAAACAAGAAAGTTGGATTGTTTCGATAAATTAGTTTTTCGATAAATTAGTTAAAGACTCATGCAATGCAAATAATTATAATAATGTATTCGTTAAAGAAAGTACAAATATCAATTAAGAGGATGTGATTAAGAGTCATAGTTGCTTATTATACATAGAGATAGAGATATGATTTTATTCTATGCCTTATAATTAAGTATTTCTGTTATTGGAACTATCCAATGAGGATCAAAACATAACATATGTGGTTGAAAGAAAAATCATTGCATAAATGTAAATTATTTTTATGTATATAAATTTCAATTGCTTTAAAATATAAATAAAAAGTAGCATTAAACTAGAAAGAAATTAGTAGTTTTGGAGTAAATAATCCTAGTACTCATTTTCAATAAAATTCAAGAATTAATAACGTTTGCTTTCTTTTAACGTTATGTATGATACAAATAAACAAAAACAACTAAAAAGGCCTCAAAGAGAGGGAAAATCATTATACATATACTACGTGAAGCCAAACCGGTACAAACTCGAAGCCAAACTGCATCACTTTAATTCAAAGTAGGCTTTCTTAAATGGTACGTGGAATTTCTTCATTAAAATCCTTCATATCCTAGTAAAGAGTGAATACTTGTTTATAGTTTCATTCATAAAATTTACTCTTAAAATTACTTATGGTTTGCACATGTAAACGATGAGCATTGGAAAATCTAGCAGACATTGACCAAAGGTTTAATGTGATAATGTGGTAAACGTCAGAGTGATTAGTGAATTTGTTTTAGAAATTGAAAGGTGCAAAGTGAATTTGTTTTAGAAATTGAAAGGTGCAAAGTGAATTTGTTTTAGAAATTGAATGGTGCAAAGTGAATTTCCGCTATAAACTTAAAGTGCATTATTGTAATTTACTCTTTAAAAGTAATAAAACAACAAAGAAGCAAAAAAACTATTGGAACTCAACTTTTTTTACTTTGGCACCAAACTGATTTGAATGGTTTAAATCTAAATTCAACAGCTGAAATAGTGAACATGACCACTCTGTTAAGATTCAACAAGAGTCGGACTATTTCCGATAATTTCTCCTTGGAGGACAACGGCTAGTCAAAGAAAACCAACCAAATGTTAACTGTTTTAACTGTAATCACAAACTGTCATGTTCTTTCCCTCCACAAACTCCCCCTACTCTTTCTCACCTCTGCCCTTTTATCTCTCTCTCTCTCTCTTTCCCTTTCTTTTCTCTCCCTTCAATTTTATTCTTTATGTTTTGCAGTGTCCCTCTATATTCCTTAAGTACCTAATTCATTCCTCTACAATCCAACACTTTACAATAACAAAATTAAAGAAACCCAGAAAGACATATAGAATTGGAAAACAACAACAATGACACGTCAGATTGTTGTCCTGGCTCTTGTATTTGTTGCCATTGCCGGAGTTTCTTCTCAAGCTCCGACCACCTCTCCGACTGTCTCACCCAAAAGTTCACCTTCTGGGTCTTCTTCATCTTCTTCACCAGCTTATTCCCCTAAACCATCTCCTACCGCCTCTGCTCCATCACCATCTTCAGTTTCTCCCAAAGCTTCCGCTACCTCTCCTATGCCCAGCCCTCCCGATTCCTTCTCCTCCTCCGCCGAAAGCCCTGCCTCCTCTCCTTCTGAATCCTCCGCCGCCACCCCAGCTTCATCCCCAGATGCTGCCGATGTGTCGTCTCCACGATCCCCTGATGGACCCTCTGCTTCCCCTGTTTCTGATGATGTATCTGATGTACCCTTTGCTTCCCCTGCTCAAGCACCCGCCGCAGACAGCAGCGCTTCAGCTCTAAAACTGTCATTTTCCTCCGCTGTTGCCGGTTTAACCGCCTTTGCTGGTTTCTATGCCGTCTGAGCTCGGTGATTATAGAGATGTGGTATCCGCATAAGGAATTATGCTTTATCGGATTAATTAATTAAAACACATATTAGTTTGATCAAGGGGAAGCTACTAATTTTATAGAAGCCCTTCTTTGTGTGTATATATAAATACAAGAGGGACATTTTTATTCTGCTTGTTTTGGAGTTTACTTGTTTTCTGTAGGGAATGATTTACCTCACACTAACGAACTTCTCTCTGGACAAAATAAAAATAATGAAATATTTTTTCTATGTACAATTATCATTGTAGATTTCAAGATCAATAATTGAAATAATAATATTAATAATTAAAGCATAAAAAGAGAAATGTTATGAATACCATAGTATTGATCATATTGGGAGTTGATAATATAATAATTTTATTATAAATATGATAAATGAATATGTAAAAAAAATTAACTTAATACTGCAATGTAGATGGATAATTCTGCACCATCAACACCTGTATTAGTTATGGGTAGCATTACTTTGGATAAAGTTTCTCATTTGTTGGATTATACTTTCACTTTAATATTGTATTTGAAGTTTTGACAATTAAATTTTAAAATTAAGTTGAAATTTAACGTTTGGGTTAACAAGAGAGGGGACTAGTTCAATCATAAGCCCATGTTTTTTAAAGCCAACTCCTTGAACTTTCACAGTTTGCCACTTACACCCCTGCAAAAAACAGTGCGTTGGGTCATGTCGTCAGCTCGGGTTTTTTTCGTCCAATAAGTCTCACATGAAAATCACTGCCTGGTTATTTCCTCATTTTGCCACCAAACAGATGTGAGAACAGACTGACCCGTTAAAATTAGAACCCGAGGATGTACTGGCTGTGATACGGGATCAGTTTGATTAAAGTCGCGGGCAGCCATGCGGTCTGTTCAGGGATTAGGATTTTGAGCTTACAAACTCACTCGGAGCGAACCATCTATCAAGACCCGACGTAACACTCGTGGATAAAATTTTTATCGATATAAATCGTATCTTAAAATTTCAAAAACTCATTTTGAACCTAATGAGAATCAAATAATTGATAAATCAGTAACATACTTGAATCTATGATAATAGTTTAAAATTTAGAGCCGAGCAGTTGACCTTTCAGATATACACATTATCTATGAGAGAGTCTCATTTGATTAAGCATATATGTTTTCTCTCTAACGATGAGATATTAAAGAGAATAGAATGATTTATCATTAATCGTGTGACATGAAAACCATAACCATTTATACATAACATATATATATATATATATATAGTATTTCTATTTTAGCTCATCATAAAAATAGAAATTACTCTAAATTCTCTACACATCAAAAGATCTACAATCTATCGATACATTAAAACTCAAATTAATAAAACCTTAGTTGATCACTTTTAATTGTATTTAACCTTATTTGATAGTTTGCAACACACAATTATTCACATAAAAGTCTAACGTTGGATTAAGAATCCAACAATCTCCTACTTTAACTATATGTGTAACATTATAATTATGATTTATAAAACAACCTAACGAGATCAACTTTGTTGTTAGTACTGAAATGTATGTATAAATAATTTGGTCCATCAATCACACCAACATAGGATCAAAGCGGCCTTCGGCCTTCGTTACATCAATCGTAACTCAACCCATCAAAGCTCACGAATGTCAATACAACTGAATGACATGGATTATAACGTGGATATGTAGCATGAAAATTTTATGTAATGTGATTTTAACATGCCTATTTCCAACTAGACCACCTTAAACCTTAATGAGATCAAATCATACCAGAATCAGAATGTGAATAAACCAAAAACTTTATTTCTGCAGAAAATAATCTCAAAATATCCCTAAACCAAAATAACTGAAAATATGTCTATATATCATAAGAGCATCTAAAAATACAAACTTTCACTAAAACTAAATATCATCAACTGATATGACGCATATACGAGCAGTGTGATCATGAAATACCTTGGGTGACAATCCCTTAATAAGCGGATCCGCAGGCATGGAATTTGTTCTGATGTGCTCTATAGATAACTGTCAACTCTGAACTCTTTCCTTAACAACCATGAACTTGATCTTTATGAACTTCATCTTTGTCGAGTTCCTGGTATTATTAGAATATAGAACTACTGATTTATTATAAAAATAACTTAAGTGGTCTCTTAATACCGTCCACTATGTGCAGCCCTGTGACAAAATTTCACAACCATATTTCATGATTGGACGTCTCATAACATGCTTTGAACTCTGTTGCCACGGTAAAAAAGGCTATAAGTGACTGTTTAGCACTCTTCCAGGAAACAGCACCTCCAGCTAGTAGTAAAATATAGCCCGGCGTAGATTCCATACTATCTTGGCATCCAGCAAAATCAGAGCCAATCTATCAAACGATCTCAATCTGATATAACCTCTTATACGTGAGCATGTAGTCTTTTGTTCTCCGCAAGTAGCGCAATACTCGTTTAGCTACTTTCCAATTGTTTATGCCTGGATTACTCAAATATCTGCCTAACATCTCATTCACGTACGTAATGTCTGGACGTGTACAAACCAGAGCATACATCAGACTCCCTACTACTAAGGCATGGGAAATCTCCTGTATTTATTTTTCCTCAAAATCATTCTTAGGGCGCTGATTGAGACTAAATCTGTCTCCCTTAGCCACAAAAGATATCACCTGGTTTACAGTCTTGTATGCCATATATTTTGAGAACTTTTTCAATATAGCTCTTTTGTGAATCCAAGAATACCACGAGAATAATCTCAGTGTATTTGGATCTTTAATACAAAAGAGGCGGCACCAAGATCTTTCATCTCAAAATTTCTAGCTAGAAATCTCCGGGTGTCGGGCAATAAGCATTTATCGTTGCTGGCAAGCAAGATGTCATATACATATAAAACTAAAATAATATGTTTGCTCCCATAGAACTTATGGTATATATAATCATCGATCAAATTCATCTCAAAACCGAACGAGATGATCACTTGATGAAACTTGAAATACCATTACAAACCATATTCTTTGGGTCTCCCGACACAAAGTTTTTTTTATTGCACCATATAAATCGTCTCTTCAATGTTACTATTGAGAAACATCGTCTTCACATCCATATGATGTAACTTAAGATTGAAATGTGTTATCAATGTCATTATAATCCTGAAAGAGTCTTTCGAAGAAACTGGAGAGAAAGTCTATTTATAGTCAATGCCTTCTTTCTGCGTAAAGCCCTTTGCAACAAGACGAGCCTTGTATATTTTCACATTACCTTTTGAATCCCTCTTGATCTTAAAAATCCATTTCTAACCAATGAGTTTCACACCTTCTGGTGCAGGGATAAGATCACACACGTCATTGTCCTTCATGGACTTAATCTCTTCATTCATGGCATAGATCCACTTCTGAGTGTTAGAACTTTCCATGCCTTGATGAAAGTTGATCAGGTCATCTTCCATCACTCCAATGTCTACCACATGTTCTTGGAGAAATACAATGTAATCACCTGGCACTACACTTCTCTTCTCTCTAGTGGATCTCCTTAATAGCATATGTTTTAAGGGTATACAAAAGCTGAGCATACCGTGTAACCCGATCCAGACCGAATCGAAGTTGATCGATTTGGACGGGTTTTCCCTTATATTTAGCTGGTTGAGTCTTCATTTAGGAGATGACTAAACTTTCAGTTCGGTCTAGTATTTCAGCCAATTTTGGATCGAACCACCTATATTACACACACACACACACATAAACCTTAACCTCATTCCATCACTTTCAATCTTTCACAGCCCTCGACGCCTCTTCTATTTTACTCATACATCTTGTCTAGCATGAGCTCCATTCTCCATCAAGCTAGCCACCGCGACATCTCTCCATTATAGACCTTAGCCACTGTCACACCTCCTCACTATAGCATCTATCTATGACATTTTATCCTCAGTAAATGAGCTTCATCACAGCCTCCATCTAAGAGGCATTTTGCCATTTTTCTCTCTTACACACACAAGCTTTGAATTGAAGATACTTTAAGATTTCTTATATTTTGCTTGTAAGATTTATTGATTCGGGGTTTTGAGTCAATTTAGGATTTTTATTTACATGAACTGAACTTGAACACACTTATTAAAACCTTCGAAAATATAGGTTTTATCGATGAAAAAACTCATTTTTATGTTGTGTTGTCTTATTTCTTCCAATTTTCTCAACTGCATGCTTGACTGCAATACCTATCGCCTTCTTGTTATCAGGTATTGGATGATTTGGATTAAGTTTCAGTCTCTATAATTTTATAGTACAATAGCTTTCTTAGTTTCTGATGATTTTGATTTTAGACTTGAAAACCCACCCGAACCGACCACTTGAAGTTCAGTCTAGTCGGTTCAGATTTTCAGTATTTTCTGGTTGATTCGATCCTCCAAATAGGAGGACTGTAATTTTTAGTTCGGTTCATATTTTCTCCAAAAAATCAAACCGAACCGACCGTGAACACCCCTAATAGGTTCTTCAGGTGTTAGAGTTTGTTCTTCTGGAACAATTTGTTGAATAAGAGGTTCTCCAATATTGTCCTGATATGTTGTGTAATGAGAAATATCAGGGATGCGGTCCTGATTAATGCTAATAACACATGTGGGAAATATAAACATATCCTTCTAAAAGATAAAATCTTTAACTGCATCTCCCCTTATAAACTCGGTATCTTCAAAGAACCGGGCATTTCCCGTCTAAAAAATTGACCTAGTTATGAGATCATAAAACGTGTACCCTTATATTTTATAGAGTATCCAACAAAATACCAAGTCGCCGTCATTAAGTCTAGTTTATTTTCATTGGCCTATAAAGCCTTGCCTTAGCTGGACATCCTCAAACATGAAAATACTTTAGACTAGATTTTTTGCCAGTCCAAAGCTCATTAGGATATATGCTCATGGTTGTCAGGATCGCGATTCGAATCATACAATCCTACGATCCTACAAGGGCCTAACAATCTGGATAACACAATAGTCACATTTTAGTAGGATCGTGTCAGGATCGTGATCCGGATTGTAGGATCGCATAGGATCGCGATCTTGACAACAATCTGATAAAAAGTTTCAATGAAAATTTCACATGCTTCTTTTATGGTTTGTACATGGATGGATGAGCTGCCTTTTTGGAAATCAATTGAGCTTCAAAATATTGAGTTGTTAGCAATTCTGTAAAAATTTATGTTTCATTTTTACATTGGTGATGATGATGTGTTTGAATTTTGAGAAAGAAGAAGACATGGAAATACATGAATTAGCTGATGGTGATTAAAACCTCAATGGTGGTTGTGGATCAAGGGATATCAATGATGGAAAAACCAATGAAGACATTTATTTTTATGATTAAATATTATTATGTTTACTTGTCATGAACATTTTATATTAAATTTCTTTCTTCAAAACTTAAAAGTATGAGAACTCTACTTAATATTATGTTATTTTAGATGACTTGATGTTATTTTTATTTAATACGTAGATAACTTGGTGTTATATAATCATTTCCTTCAATATATTGAAGTATCATTAGCATAAATATATATTTTATTAATAAATTATTAAGAATTGATAGGATCTTACGATCTTCGATCTGATCCTACGATCCTCGATCATATGCCCTTTCACCGATTCTAGGTAGAATCACGATCCTGACAACCTTGTATATGTTGTAGTCTTAAGTGCTTCACACCAGAGTGATTCTGGTAATGTAGAATGACTAATCATACTTATCACCATGGCCTTAAGCATTTTGTTTCGTCTATTAGCAACACCATTCATAGTAGGTGAACCTGACATAGTGTACTGTAAGACGATAATGCATTCCTTTAGGAATTTAGTAAACGATAATGGATGTTGTTCACCTGAACCATCATACCTATCATAATATTCACCACCACAGTGATTTGACGCTTTTGTTGAGTTGGTTCTCAATTTCAGCCTTAAAATTTATAACACATCCATGACTGTGGCTTTACATGGATGAGATATATGTAGCCATTTCTAGAAAATCATCTATGAACATTATAAAGTATTGTTGACCATTCCTAGCAACTAAAGATAATGACACATAAATTATTCTATGTATAAATTCTAAGGCATCCTGAGTCCTGTTGGCTTCAAATCTCATTTTTATCAGTTTGTTTATCCTTTATAAAATTAACATGAACATTAAAATCTATGAAATCTAAGGGACCGAGAATTTTGTCTGACACAAGTCTCTCTATTCTCCATCTAGAGATATGACCTATTCTCACTGGTTAATTTTCTTTTAGTATCTCATGTACTTAATTGTACGGATTCATTAAATGAAGCAAGTGTATCAAGTAAATAAAGATTATCGAGACTTGATAAAAAATTGAAACCAATCAAATTTGAATCACGTAACAAACCAAAATTTCCTTTAAAAAACAAACATAACCAACTTGTCCAAAACAGTAACATAAATCAAATTTTGTCTAAAAGACAGTACAATAAAAGTTTCATCAAATTCTAAATAAAATCCAGTTTTTAATACTAATCTAAATTTCCCTATTGCTTCAACCTCAACTATCTTGTCATTGCCCACGTAGATGTATCTTTCATCATCATTTAGGTTTCGGCAATTTAGGCAACCCTACATAGACACATTTATGTGAATTGTTGCACCAGAATCTATCCACTACGTGTGTTTAGGGACCGAACCTAAATTAACCTCAAAACAAACCAAATTAAGAAGCATACCTTTCTTACCACGCCAAGTGTGATAGTTGATGAATTGCTTCTTTCTATGCCCATCAGCTCCACACAAGTAACAACCATTGTCATTCAGGTCATGAACCTTATAATGTTTCACCTTTCCTCTTCTTGAACACAGTGTGAAATGAGCTCATTCAGAGACCAATCTATTTTTTACAGTTGTAGCTCACCTTAAACTGGCTAAAATGTGCCAGAAAGGATATCAGAATCAGATACACGAGAAAGTCCTCTGAGAGATTCAAGCCCAAATGCTTTCAACCTTGAAACAATATGAGACATTTCCATGATGTACTCCCTGATATTTCATTTACCTTTATACCTCATTGAAATTAGACATGCCAAGAGCATACCAATTTTTCCTTTTCATTCTGGACAAATCTCTTTTCAATATCCGTGAGGAAATCCTTATTTGTAAGTGATCTTATTAAATATAATGCCCTTGAATACTTCTAGAATGATCTTCTTCATGATCAACATACACATGTGATTTGATTTCTCTCACATTTTCATATCCCTCTTTGATTCAGATGTACTTTTATCCATAATTGGTGAAGGAAAATCAACCCTTAACACAAGATTGATGTCCATAACTCCAAGAACTATCAATATGTGCTCTTTCTAGGACTTGAAGTTTAAGTCATTTAATACTTTACTTTCTAGATGCTGCCAGTAATATTAGCATGAGCAATAACTTCACAGAGAATAATTAACTAACCTACAAGCTCACTAAAGTCCCAAAATATTAATAAATTCAAACAAAATAAAACTCATCTCAAGACACCGGACACTACATTAATAATTTAACTTTTACAAAAAAAAATATTAACTCGTAAGTGATGTCTTGGTATAGTAACCAAACACTGATGATAAAGAATATATCAAACAAGAAACTTTCATTTGGGCTGATTTATTGTTCACATGTAAAACTGGATAATCATCACGTATTTATTATCACAGAAACACATATAATTTTGTCAAATATTTGGACTAGTAAATATCCACTTAAGTTACACACATACCCCTTTATATTTTATGACAAACTTAATTTCCATAAAATATGCCACTTTGACATCATGTTGTTTCAATTAATTCATCTCAAAATGTCTATAGCATACCAATGTTCGAATTTAAAAATTATAGCATAATTATTTCTTAAATTAATTTTAAGATCACTAAAACTAATTTGAAATTAATTTAATTAATTGATCCATAGAATCAATCCCAAATCAATTTAATTAAACAATATATTAAAAAAAATTATTGATGACTCAAAACTGATTAAATTTTTTTAAAACAATAAAATAAAATAAAACAGGATGCCTTAGTTGCTGTGGGCTTCTCCCAACCGACCTGACCTTTGTGGTTGTGGGTAGAAGCCCACAGCCCTTTCCTTAGTAGTTGTGGCTTTAATGGCGCCCACAACCATTCTCTTTTTTTTTTTTTTTAATTACTACTGTTGCGGGCCGAAAGCCGGCAACCCTTTTACCACTCACGGGCCTTTGGCCCGTGTATGAGTAACCCTAGGTGTTTCGACCCCTAGGGTAAAGTGGCATCCAGATTGGCCGCCATACCCATCTGCTGTGGTTGGACAGCCGCGGCAAGACAGCCACGTCAGTCACCCTGCCGCCAGCCGGCGGCTCTAAATCTACAAGACAATAATACTAAAATATACTTAATTATACAAAAAAATTATTCTTAAATCTAATAATGTTATCATACAATTATCAAATTCTAGAACTCTAAAATATATTCATATAAATATATATAATTAGGGATCTAAACTAAGAAAAAAAATTGATTCTCAATTATTCAATATGAATAGCATAGATACCACTTGTTAGATAAAATCATTATCAGTTTAAACTGTTATCTTAAAACTCCAAGAACTCATGTTGAACACATCAAGAATCAAATAACTGATAAAACCGAAGCATACCTGAATCAATGACAATAGATCGTAATTTAGAGTCAATCGATTGACCTTTCAAATTTACACGATTTTCTATCAAAGAGTCCCATTGGATTAAGCCTCATGTTTTCTCTTTAACGATGAGATATTAGAGAGGATATAATGGTTATCCTCAACCGTGTGACCCGGGAGACAATAACCACTTATAGATAACATATCTATTATCTTTTGATATTACTATTTTAGCCCATCATAAAAATAGAAGTTATCATAAAGTTTCTACACATCCAAATGTCTACAACATATCAGATACATTAAAACCTATAATACTAAAACCTTAGCTGATCAGTTTTAATTGGGTTTAACATTTTTTGATAGTCTACAGCATATAATTATTCAAATATAAGTCTAACTTTAGATAAGGATCCAACAAGAGTGAACTGGTTTGATTGCCATCTCTATCCTTAAATGCTAAAGTTATTGAACAAATAAAAAATACTCGTTGCCACGTGGATAAAGGAGGCCTACTCAGGGTTCACAAAAAGCGGTAGAAAAGTAGAAATGAGTTACGAGCTGAAGTCGCAAGGCACCTCAAGATTAGGGATTGGCACCTCAAAAACGGGGATCGTCACCTCAAGAACGGGGACCAACATCTCAAGAATGGGAATCAGCACCTCAAGAACGGGGATCAGCACCTTAAGAACGGGGACCGACACCTCAAGAATGGAGATCATCACCTCAAGAACGGGGTCCAGCACCTCAAGAATGATAATCGACACCTCAAAAATGAGGATCGTCACCTTAAAGATAGGGCCAACACCTCAAGAGCGGGAGAGAACATCAGAACGGGAAAGATGGACTAATTAACATGAGCAAATGAAATGGGTTCAAACAACAGTTAAGTGGCTGCGATTTATTCGGTAAGCTAAAATGACCCTGATGAGATAGATTGGCAGGTCACCAAGTAGCTGTGACTGATTGACTTGAGCCATAAGAAATCATAATGTGGCTGTGACTGATTGGCTTGAAATCACAAGAAATTATCAAGTGGATGTGACTGATTGGCGGCTGAGTAAGACATATGGGAGACGAGAAAGGAAAATAGGCACATACTTAGCAGAGTGATCCCCACGAATGGGTTAATCCCTAAATATAATGAGTGCCTCATTTTATGTTGTTATTTTAATCAAACTCATGCAATTTTAGGAAGCCTATATAAAGACAATGTATTAAACGAAAATGGGAGGACATGGAACACACATTCAATGCAAACTCAAATACATATAATTCAGAGCACTTTCCTCCTTACAATCTCTCACTTATGAACTCTCTCTCTCTCTCATTAATACTCGTATAAGTCTATCCTTATCAAGACTATTCTCTTCAATCCTTGATTAGCAGAAAAAATCATATATATTTTGGTGCTTTCATTGAGAGCTGAGAGAAAAGCTCAAGAGACTCACTCTACAAAGCCATAAAGATGCCTAGAACCAGATCCAACGCAGCTCTAAATGGAGACAACAGGTCCAGAAACGAAGATGAGCATACAGATCAACCAACCCCACCCACAGAAATGCTACAGACAATCCTAAACGGGATGCGTGAGATTGAACGGAGGAACACTAAAGCTTTGCCTAATGCGTGGTAGAATGTGCAAGAGCAAATCAACACGATCCAATAGGAACTCACGAAAACGCTAGCAGAGGTTAGCCAACGAGTGAACGATGATGAACAGAAAAACAATGATGAGCAGGAAACCCACTCCAGGGGCAACCATCGAGACCGAAGGAAAGAGGACCGCGAGAACAGTAGAAACACGTGACTAAAGAAGAAGTCCAATCGCAAAACTTTGTAAATGAAGCTACGGGAGAGGCTCGGCAATCCTCAGTCATGTCAAAGGAAGCGATCAAAGAACTGTTTGACCAAAAGATGATGGAGATAAGGAATCTCAAAAGTACAGGAAAAACTGACATTGAATCTCTTATCTGGACACTGTTAGGCCAGAAAGTCCTGGTAGCACCCGTACCTCAAAAATTCGTTGCGCCTTGGTTCAAAAGTTATGAAGGAAAGTCTATCGTAGACCACCTTCGACGATTCAAATAAGACATGTAACTCTACCATCATGATGATAAGTTGATATACAGAATGTTCCCCACCAGTTTAGATGGAACGACTTTGAAGTGGTACCACTCCCTATTGATGCACACGAGCATGAGCTTCGCTATCATGTCCTCGATTTTCATAGAACAATACTCAACGTATCTCTACCAAGATGACAATCTCTACCAAGGAAGGGGAGTCCCTACCGGAATACACTACTAAAATGACAATCTCAGAACACCTAATGGAAATCTCTACCAAAGAAGGGGATTCCCTACGGGAATACACTCATCGTTTCAAAGATGAAATGACCATGGTCGAGAATTGTGACTATCGATTCACTAGACTGGCCTTCCGATGAGGTCCGGACCTGAAGTCACCCTTTTCGAGGACTTGATCAAGGTGAAGCCCCTTTCTGTGGAGGAGGTTTTCCAATGGACACATGCATGTATTACCTTAGAGGAAGAGAAGAGAAGTATGCAGAGAATAGTTGAATGAAAAAAAAAGAGTCTCGAAAATAAGAAAGGGTGTAATACCTGAAAGAAGGAAGCATGACGAAACAGAAAGAAAGGATTGGAATAAAGTCCAACAAGATAAGAATACCCACCGGAGGTGAGATTTTGACAGAGTCTAACTGAGGGACAAATTCTACACACCGTTGACCATACTAGCCAACCAAATACTGGAGACGATTAAGACAGACCTTGGTTGAAAAGATAGGTCTCGTTCTCTAAAGAGCCTAGCTACAAAGATAAAGATAAATATTGCTCCCATCATAAGAGCAATGAGCATTACAGGCGAGACTGTTTCCAAGTAAAGGCGATCACATAAATGAGGTCCCGTGGAACCTCAAAGAAATCTGATAGACAGATGCAAACTTTTCTTTGAGAGGTTATGGAAAAACACTACGAGCGGATGGAATGAAGATTGTGAAGAAGCCTTTGCCAAAGTTAAACAGTACCTAACGGCTCCCCCTTACTCTACAAACCTACCCCCGATGAACAATTTATGTTATATGTAGCCGTATTCGCAGGGGCAGTCAGTGCAATGCTCATCAAAGAAGAGGAAAGGAAACATAAACCTATATTCTTCATGAGCAAAAGTCTTATAGCAGCGGAGATAAGATATAAACAAATGGAGAAACTAGTACTGAAAATTATAACTGCGACACGAAAACTGAAGCCTTATTTTCAAGCCCACAACATCAAAATATTAATTGGTTCTCCCATTAAATGCCTTCTACACTCGATTGAGGCAAGTGGGAGAATAGAAAAATGGTAAATTGAGCTAGGCCAGTACGACATCAGTTACGAGCCCCGAACTTCAATAAAAGGGAAGCGTTCGCAGATTTCATAGCAGACTTCGTAGAAGGGGAAGTTGAATGGGAAACCCATCGAACGAGAAAAGATGAAACTTGGAGTAGGAGTAGGGGTGGTAGTACAAACTCCGTTTGGAGAAATATTGGAACACTCCATCTCCTTCAAATTTAATGCGTCAAATAATGAAGCAGAGTACGAAGCGCTGATCGCAGGATATCACTGTTGTGGGAATATGAGTTGACTAATGTTAAGATTTTATGTGATTCCATGTTGACTGTGAAACGGGTCATAGGGGAATACGTAGCAAAAGATGAAGGGATTATGAGTTATTTAAAACGGGTAAAGGATCTCCTCAGCATGATAAATGAATATGAAATCCAACAAATTCCAAGAACTGAGAACGGGCACGCTGAGTCTTGGCAAGTCTGGAATCTTCATTATGCTTCCACTACAACAGGAACATACCTGTAGAAATTCTGAAGAAACCAAGCACTTCGCTCCCATGGAATAACGTGGTTGATGTAGAAGTTGAACGAGAACCAAGTTGGCAGGATGACATAATCCTCCTACTTGTAGAAAACATACTTGCCAAAAAATGTTCAACAATGGAGTGCCAGGTATATGTTGATTAACGGGGTATTATATAATCAAATGTTTGCAGGACAGATCCCGAAGTGTCTATGAGAAAAGGAGGCCCAGTATGTGTTAGCGGAAATTCACGAGGGCATATGCGGATATCACACTAGGGGTAGATCACTAGCCCATAAAGTCATGAACGAAGGATACTACTGGCCCCGAATGCATCAGAATGCCAGATAGTATGCGGAAATATGTGATAAATGTTAGTGTTTCATGACCGTAGCAATGGTGGCCCCCGGAGAACTCAAAATCGTGGCTAACCCTTGGTATTTCATGCAGTGGGCTGTAGACATTGTTGGGCCACTCCCCATGGCCCCTGCCCAAAATCATTTTTTATTCGTTGCAACAGATTACTTTACTAAGTGGATTGAGGTTGAAGCCTTTGCCAGAATTTGTAAGGAAGAATAAAAAAGGTTCTTATAGAAAAACTTGGTGTGCAAGTACGGGTCCCCTAGATCTTTTTATTTGACAACGGACTTCAGTTCACCGGGAGCTTATTCAAAACCTTTTGTGAAGATCTAAAGATCACGAATCACTTCTCCACGCCTTACTACCCACAGGGGAATGGGCAAGCATAAATATTAGATCGGGTCATACTTGACAACCTAAAGAAACGACTAGAGTCTGCCAAAGGGAAATGGGTGGAAGAGCTACCCACAGTCTTATAGGCATACAGAATGACTTCGAGAGAGACAACGGGAGAAACTCCGTTCACATTAGCATACGGAGCAGAAGAAATCATTCTCATAGAAATTGGAAGCCCTACCATCAGATCAGAGTTAAATGAACAACAAAATGGAGAAGTCCTAAGAAACAGTCTTGATGAACTAGAGCGAAGAAGGGAAGTGTCCCTGGTCAGAATGGACCATTACAATAAAAAAATGAGATCTTATTTCTAGAAGAAGGTGAGAAAATAGGAATTCCATACAGGGGACCTAGTCCTCAGAAAAATAGGAGGAAGTGGGAGAGGGAACGAAATTACAGAAGCCATGGAACGTGATTCATCTAAAAAATATATTGTGTACTGAATGTAAGTAATATGTTATAATGAGACGTCTTTCGCGTGGTTTTTTCCCGCGAGGGTTTTCCACATAAAAATAGTGGCGCCAAATCTTCTCTCCTGAGCAGACTCATTACTAAAAAGGAACTAAGGGCATAAAAGGTCCTAGGGAGGGGTAGTTCATAAGTCATATTCCTAAACGGAACTAAGGGCATAAAAAATCATTGAAAAAGATAGTTCATAAGTCCTACTCCCAGAAGGAACTAAGGGTATAAAAATTTCTTGGGAGGGGCAGTTTATAAATCCTACTTTCAGAAGGAACTAAGGGTATAAAAATTCCTTGGGAGATCGGTTCATAAGTCATAATCCCAGAAGGAACTAAGGGCATAAAAAGTTTTTAAGAACTTCCAAGCGTTTAAAAGACTAAGTAGTTGATAAATTTACTATCTAAAAAGACTAAAAGGGAAAAGTATCATTTATTACTTATGGAACTTCACTAAAGCATTCAATAAGACTAGGAAAAAGATGATTGATAAACATATACTAAGTGTTAAAGGAAGCGACAAAAGCATATTGAAGAAATGAGTCATTTCATTAAAAAATCAAAAATTACAAAATGATTCCAAAGAAAAAAGTACAAGACAATGAAAAAAAGTGAGAAAAGAGGAAAACGTGCTAAGTCTCCGCGTCCCCGAGACTAACATCAACAGCCGCTTCAGTAGCGGAAGCGGGAAGCTCGACCTAAGAATCGTCAGGAAGCGGAACCAGTGACATGCGGGAGATCTATCAGTCTTGGCATCCCGGTTTCCCGCCATATAAGCCATTTGCTCATACTCATCAACCATAGCCTGGTAGTCGGCCACAAGACCAGCCTCCCGTTCATGGGACTTAGCCAAAGCTTCCTCGACCTCAGCTAGCTTTGTCTCAACAACGAAATGGTTCTCCCTGCTTATCTTGGAGATCCTCTCTGCCTCCCGCAAAGACCACTCAAGCTTCGATTGCTTAGCCATGGCCGTATCTAGCTCAGAAGTTAAACGGGCAACAACCTATTGAAAATCAGCCTCCACCTTTTTAAGATCATCTCATTCCAAGACAACAGTGCCGAAAGCCTTGGCAATCTCCATTACCTTTCTCCTACAATCGGCTATCTCCTCCCCAGCAGCTTGAATACTCTTGTATCCCGTTGTGGCAAGTCACAGCCTGTTCTAAAGTGTTAGTCAAAATTGGGAAGAAATTTACAAAGAAAAATAATAAGGTTGTAAAAAGGCAAAGACGGAAATACCTGGATCAGAGAATGACTCAGGCTGATAACCTTGTCAAGGACGGACATATGGCGGAGTACCGGAGCGTCCGATTCAGACATAATACCCTTTTGCGACCACGTGTGAAGAGCGAGAATCCTTCAAGAAGATGACATCAACGGGAACCAGTGGAGCCGCGGGGTATCGCCGCCACCTTCAGACACACATCTCCTCAGATAGATGCAGGAAACTAGAGGAAGAGGAGATTGACTTCTTAGCCGGCGAGGGAGGACGCACAACAGTCCTATTTGGAATAATGGAAACCTTATCAACAGGGGTAGGGAGATCAACAACGGAGACAGGGAGATCAGGGACAGAGGAAGTAACATCCACTGAAGCGGCACTTGACGAGCTGGCATTCCCCACCTTTTGGCACTTGCACTCGCCAGGTACCCCCCCCCCCCACAAATTACTCCTAAGACGCTTCGACATCTCAAGCTCGTTATACGTGAAACACAAAATCACGTCATGTTCTTCTGCCTCCTTCTGTGCAACTTCCTATTGAGCCTCACGTTCTCTTTCTTCTTGGGCGAGCCCCTCTTCTTCCCGCTCTCACTCTGAAGATTCAGAAGAACTTGACCAGACTGTTTGGTAAAAAGAGGGAACATGGATTGTAATGGGAATGGCCCGAGGAACTTCTGTTGTAGAAGATGAGGGGGCAACAGACTTAGCAACCGGAGCAGGTGCGACCACGACTTCGATCTCCCTCCTTGGGATAAGGAGATCTCTCCAATCTTGTTCCGGGCAATTATAGGTGACACGAAGTCTCGTGGCTACTTCTTTCAAATTGAAATACCTATTGTTCAGATTATTGTCTGCACAAAACAAAAATAGGATAGTGATTAGATAAACACAATAACGAAACAATAAGGTTAAAAACAATAAAAAAGCAAGGGGAGCTTCAGCCACTTTTTGAACTTTCCTCAGATCTGGGGAATGACTCAGCGGTCGTCGCCACCCCAGTTTGCACCTTCATGAAATGTACCCTCCTACCATCCTTTATCTTTGCTGGGGAGGTCAGTGATTAATCCTTCCTGCTTCTCACTCGTGCGAGGAGCTAAGTAATATGATAGTTCGTGCATTTTCTCTATGTACACAACACGGATCTTATCTACACCTATATTTAAATTATGCCTCCTATCAAGGGCTGAAAAACCGAAAAGAACCATGTAAGTACTAGGGGTATATTGGGAAGGAGCGAGGTTAGCAGTACTAAAAAGTTCTTGAAAAAGATGAGAGAAATGAAGATTTAACCCTAAGGCTTGTATATTGGGGCTAGAGAAATTTGATATGAGGGATTACACGGAAAAGATTTAGGGATTCCTTCCCCGAAACCACAGACTACGTCTGACGGGAAGGCATCCTGATGAAGGATAAGGAAACGGTTGAATTCGTTCCTATTTCTGACTAAGGGAACGGTAACCTTAAAAGGATGCTCCTCAATTGCTACCAGGGAAGACTTGTGAAACAGAAAAACTAGAAGAACAGAAACAACGAAGACGAAGAAGGGAAACTTCAGAAGGTAGCGATAAGTGTGAAAAGAAAAGGTGAGGCAAACCACCATGATATAAGCTACAGACGGCAAAATCGAGTTTAAAATATTTAATGGATTTGAAAGTGAAAAGATGCCAAATGAAAGAATCATGGCAAGAGATGTAATGAAGTGACTACAGCTAGTCTACCTAAAATGGTTAAGCCAATGACAACATGACAGCTAAAGAGAAGAAAAGTTAACGAACCATAAATATGCATAAAGCAAGAACTATAAACGAAATGATGTGCATGGGGAACAAAAAATGAGACCACACACGCACATGTCATGACAAAATAAGGCGACACTAAGACGAAATGCAATTTTCTAGGAGTGTATCAGCATTCCTTGAAATGAGACAATGATGGTACGTCGTTTCATTATTTAAAAAATAAATAACTTTTTCTTGCACAACAATTAATAATTTACAGGATAAAAGAAGATTTTGGATTGGTAAAAGTGAACCGATTATAGCCGCTCTCCCAAAACTAGACATGTACTGAAAGCGTTCATTACACTTCGATGAGCATCGCTGAAGAGCAATGTGGGGCAAATGAATAGGTAAAAAATATTCATTGTCACGTGGACAAATGAGGCCTACTCAGGGCTCACGTAAAGTGGTAGAAAAGTATAAATGAGTTACGAGCTAAAGTCACGAGACACCTCAAGTACCGGGGCCAACACCTCAAGAACGGGAGGGATCAGCACGTCAAGAACGGGGACCGATCTCAAGAACGGGAATCGTCACCTCAAGAATGGGGACCAACACCTTAAGAATGAGAATCAGCACATCAAGAATAAAGATCAGCTCCTCAATAACGGGGACCGACACCTCAATGGGATTGTCACCTCAAGAACGAGGACCAACACCTCAAGAACGGGAATCAGCACCTCAAAGACAAGGCCAACTCCTCAAGAATGAGAGAGAACATCAGAATGGGAAAGATTGACTAGTTAACAGGAGCGGATGAAAGGGGTTCAGATCGGCAATCAAAGTGACTATGATTGATTGAGTAAGCTGAAATGACCCGGATGAGACAGATTGACAGGCCATTAAATGGATGTGACTGATTGGCTTGAAGCCACAGGAAATCATCAAGTGGATGTCACTTATTGGCTCGAAGCCACAAGAATTCATCAAGTGGTTGTGACTAATTGGCGGTTGAACGAGACAGATGGGAGACGAGAAAGGGAATTGGGCTCATACCTAGCAGAGTGATCCCCACGAACGGGTGTAATCCTTAGACATAATGAGTACCTCCTTTTATATTATTATTTTGATCAAACTCATTAATTTTAGGAAGCCTATATAAGACCAATGTATTTAACGAAAAGGGGAGGACATGGAACACACATTCAATACAAACTCAAGCACATATAATTCAGAGCACTTTGCTCCTTACAATCTCTTATTCTTGAACTCTCTCTCATTAATACTCGTATATGTCTATCATTATCAAGACTTTTCCCTTCAATCCTTGATTAGCGGAAAAAATCCTTTACAGTTACGTTAGACACCGTTTCAAAGAAATACCCTACTTGAGAGTTCAAAGTTACAATTTACTTAGACTTTCCATTAAACATTTGTCGATTCCATAGCTATGAACTAGGCTTGATCAATTTCTGGTTTGTTTCCTTGTTAACGTTTGTTTTTGTTTTAAGGAAAGCTGCAGGTATGTGTTTTTTTAATTCTTTTGCGGTCCCCATTTTTTTTCTGTTATTTTGTATTTTATTTGTTGTCTCGTGCATCACGGATCCCTAACATGTTCTTTTTTGCTCCCCATTGACTTATTTTCTGGATCAAGTCTTTCAACCATCGTCATGAGAAATTTGTTCTACGGAAAGGGCAATCCACTAGAGTCACATCCACTTGAATTGCCAAGAGATATCAGGAGCTTATAAGTGAATCTCACACAATATGAATGCTACATGTTGAAGGTATCCAAGTGGCAGCCTAATACATGGTCAAATACATTATTTTTTATTCCAATGTAAAATGTGACATGCTTCATAATAACATGACTAAGTCATTCAACTAGTTTACATTAAACTAGGGGCAAACCTATTTTTACCATGATGAAGATGATAAAAAGGTTGTTAATGAAAAGGTTTTATGAGACAATGAACGACATGGGAAGTTTAGATTGTCTGACTATTTGTAAAACTAAGAAAAGTCTGAGAAGACAAAGGAGGATGCAATGAGTTGCATTACACGTTGGCAGAATGGTTTGTTTGAAGTTAATCATATGTATGGATTTAAGTACTATGTACTTAGATCCAACAAGTAGAAAATGTAGTTAATGGAAGTGAGAACTTAGTGGCATTCTTTGATTTCATGCATGCATACGCATTATGGAGAAATAAAAGATGTATAAGCAAAAGTAATCTCTATATATGGCAATGATTGTTTTCTGAAATGCTTCTTAGTACTTCAAAAGCATTTTCCTAGCCAAGATCATTGGTCTAGGACATTAAGAGGACATAACATTTCCTCTTGTATTTAGAAAGTAAGTTTTGGGAGAGATCAGAGAAATTAAGAAGAAGCCAAGGAAAGAATGTGAAATAGACACGCATTCATACATGCATGTCACTAACGAGAGATATACACAGCAATATTAAAGTTGTCGTGGTTGTGTCCATAAAGCAAGATCTTGCGAGACTCCGAAGGTCTTGAAATCAAATTCATAACCAAGAGGAAAACACTGAAGGGTCACAGTAAGTCGCGAGAGAGTTCAACTGCCACAACCACTATGGCAAAAATTCAACGAAGTGTAGTACTCAATGACGCGTTTACTTGCATTTAGAATCAGATAAAATTTGAAATCGATTTTCCTAAAACACGGATGAAGAATTGAATGACCAGGAATCGAAATCTCTAGTCAAAATGATGCGTTCATGAACCGTTAGAAATTAGAATCATGAATCAGATTATTGAGAATAAGAATTAATGATTGTTTGTATCAACTAAATCAATGGGACGAAAACATATGACATTATTAAAATGTCTTTTAAGGAAAATAAGTAGAAGAAGTGAGTGTTGGTTAGATAAATTTTTTGAGGGTATAATGGACTTTTCACAATTCATTCTAAATAAATCAAAATATGGAATCTCATTATCACATTTTTATTAGAAATATCATTTCATGCAGTCAAAATAACCATTCTGGTCAAGGTTATGAGACTCATTTAGAATCAGATTCTAAAGTCATAATAAATAACTAAAATGACAATTTAAAATCAGAATTCGCAGAATCCGATTCCACATAAATCAAATAAACGGTCATAAATTCATTACTATTTTTTTTTAATTTCAATTCTAATGTGGCGAACATTGTAGATGAGAAGGCAAAGGAATCACCCTCTACAAATGCTATACCAAGGAGAAATCTAAGGAAAAAACAAATAACACTACAACTTGTGTGTTAACTAAATAAAACTAGAGTTAGGTCGAGTTTGAGAGCGTTTCGAATAGAAGCACTTCAATGCATTAAAAATTCTACTTCCAATTATATATATTTAACAAATATTGTTGTTTAAAACATATTTTGATATGTTAGGGTATTTCTAAACAAAATATATATACTCTAGTGTTTCTTAAAATTCTTTTACAGATGCATATGAATTTATTTTAAAATATATATATGTTTTTTAGAAAAATATATATGTGTTTTTTAGAAAAATATATGTAACATAATTTGGAACTAAAATATTATTATTTTAATTTTTAAAAATAATTTTAATTAAAACACTAATAAATACATTTTAAAAAAGTTTAATGAAAACAAGTTTGGGTAACTAAGGCGTGACACATGATACTAAAATATTTATCTTTAATAAATAGTTGAGATTGTGTAAATTGATTTAATTCAACTCCATGAAACACATGACTAATAGGCTCCAACCAGACAAGCCCCACCGACAGACTCAATTGGTTCCTAATTTTTGCATTAAATAGTGATCAAGTATGCACCTAATTTTTTTAAAGAATTTAATCCATGTATATTAACTTTTTCGTAATTAAGCTTATGCTCACACATGTATAAGTAATTACATGTGTGCTTATTAGTGCTTTTATATATTGAACTAATAATCTCATATATATAATTTTTTTAAAACACTTAGCATACATTTTTATATCCATGTGATTATAGAAGCATTTTAGAAAATATTAGAGCGCGTGTATTTTTTGTAAATGTATTTACACATATTAAGATATCTTTCAGACAATAATATTCCCCAAGTACTTATGATTTAAAATAGTTATTAGTATGTTAAAGTAATTTTAGACGAAGCGAAGCGCCTTCAACTCTAATTTTATCGTATTTAAACATAACATTTGCATATGTTTCTTTGTTCAACATATTTACCATCTATTAAAGAGCTCTTTACGTACAAATTCACGTAACATTTTAGTTCGAGTATGTTTTAATTTTGTCAGATATGTAACATATATGTTCTAATTTTTTTTCATATAAATCCATTAGTCTAAATTTAATGTCGAAGAAGTATTAAAATGGTTTCAGAAAAAAAAAATAGTTTGTTTAGTTTTTTTTTGTCAAAGAATAGTTTGTTTAGGTTCAGATGCTTAAAGACATTAAATTCAACACTATATGTTTTAGAAAGGGGCTTCATTATGAAACTACCGTAATTAAACTTTTCGAAAAATGTGTACATGTGGTATGATGATAAAATAGTCAAAGTGTGAGATGTCTTTACGTTTAACTCTGATTTTTTATGATGGCCTTTAAAACTATTTGAAGTACTAGTGCCTTAAGAAATATAATTGAAATATATTTATTTGAAACATCTAGCTCCTCTTGTGATATAACATATGCTTGAATGTATATTCTTAAAATTTATTCACTTGAATTTCATATATTTACATAATTGTCATGTCTAAATAAGCAAAGGAGTGCTTAAAAAACTGGTGTTAACTAACATCAAAATATTCTCTCTGTTAAAAGTAAGTGGTTAAGTTGTTAAGGGTATATTTGTCTTTTGACTTGAACTTGCCCTTAGCTATTTCCTTCTTATATTTATCTCTCTTGTTTTGGCTTCATAATAAGTAAGGCTAATGAAAGTATTATTCGAGAACCCTCTCCTTCCTTCTCATTCCTTATTTCTTCTCAACTTCTCTCTCTCTTCTTTTCTTAATCCTCTCCGTGATATCAGAGCTAGAATTGACCAATGTCATTGCTCATGGCTGAATAAGAAGGAAACTCATCATCTAAAAATTAAGATACTATTGAGAATCAATCCAACACCTAAACCAACACACAAACCAATCTTTATTTCGTTGCATCTCAAGGGGTAACCAACAACGTCCCCACAATGACCAACATTGAGTCTTCTACTCACTCCTCCATATTCCTCCAACAACAATTGTAATATAATTTCAATCCGCCTTGATTCAAGTAATTTCGTCCTTTGGAAATTTCAGATCTCTGTAATCTTGAAAACTCGTGTTATGTTCAGTTTCGTAGATAGAACTATCAAATGTCCTATAAGAATCATCAAGACAGATGATGGTATTAAAGTCGTGGATCCTAACGTCGATCAATGGGTAGCCCAGGATCAAGCATTGATCACATTGATCAACATAACGCTTTCACCAATGGCTTAATCATATGTAGTAAGGTGCAGAACATTCAAGAAGGTCTAGGATTTGATAGAAAAGAGATTTTCATCTATATCAAGAACCAACATCCTTCAATCAAAATCAGATCTACAATCAGTCTCCAAGAAACCCACAGAGAACATTGATTCCTATATGTAAAGAATAAAGGTGATCAAAGATAAGCTCTCGGTAGTCTCAGTTTGAATTGAAGATGAAGGCGTCCTTATCTGCGCGATCAATGAACTCCCTACCGAGTACAACATTATTTGTACCTCTATTCGCACTAGGGCCGAATCCCTTTCACTCGAAGAGCTTCACGTGTTGCTCAAGTCTAAAGAACACTTTCTGAGGCTCAATAAAAACAGCAAGAACCAGTCTTTCAAATCACTGCGTTTCTTGCTTTCCAACCCAATCGTGGTTCCAATAGGGTACGAGGTTTTCGCAATTTCAAGGGCAACATGAATAATGGAGGTCGTTCTCAATCTAATAAGGGAGGCAAAAATCTAAATTGGGGATCTTCACAGATACCTTCGATTCTTGGGACACCACCATAACATTCTTCACAATATTTCAAACCTCCCAACATCAACAATGGTGACAACAGTTTTCACTCTTTAGGAGGGCGAGTATAGCGTCAAATATGCAGAAAATTAGGGCACACTGCTCTTGACTGCTTCCAGCTCATGAATTTTTCCTATCAAGGTCTCAATCCCTCTACCAATCTCCCAATTATGACTTCCATGACCCCAGCAACCAACACCAAGCTCTCTTAATAGTCACCCCATGCAAACTAAGTCCAAATCTAGAATCTCTAAAAAAATGATTCTTCTTGCCACTGGTTTAGAATCCCACATTGAGCCCACCAGCTACAACACAACTTCTAAAAGTCCAGAATGGACCAAAGCTATATTTGATGAGTATAAGGCTCTCATTTCCCAAAATACTTGGACCTTAGTGCCTTATCCCCTTCAAAGAACCTAGTAGGATGTAAATGAGTTTATAAACACAAATATAATCCCAATGGCACAAAGCCAGATTAGTTGCTAAGGGTTATCATCAAAGGGAATGGATAAATTATGGAGAAACCTTTAGTCCAGTTATTAAGAAACCAACCATTCTTATCTTACTTTCTTTGGCTGTCACTTTTGATTGGACCCTAAGGCAATTGGATGTGAAAAATGTTTTTTTACATGATAATCTATCTGAGGAAGTTTATATGTCTCAACCTCTAGGTTTTATACACAAAGATCATCCCAATTATATTTGCAAATAAAACAAATTTTTGTACAAGTTAAAACAGGCTCTTAAAGTTTGGTTTGAAAAATTTACTTCACACATTTTATCTATTGGTTTTGTTGGATCACAAGTTGATAGTTACTTTCTTAAGAGACAAACTTATCACTACACCTATGATAAGCTTGAGGTGAGATGTTAAAGTAAGTTGTTAAGGGTATATTTGTCTTTTGGCTTGAACTTGCCGTTAGCTATTTTCTTCTTGTATTTATCACTCTGTTTTGGCTTCATAATAAGTAAGGTTAATGAAAGTATTATTCAGGAGCTCTTTCTTCCTTCTCATTCCTTATTTCTTCTCTACTTCTTCTCTTTCTCTTCGTTTCTTAATCATCTGCACTATCATGTATTTTACGTTTTAGATCGAATTCTTAGCATTTATATTTTAATTTTAAATAACAATTACCTCGGTCTAATGAATTTTGCTTAAAACTTGATTAAACTGCCTTTTTTCTTCTAGTGTCTTTCTTTTTTACATAGTTTCTTCTAGCGTATTCTTAATTCAAATGTATTGGAAAAGCTTCGTACACTTGTGACCCCATTAAAATGTGAGGAAATGTGTTTTTCAGAGGAGATGACCCACTTTGCATATACAAGGCTTGAAAAGTTTGTGCTGAGTGGCTAATATCATGTCATCTATAATAAAAATGGAAAGACATGAAATTACTAATACCTACCTAATGTTCATCATAAATACAAAATTGAACCTATAGGGACCAAACTAGCGAAGGTCTTGAAGTTGGAGGTTCACACTTTCTTAAGTTCTAGGTCTTAATTTCAAATCATTTTGGATGCAAAACAAATTTTGAACGTTACTCTTCGGTATTAAATCTGATGATTGACCATGCGTCTGTACAAAAAAAAATAGTGTACAGTGTGTTAATAGTAATAAAATGAAAAAAAGACACATAATAACACATATAATTATAACCATAAAACGCTCTCAAACATATTTAATAGTATCTATACGTCTAAACTTCATATGTGTTTCCTTATTTAAATATTTTATTCATTTTTTTCTCTGTGTACTAAATTGATGTGATATATTATAAAGAGGAAGTTTTGATTTTGTCAAATATGTAAATGAAAAAGCTATAAATTATTAGTACAAGATCACTAATTCAGTATTTTTTGGTAATGATTTTGCATTAAATGACTTTTTGAATGGAAGTAAACGTTATGTTCTAGTTGAGACACTTCAAAAATAGCAAGCAAATTTGTAGTTGGGCCTTATTGCAAAATTTTAACCAAAATTTTTTTTTGGAGGGTGTGATTGTAAATTAGTAGTAAGTCACTAACCCACCTACCATAGCAGTTTGGAAGGGTCAAATTACAAACCAAACCCCAATCTATATAGAGCAATATGAAATCTAGATAACAACACAATCCATTCCTGAATCCAATCCAGAACTCCCACGTGTCAAAAAGCAATAATATATCAGCATTATCCATCTGTACTAGACAGCTGACTCAATCTCATGGGCCCATCTCCTTCACTTTTCGCACTTTTCCTTACCTTTCTTTTATCGTCAGTGAACATAGAAAGAAGCTATCAGCTATGGCCTATGACCTAACCTAACAAAGAAAAATAATTTCGAAAAAAAATCATAAAAATAAATAGAAAGCCCAGAAAATATTTCATATTATTTCTTATAATTCATTATTATAACGTGTCTCAACATTATTATCATCTTAAAATATTATATAAAAAAACGAATTCTTAAAATTTTAAAAAATAATATAAACAAAAAAATTCAATATTGATATTCAAACCATACCAAACTTTTTTGAGAAATAAAACCATTCATGTGTATCTGTGTTTGGACGTCGGAGTTATGTGTACCAACAACAACAATACTCTCTCTCTCTCTCTCTCTCAATGTTTAGACTATAGAACCAGTTCTATGCTATGACCAACACAAACAAAAGAAGAAGCAACAAAAGGACTAATACCATATATACCAGAAAAAACAAGGACCAAACGGCCAACAAATTCAGTCATATCTCAAATCAACATGGTCGATGACGACAAGGACGCGCAAGACGAGAGTGTGGCTTCTCTTTTCAGCTCCAACGGCGCCGACGCCACCCTCACCGCACTCCTATCTAGCACCTCCATTTCCTCTGTGGCAGATGATCATGATGATGAGGAGGAGCGTTTTGTTATTTGTGGCGGCGGCAGTGGTGGTGATGACAGAGACGGACACGGCGAGTGGCTTGTACGGACGGCGATGAGGAGTAGAGAGAGGGAGTTGAGTGATGTGGAAGAGAAGTGGGTGAGTTATTCGGAGGTGGTGGAAAAGAGAGAGAGTGAGGAGGTGGAGGAGGTGATGAGTAGGTGTGTTGAAGGTGTATGGGGGATGAAGCGGACGCGGGGGGGATCATCGTACTTGTTGTCGTTGAAGCTTGATTATGAGGGGATATTGAATGCTTGGTCTGATAAGGCACCACTTTTTTATGCCCAAGATGGAGATCGTTCCCCTCAGACCGTTCCTGACTTGCTTGATCATCATGATCATGATTTTGATCTTGATCTTCATCATGATCATCATCTCCTCCTTTCTCATGATTGTAGTCCCCTGGTACGTATGATTTTGCTCTGATCAAGTTTCTTATGAATAACTACTATATTGGGACAAATCAGCATCAAATATATTGAGACATAAGAAAAAATAACAATTATATGATTACAATTTTAGTATTAAACTCTCTACAAATATGATATCCTATTCGGAGGAACGTTTCGTTTAACATGACAATACAATGTGACGTGAGATTGCACACATTATCATTTAAATGATCATATAAATGTCGTCATATTTGTTTGACGTGTAATATTTATCTGGTGGGGGTTGGGGATGCAGGCCGGACAGAGAAACGGGTGGGGAAATGGAGAGAATATATGGAGAGTACCAGAATATATGGAGAATATATGGAGAGTACCAGAAATAGGACCGATGAAAATGAAGACGGAGGAGAAGGAGGAGGAATTGGGAGGAGAACAAGAGTTGAAAATTGCACAAAGACAGGCAAGTTTGTTAAGATACAAAGAGAAAAGGCAAAGTAGGCTGTTTTCTAAGCGGATCAGATACCAGGTTAGAAAGCTAAATGCTGAGAAACGACCTCGTATTAAGGTACTTTCTCGTTAATTAACTTACTTAGCAACTCTAGGTTTAGATTCTTATTATGAGTTTGGAAGCACTTTAATGCATTAAAATTTTTCTTCAAACCACATGTACTTTGATAAACAATTGTTACTTGAAACACATTTTGATATATGAAAGTATTTCTATAATAACACACATGTTCAAATGTTTTCTAAAATGTTTTTACATGCATATAAATATACTTTAAAATATGTTCAAGTACTTTATCGAAAAACTCATATAACATAATTATGAATTAAGATTATGTTATTTCAATGTAACACTTCTAGTCATAAATATTAACAAACACATACTTATGATTTTCATTAATTAATGTACAATTAAAAAATCTATTCTATGCATTGTAAAAATATCACTTTAGTTAACACCTACTTCTTTTTCAGTTGAGAAATATATGTTTATTTTGTATTCATAAGTATTTTTTAAACTAGTTACTTAAGTATGTCTAGTACAAGTGCTTCTAAATATTAAAATATGCTTCAAATGATTTATATACTAAAAACATTTTATTTAAGAAGCATTTAAACATTAAAAAAAATGCTTTTACATTTATCTTTAATTTTACTCTCTCAATTGTGTAGGGATGTTCCCAGTTCGATTCGGTCGATTAGTAAGACACTTTTATAATCAAACTGAATTCATTGATTACCTAAAATATTGAACCGGTGTAATCGTAAGAATCGAGCTAAATGGAATCGAAATAATCGGTTTAGTTACTTATAATTGGTTGGGTTACAATTGTAAAACTTCTTTAAAACAATAAAAATAATTAGATTAAAACCATCAATCTATAAAATATATAATACATTTTAGGGTATGGGTTTTTCAGTTTGTCTTTTTGATCATTTTTGCCTATAATTAGAAAATGGTTGTAATCGGTTCGAACCGTTTACATGTTTTAATATAAGAAATAACCAAACCACAAATTCAGTTATGTGATTTTTCCAAACTGAACCGAATTACTATAGTTAAAGTGCTGACCGAACAGATTCGGTTCGATTTGGTCGGTTCGCAAAATTTCTACGCACCCATACAATTGTGTTCTTAGTTTTTTACATTAATCGAATTGTTTTGATAATATCATTTTGAATACTATTTATATATAATCAATCCACAAATTTCCAAGCTCCCAAGCAGCTTATCAAACCCAAGTAATGTTGCTTCTCAATCCTTTGATGACCACATATCCCTAGAGGTGGCAACCGGGCCCGGATGCTAGGCTTGGCCCGTGAGGCCCGGCGGGCCTGACCCGGCTCGGTCCGTGAATCTATTTTTTTTATCCAAAAAATTGACGAATTCTGCAAGTTTGAACCATTGACATCTCTCTTATAAATCACACTTTTTAACAATAGACCAAGACAACATTTGTTCAATATATTGTTTAAAATATATTCTTATTGCCTTTTAACATATTTTATCAAAATTTCAAATAATATACTTTTGAGATAAACATATTTAATTAAATAAAAATAATATTTTTCATTTAAATGAATATTTTATTCAATGAAAAATTAGATTCATGAAAATTTTAAAAAATATTAGTTTAATATTCCTGATATTTTTTGTTCTATTAATGAACATGAATATGAAAATCACTAGTTTATTAACTTAATAAATAAAATAATTATTTTACTTATTATTATAAGTTTTTCTATTGAGATTCTAAAATAATAAAATATAATAATTATAATAAAATGACATGTCTTCTGTATAGTTTAGTGGTAATCTCTATGTTATATTTATTTTTCACTAAGATTCAACTCTCCCTATCTATATTTTTTAAAATTAAATCACATTAACGGGAGGGGAAGGGCCGGGCCGATTATTTAACCAGGACCGACCCGTGAACCAGCCGGGCTGGCCCGGTTGCCACCCGTACATATCCCCAAACTTTATAACTAATTAACTAATTTTCTCGAAAAGATCATTAAAACTAAATGTTGAATCCAATTAACTGATGTTTTTTCATCATAACATTGCATTCCTCTTTTTTCATCACCTGATGTTTTTTCTCTGTAACTTTTGCAGGGTCGATTTGTGAAGAGAAATTGAACATGTGTAGACTTTGAACATAAATTACTTGCTGCAATGAAGAACAAGGATGCTTAATTTAGAGTTTTTTTCTGTAACTTATTGGTTTCTATTTGTATTTTCTTTTCTCTTTGTATTATTGTTGCATTCAGTGCAATGTATGAGTACCAAACTAATAATGAACGGAGTTCGTCTTTGTCGTCAAATTGACACTTATGCATAAACTTAATATATTGAGTTGAGATCAATTTAACCATTTAATTAATTATTAATATTCACGCTCTCGTTTACACCTTAATATCTTTTAAATGACCTAACATGTGAATATTTAATTTTAAATAAGAATTAATATTGTTCATCTAATGGTTTAAACTCAAGATCTCCATTCCGATACATTTTAAATTATTAATTATCCCATAAGCTTAAAGGTCTAAAGATGTATTCATTTGAATTAATTTATTATATGAAATTGTAAAAAATTATATTGTAATTTAATTGGACATTTTTAAAGATAGATTATGTCTAGATTAATTGTAATTATATTTTGCCAAGAAAAATGATAGAAAATGTTTAAATTTTGAACTTCATACCTAAATTAACTCATTATAATAAGGATTTATACAGGATGCAAATTGGATAATTGGGAAATTAATGATTCTCAATTTAGTTTTCCACTGAAACTTAAGTTGAGTAAGCGATGTGGTATGTGTCTATTACAATTTTTTAGAATTGCCATGATTCCAGTCCCAAGCTGGACTGCTAAGGAGATCACGGTTATTCACTTGCCCAAAGAGGATAAAAGGATAAAGTTGACAGATAATGTGAAGCCAAAACGTAATGAAGAAAACCTAATTCATCCATGATCATTCATGTCAAAGAGAGAATAAAAGTAGGAGCGTAACTTGATCATGAAAAAGAGAAGATTGTGAGTTATTAGTCTTCCAATTCAATACGGTTTTCTTAAAGGAAGAATCTATGTATTCTCAATGTTGATGAGACATTATAGAGAAAATGAATAATAGAATATATTATATGAATGAGGGACCACAACCCTAATATAACTGCAATCATGCTTATGATGTTTATATTTTTTACTAATCATAAAATTATAAATACAAAAAGTTATTTACACATAATAAGTCCATAAGATATCAATGCCCTATGCTCAATAACATTAAGCTTAGTAACATCACTTTAAATGGACTAAACTTTAAAACAACCTTTAACACACATTTAATTACATATGCATGCCCACGTATTCAATTATTTTTCCAACAATATCTCACTTCCGCCACATATGTAACCTTACAAAATGTGCATACTTTGTGAGCTCTAAAGCTTCACTTTTATGAACAATCTCGTCCATTAATTATATCAATCTAATATCAAAGCCATCTTCGCGACATGCATCGTACCTAAATCCATCAATGACCACATATATCGGTATAACCAAATGTCATAGATCAAGTATAGATGTGTAGCACATAATTATACATAATGTGATCTAAACATTCCTATTTCCACTTGGTCTAACTTTATTCTTTAGTGAGATCAAAATCAGAGTGAAAAAGAACTGAATTCTTTACATATATCGGTATAACCAAATGCCATAGATCAAGTATGGATGTGTAGCACATAATTATACATAATGTGATCTAAACATTCCTATTTCCATTGGGTCTAACTTTATTCTTTAGTGAGATCAAAATCAGAGTGAAAAAGAACTGAATTCTTTATTTATGTAGAAAATATCCATAAACGCCAAATATGTCCAGAATTAAATAACATTTAAATTCAAACTCCGACTAAACTAGCATATCATCCAATAACAGGACATCCATATAAACGATGTGCTCATGAAAGACCTTGGTAGAAGCCCTTTTGTAAGCGAATACGTAATCATAGAGTTTGTACCAATATGCTCGGTAGACACTTGTCCAACTTTGAACTCTTTCTTTAACAACTAGGAACTTGATATCTATATGCTTTGACTTCTAGGCACTACTATGAAAATAGCATTTTAAGACGACAATTACCCATCGTCTATAGTAGAATCACCGTCGTCTATGCGAGTGCCTTGTAATGTTTTTTCTTGTTGGGGGTTATGCCTACAAAGGATGCGTATTGACATTTTGATATGAAATTTAATGAGTATTACATTTTTCTTATAATTTTTCTATTAGATTATTGTTAAATAATTTATATAAATATCTAAAAAATTCATATTCATTAATGAGACTATGATCTTGTAATAGTACGAATGGATTAAGATCATAGATAATGAATAAAATTACCAGTAACATATTAAAGTATGAAATTTTTAATGAATGGTCGTTAGTACGGTTCACTAAGTATTATGAATGCGTATGATCTGGATCCGGATCATTGATGTGGATAGACATCTTAGTGAATGTACTTTATATAAAGAGATTATATATGACTGGATCAATGTGAATTAATATCATTATCAACATTCCATTTATAATAAAGATTAATACACATAAATTTGATGATCATATGTAAATCAGTCTGAATCCTGAGTAGTCATGAACTTATATACATGTCTACTAGATTTTTTGATTCACTAGTTAAGCTTTGTTTGTAAAATATGCCAGTGACTTTTATTTTGGAGATTCAGTTATATAGATGGTTGAGAACATGATCTTACAAGATTTAAAATCTAAGCATTCCTAATATATCGTATATTGGTTCCCTTAAGTGTTAATTCTGGAACTGAATAGTTATTGAGCTCAAATTTATAATAAAGTATAAATTAGTCATTCACTAGTGAATTAACGGTACTTAAGGATCAAGAGATAATTAGAAGGGTAAAATGATAATTTTGACCAGTTCTAATTTACGAACCAATAATTGGAGGACAGAACTACATGAATTGATTATATCAGTGGTACATGAGAATACTCTGTAAATATAATCTATAATCTCTAAGTGTGCAATTCCATATTTATTGTGGAGTAATACTAGAATTAATAAATAAAATTATTTAATTAAAGAGTTTAATTAACAATCTGATTAATTGGAACTTAGGGTTATAGGTCCATGATCCCGAAGTCACATCTATACTATGCAGTTTAGGGTGTGAATATTTCAGGACATGTGAAAATGACTGACTTGAAAATGAATTTTTGTTATGGGGCAAGTACGTAATTAAGAGACAATTATATGTGATTAGTCAATTAAGAATTAATTAATTGAATTATTTATATATATTAATATATTTTTTGAAAATTATATATATGTAAATAATTATCGATTATTTTTCTAATTATCAATAAGTGAGATAAAATATATAATTTTTGAAATTAGATAATTAAATTTTTATTAGATAATAATTTGGATAAACTAAATATGTTATTTGTCAAAATAACAGATAATTTAGTTGATAGGGATAATCAGATATATTAATTTTGAACTAACTAATATCTAGATATTTTTTTTATTAAAATAAATATTTAATTTATAGTAATTGTCACGTGATCAATGATTGAGGATCATGTGTGATACTACAACAGTAGGTGTGTAACACTACAGTGCCACCCGACACTGCAGTTGGCGTGAAGCAACACAATGCCACTACTTTTGTGCACTATTATACAGTGGTTCCCACTGTATTGGGTAATTTGAAATTTACTTTTAATTTTTATTCATCTATAAATATCTGATACGACATTATCTAGAATAAGATATAGATTTTATTCGAATGATCTTAGTTGATGGATGAGTTGATCAGATCATCAGTTGAATAATCAGAGAATTGAGTTGTGAAAACAATTGGTCAGAGTGATTTTTCTCTACAATTAATAGTTAATCAAATCTCTAAAAAGAACAATCATCACAATTGGTCAGAGTGATCGTTGGAACGGCTTCGGGAGATGAGAGATCGATCAGTTTTGCAAGGACGCTTGATTAAGACTAAAAGAGGTAAATAACTCCTAACCTTGTATATTATAGATTTAGTATATAAATATATAATGGATCGTTATTGAAAAGAGTTTTCAATAAAAAAATTTATTTTTGAAAATCGTTACGTCGCGCTTATTTTTCTTTTTATCGAAAAAGATTTATTTTTATTGAATTTTTTTAAACGCATGCGCCGCTTTTCCCAACATTTTTACATTTCACGAAGGTACGCAAAAAATGTCGTCAAATGACATTTTTACAACGGGTGCATTTTCAAAAAAAATGTTGTTACATGTTAATCCTACCACGACGCTTATAGGGGCAAACATCGTGTAATTTTTGTATGCCATCGTAAGTAGTAAAATGATTAACGACGGTGATTATATATGACGTCGTGAGAAGTGCACGACTGTCGTGTATCATGGAGATTATTACGATGATTTTACTTATCACCATCGTACAAGAAATTAATGCCTTCGTAAATCATTTTCTCTCTTACGACATTTTATTTTTACCGTCGTGTATTTTTTAAATTATCACGGCACTTTTGATAACCACCATCATACAAGATGATTTTTGCCATTCTAATTTATTGTCTGTATTACGACATTACTTTTATACATATGAGAAAAATCACCAATGGATAAAAAAGGATCAAACATTAAGTTTTTCATATATATATTCTCAAGTCCGCAATACATAACAAAGCTCAGAAACTTCATAAGGAAAGTCTAGTGTACATATCTATGACACAAGCATAATTCTCCTGTGTGAGAAACATATAATCTCATGGAAAGTCATTTTGCAGAGAGTCTTCTATCTCTTGCCCAGTTGCTTCCAAGTTCTTTCTTTTTGTTTAGTTATCTAACCAGCACAACAAAAATTGAGACGTTTAAAATCCTAGCTTCACAAATTGACTAAAGAACGCCTTATATGAGTTCAATGTTGGAAAATAGATATTTTGTACACTATTTTTGTAGACCAATTTTTCATAATTTTTTTATGGGACCCACTATGTAAAAGTATAAGGTCTTCAGGTATTTGAGTTCTCTCCTGCGAGTACATTGAAATCAACTATTAATTTGTCAAAATTAGCTTTGGGATGGAGGATAAATTATCTCCCAAAGTGAGCTAAATGAGAATGAAAAAATAGGTGAAAATCGTAAAAATTCCACATTAGAAATGGAGAAAAGGTTGGAGTGATATATATAGATATGCTCGTATTAAGGGTGATAACTTGATAAGCCTAGAGGCTCTCTCTATATGGGTCACCTCTATATGAGCCAATAGGTTATCTTTTGCTCTAGATTTATTTTTCCTTCTCATAGAAAACCCAAAGGTCATAGAATATGAAAGAAAAATTTTGTAAACTAGACAATATTAGGGGTAGTATGTTGAGAAATAACGGATTTTCTAGATCTTTAGGTATATAGTAAGTTTTCTAAATAGTCAATCATTTTAGACAAAAATACCCTTTGTCCATATAAAGTAGTCTGCCTATTAATTCGGGTCAATCAAGTGTCTATTAGTGATATACTTCGTCGATATACCATATAATTTAGGAAACAATAAATATAGATTACTACGAAATCCATATAAATATACTATAAAAACTGAAAATTTTAAAAAATCCACAAATCCTGCCTCCCCCCGATCGTGGGATTTTAAATCCTCAACAACCAGTAATCAATAGATTACTGATATACTTAGAAATTAATTGATACTAAAATAAAATATATACATTCCATAAAACTTAAATGATTGAAAATAAAAAAATCCCACCCCTCCCTCAACCGCACAGTAAACCTCTCTTAACCGCCCTTACTTAAATGAAACTAATTCAAATTAATTCGGGTTAATCAATTATCTACTACTGATATACATAATTGATATACCCTATAATTAAGGAAAAATAAGTATCAATTAATTTAAAATATACATAAAAATGAAAAAGTAAAAACCTTATACTGCAGTTAAGGTAACGATATTAATTACGGTAAATAACTTATCAATAAAAAACCATCAAGTCTAAAGAATCAAACAAAAAAATCTAGAAACCCTTCTCATAGTTTCAAATCATTCCCGAAATCCTCCATCCTTACGAGACCATCATTGACGTCGATAAACCTCTATTGACGCCCATCTGAAATAGAATCATTAAAGGAAAATATAACTCCATTGACGAGGGATAACTCCATTGACGAGGGGAACAATAATGACGGGAAAAACTCCATTGACGGTAAAGGTAAATCATCTTTTCCCTATGGATTGACTACTATTTTAAGGTAACTCCATTTACGAAGGGAACAACATTGACGGGAAAAACTCCATTGATGGCAAAGGTAAATCATCTTTTCGCTATGGATTGACTAAAGGTAAATCATCTTTTCGCTATGGATTGACTAAAGGTAAATCAGATATTTCCCTGTGGATGAATGTTCCGGTTAGATTAAGGATGAATGTGAAATATTTCAGTTGTTTGATAAACACAATTTAACAACTCATGAGAATTTTTTTGAAAAGAGGGCTTCAAATCTAAAATTCATTATCAATCGGTTATGGAAAATATATTTTACATAACGAAATCACCATAAAATGGGGATTTAAATTAAAACGTATCTAATTAAATTTGAAATTAAAATAAAATATATTAATACTAGCAATAACTGAAAATACCAAAGATAATACGATCTTATTAATTGGCATGGCACCACGAAACCAAACAAAATTATCTTGCACGTGAGGGGAAAATATGTCAAGCAAAAATCATCAACCGAAAATTGCAGGTGTGGCGTCTAAAAATTGCTATTTACCTAAACAGTTGAAAACCCTGCTATCTCTTAACTCAGATTTCAAAACCTATCTATATGGTGCAATTACTTAATATGAAATATTCTTTGTAGTTAAGTCCCAAAACGGTTTATATTTTGCAATTTAAAGTAAAAAAAATGTTTTTGAACTTAATTTTAGTTAAATGACATTTTAACGGGTTAAATACCCTTTATGACACTCCTCCTTGAGTAGTATAAAATGAGGCATTCCCCTCCTTATTTTTCACACCGAAGAAATGACCTAGCTCTCTTTTTCTTTCAATTCTTGGTCTCCATGTTTTTTTGGTTTTTCTTCAAATTTTCTTGGTTTAGTTTTTGGTTCGATCCTGGTTCGATTTTCAGTTCAGTTCAGCTAGGTTTATTTCTGATTCTGTCCAGATTGATTTATTTCCAATGTTATAGCTAGATCCACCAATCTGTTTTGACGACTAAAATAGGACTCCATTTCATTTCTTCCGTTACTCTGCCCATATTGTTTTAACGTTGATAAGAAAATATGACAACTGAATCCAACAACAATGTTGTGGCAGAACCTTACTGTTGAAAGCTAATGGCAGAACCTTACTGTTGGGGCTCAAATGCCAAACTTGGGTGTGCAAAACCCTGTTGTGACCCATTTGGCCTGTAAGACACCGATGCCTATACCTATTTCTAACAGAGAGAAACATGAGAAATTTAACGATCTAAATTTTAAAATGTGACAACAAAGATGCTCTTCTATCTGATAACGCTGAATCTGATAAAATGCTTGACTAAAGAAGCTCCTAAGCTCAATGACGATGAGCAGGATTTCTAAACAGTTAGTGCTATTGGTGCTTGGAAATATTCTGATTATTTATGTAGGAATTACATAATGAATGGTCTTGCTGATTCCTTGTATAGTGTTTATTCTGACAAGAAAATAACAAAGGTGCTATAGGAATCTCTCGAGCGAAAGTACAAAACTGAGTATGCGAGAGCCAAAAAATTTATCGTGGCTGAAGTTTAAAATATGGGATTCCAAAATAGTCATCAGTGAAATGCAACAACTACAAATTATCTTGCATGAGATTCATGCTGAGGGAATGATGTTGAGTAAATTATTTCAAGTGACTTGTATTATTGAGAAATTGCCTCCTGCATGGAGGAATTTCAAGAATTAGCTCAAGCACAAACGAAAGGAAATGAGCATCGATGATCTTATTGTTCTAACATTTTGGAGCTTGGTCAAGGTTCCAAAACTAAGAAGATCAACAAGAAAAGGAAGGGTCGAAACAAGTTGAGGCCTAAAGCCGGGGCTTCTAAAAAATTAAACTTTCAAGGCAAGTGCTATAATTGTGACAAGTATGGTCACAAATCATCTGAGTGCATATTTCCTAAGAGAAACAAGGAGGCTAATGTGATTAAGAACATTTCTCGAGATGTTTCTGACATCAACCTCTCAGCAATGGTTTCTGAGATTAACATGGTTGGATCAAATCCAAAGAATTGGTGGATTGACACTAGAGCTACCCTCCATGTGCGTTCAGACCACGAGATGTTCTCTACCTTCAAAGCTATCAAGCATGGAGAGAAGTTTTTCATGGGGAACTCGACACCTCTGGGATCAAAGGTCAAGGAAACGTAGTTTTGAAGTTCAATTTTGGGAAGGAATTGACTCTAAACAATGTCAATTGTTCAGAGAGTGGTTCAGTGCTGAATAACCATAAATTTCATATGGTATTTGAGTCAAACAAGATTATTTTGTCTAAGAGATTAATTTATGTTGGTAAGGCCTATATGAGTGACTAAATGTTCAAACTCAATGTAATGACTTTGGTCAAACCTGATATTAATAAAGCTAGTTCTCCTGCTTACTTGCTTGAGTCTTCCAATTTATGACATGTTAGACTAGGTCATGTTAATTATGATACTTTGCATAAATTAATTAACTTGGATCATTTGCCAACATTTCATATTGATTCAAATCACAAGTGTGAAACTTGTGTTGAAGAAAAATTTACGAAGTCATCATTTAAAAGTGTTGAAAGAAATACCAAACCACTTGATTTAATTCGCAGTGATATATGTGGTTAAAATTTGTACAAATAAGAGGTGGTAATAATTATTTTACTACTTTTGTTGATGATAGAACAAAATACTATTATGTATATTTTCTAAAGAGCAAGGATGAATCTATACAAAAATTCATTCTCTATAAAAATGAAGTTGAGAATCAACTGATAAGAAAATTAAGCTACTAAGAAGTGATCGAGGTGGTGAGTATGAATCGCCGTTTGTTAAGATTTGTTCTCAACATGGATTATACATGAAACTACAATACCCTATTCAACTTAGTCCAATGGTGTTGCTGAGCGCAAAAGTCGTACCTTGAAAGAAATGATAAATGCATTGTTGATCAATTCCGAATTACCTCAGAACATGTGGGGAGAAGCCGTTTTGACGACTAACTATCTTTTGAATAACATACCCAAAAAGAAAGAGGATAAGACCCCATATGAGTTATGGAAATGAAGAAAACATTCATACAAATACTTACGAATAAGGAGATGTCTCGCTAAAGTGGTGGTACCTACACCTAAGAAGGAGATGATAGGATAAAAAATTGTCGATTGTATTTTCATTGGTTATGCAAATAACAATAGTGTGTATCGGTTTCTTGTGTACGAATCTAGCAATCCTGAGATTCACAAGAACACGATAATGGAGTCTAGGAATACATCATTCTTTGAACATGTATTTCCTTACAAGTTCAAGGAAGAGTCAAACTCTTCAAAAAGACTTCTTGATACTATTGATGAAGAAGATAGCCAGGACTAAGATGAAGAAGTCGAGGTAGAACCTAGAAGGAGAAAAAGAGCTAGGACAGAAAAGTCTTGTGGTCCTAATTTTCTAACCTATATGATTGAAAGTGAACCAAGAACTTTCAATGAAACTGTAAAATCCAATGAAGGTCCTTTTTGGAAAGAGGCTATTGAGAGTGAAATTGATTCTATTTTGCAAAATTATAATTGAAAACTAGTGAATATTTCACCTGGTTGTAAACTTTTGGGTTTCAAATGGATTTTCAAACAAAAAATGAAAGCTGATGGATCAATTGATAAATACAAGGCTAGACTTGTAATTAAAGGCTACAGGCAGAAGAATTGTCTTGATTATTTTGATACATATTCTTCGGTGTCGAGAATAAACTCCATTAGGATGATACTTGCAATTACAGCTTTGGGAAATCTTGAAGTACATCAAATGGATGTGAAAACAGCATTTCTAAATGGAGATTTAGGGGAAGAAATCTACATGGAACAATCAGAAGGGTTTTTCACTTCTGGGCAAGGAAATAAAGTTTGTAAATTGATCAAATCATTGTATGGTTTGAAACAATCACCAAAATAATGACATGAGGAATTTGACAGTCGCATGATGTCAACTGGATTCAAAATCAATGAATTTGATACATGTATATATGTTAAAGATACATAAAATGGATATGCAATTGTGTGCTTATATGTTGATTACATGTTTATCGCTAGGAGTAATGATAAGATGATCAAATCCACAGAAGTTTATACAATTAGGTTATCCATAAGAATGGATAGGAAACAGAAGTTGTTATTAACTTTAATAGCACAAGTGTGGGGGCGTAACTGTTTTAAAGAAACTATAAAAACAAGACTCAACTTAATTTATTTCCTTACATTGTCAATATTGTTTTAACGTCAGTAAATATTTTATTTACATTTCGTAATTTATTTACATTTCGTAATTTATTTATTTACAGAATTATTGTATTACCTTTATTTCCATTTATTTTTATAATACAACACACCATACCCAACATTCAACACTTAGACCTTTAAAATCCTAACTTCACAAATTCGTTCAAATTAGAGGCAAATAACAGAATATCATTAATTCCAACAAAAGAAGAGAAACCTAAGCTCTTGCTTAACAAATTCAGTATTAAAATCTGGTAACCCCAAGCCTAAACTAGGCAACAACCAACACAATAAACTACATATAATTACCAACAAATTTCCCCCACTCAACACGTATCACGTCGATTTCTTCTGTATTATATATAACCTTCTCATCATACTGCAAAATAACCAACAATGAAGTTCTCGTGACTTGAGAGTATCATTATACTTCTATAAAAGACTACTAAGGATGGAAAAAAAAATAAGATTCCATAAAAAAATATGCAAATCATGAGCAAGGAGCGATGTTGATCTGCTATGATATCTCTCATAAAGACCCATATTCAGCACTCCTGGGTTGACAAGAAGACTATAAAATAGATGAAAAATAATGGTTAAAAGTGCTATGGATGATTGGGTTCAACATGTATACAATATCCTTGAGAGCATCAATGACAAATAACATCTAGTGACTCCTGTAAATGTACATAAACACAATTTAAATTCATTTATATAAAAACCAGCTCATACTTCCCTACGTAATGTAATATAACCTTACCCAATATTAAAGAATAGATAATGAGTATCAATTTGAAACTCACAAACCGTTCCAACAGATTGGGAAAATCATGTGAATGCTTTAGAAAAAAGGTGGAATTTACTGTACCAAAATTTAAAATATCATTCCAGATTTTCACTCAGTGATACTTAGACGAGTTAAATGACCCAAAAAGAGAAGCTTATTTCGTTCGACTTCACAACTCTATAATAAAAACACGAGAAACTATCCAACATAGTCAAATTGAAGGATGTAATATTTCCACTTCTTTTAGGTTTAGTTAGCTTGACATATTTTAAGGCAAAAAACCTACCATGATTTGCCTGAGCAAAGAAAAATAGCCAAAGAGCTACATTAAAAGCGAAAACAAAAAACAACAATCAAGATCCCATTTTGGCTCACAACGAAACAGATCAAAGCAATCTTCCATACATTCTAGATAGAGAAATAGAAAATACGTTCTTTAGGTTGATATGACAGCTTCTCAGGCCTCATTTGACAGTTATGATAGTACTATACTAAATTTATCGGATCGGACTATACTGTATTGTATTGGATTAAATAGTGCTTAGTGTTTAGTACTATATCGGTTAAAAAATTATATTACTTGAACATTATTTGATATATGATAGTACTAGATTGTAAAATTATCTTTCATTATTTATTTCTAAAGCTACATGTTATTCTGTATTTTTTATTACACATGAAAATATTTCATGTTTTCAAATAAACAATACATTCCATTATTAAAAATTCTTTAAAATATATAAAAATAATATTAATAGATATATTTATTAAATAAAATATGGATATTATATAAATATGACAAAAATTGCCTATCAAAAGAAAATCTCATTTAGGATTCTTAGTCCGGTCAATTCTAAGATAACCATATTAGTTAATACAATGATATAAATATTATTTACTCTTATCATATTAGCTAATATGGACTATCACGTCAAACACATGACATTATTAAAATAGTATTGTCCAGTCTATTGATACTGTCAAGTACTGACAGACAAACAAGTCTTTAGAGGGAAATAGTTGAGTGAGAGTAAAGGGGAAGATGTTGATATACCTTAAATAGTGACGAACAGAGCTTCCAATTCTAGGGTTTTGAGTTGTAGAAAATTAGACCTATGACTTCAATAAGTGGGGGAAAATGGAGGAATTTCGTCTTCTCTCTGAGAGATACTCACCTTCGTGATGGAGACGGCTATTTGATGATATCAATGACGATGTGGTGAGCACGACATGGTGAGGTCTTGATGATGAAGCTCTGGCGACGAGGAGTCTATGGTGGAAATGAGGCGGTGGCGATGGCGACAAGGCTAGGGCACTCGGCTTCTCTCTCTTCTTCGCGGGACTTCTCGTAGTTCTTCGCTACTTCTATTTTTGTTAGAAATGGAAAAATAGACGACGGTAAAGTTCAAGAGAGAAGAATATAAGAGTCACGTTTAATTTTTTTTAATCTAACCGTTGTAACAGACAATTATTATCATGGTACATATTGCGATACTTACAAAAATTTATTGTAAACAATTATTTTCTCTTACCACGTTTTATAAAATTACCCTTATAAAATATATCAGATCATTTATGATAACGTTATAAATTTTTATCGTTGTGAAATAATACACAATTTATGACAGTAAGCAAATGATAATATAATTACGACACTATTAACAAATATCATCGTCTATGTTTTTTTACTTACCGTCATTAAAAGTTAAATTTATAGTAGTGACGAGTTCTTATTGTTGTTGGAATACAAGTTACAACACTACACACTTATTATCACAAAACAATTTTAATTGTCCTTCAATTTCTTCTAAGATCTGCAACCCAATAACAAAGTTTTGCATCCATATTCTATGATTGAATGCCTTGTATTTCAATTACTATCATTTTCCAAAACATTTCATATGGATAATTGTATAATCTAAAGTCATCCAAAAAAGTAGGACATTCAGATTTCTTTTAATTATGACATTGAAAATTAATTGTGTTGGTCAACTTGATAACGGGAAAGACATGTGTGTCTTACCGACTCTTTTAATACAATTACATATTAAATTAGTTTGTTTGCTCAACTTTAATAAACTCAAATTCACCAAAATCAAGCATTTATAAGCTAAAACATCCCAACTTTGTTAGTAGTTTTGCTTTGATTTACTTAAAACTTTTGAGTTCGGCGTGCATGCATATGGCTTACAAGAGCAAATGAATAAATTTAAGGTTTGATTACTATTTTACTCTCCCAATTATTATCCAATTTTTTTCTTTTTAGTATCTACGTTTCTTTTCTTTTGTTCACTCTGGTACTGAACTAGGAATTTTTTTTCTTCACTAGTAATTATCAAAAAGAAAACGTTAAAAATCAAACCCGCAAGAAAAAATTAAAATCACATCACACACATATAACGGAATCAGACATTTTTATTAATATCTTTCAAGGGAAAAACTACTAAAAACGACATAAACAAAAACACTAATCTTCTTACTGTTAGTTAGAAGTAATAATACTAAATTAGTAAAAGAAAAGTCAGATCTAACAAACCAGATCCGTTAATGAAAATGTAAAAGAAAAAATAACGAGAAACTTAATATTTTAATATGAGCAATTAGGTCAGATCTAATCCTTCTAAATCTGACTGAACAGATCAAATATAACTTAACTGCAATCTCTGTCATTGCTACGGTTATGTGTGAGCGGGTGTGACAAAAAATAATGTGTTTTCATTTAATTTAAGAACAGCATAAATGATACATGTCATTAACCATATTCTATTGATGAATGGCTAACTGTGAAATTAGGACTACAAAAAAAAAATTTAGATGGGTGAAATTTTGGGATAAAATTACATGTAATGTGATCTAAACATATATATTTCAACTGGTCCAACTTATTCTCTAGTGAGATCAAGATCGGACTGGAAATGAGTTGAATTCCTTATTTCTATAAAAATTATCCATAGACACAAAATGTGTCGAGAATAAAATAACATGTAAATTCAAACTTCCCCTCAACTCATATATAATCAAATAACATGACACACATGTGAATGATGTGCTCATGAAAGACCTTGGGTGAGAGCCCCTTAAGCGGATCTGCAATCATAGAATTTGTACCAATATACTCTATGACACTTGACCACTCTGAACTCATTCTTTGACGACTAGGAATTTGATCTTTATATGCTTTGACTTCAACGAGCTCTTGTTATTGTTGGAATACAATCTCCATCATTACAAATTTTATTATCACAAAAAAATTTAATGGTCTTTCAATTCCTCCCAAAATCCACAACCCAGTGACAAAGTTTTGCAGCCATATTCCATGGTTGGATGCCTCATTACACGCTATAAACTCTAATTTCATGGTGAAAAAATCTATGAGTGTCTACTTGAAACTCTCCCAGGAAATAGCTACTCTAGAAAGCAAGTAGATATAGCTTAATGTGGATCTTCGGCTGTCTTGACATCTAACAAAATTTAAATCTGAATATCCAACCATCTCCAGTTGGTCTGATCTCCTATATGTGAGCATATAATCCTTGGTTCTCTATAAGTACGACATAACCCATTCGACTTCTTTTCAATGATTCATCCCAATGTTAGACAAATATCTGCCAAACATCTGAATAATGTATATTATATCTGGACATGTACAAACCTGAGCGTACATTAAACTTATGCATTTCTTTAACTTCAAGGCCTTTTTTTGAGTATTGATTGTGACTGAACTTGTCTCTTAACACTATCAGAAATATGACATTCTACTATAAGCGGATATCCCCATGAAAAGTAATCCACAGGTATCGTGCAGCGCTTGTGACAGCCACTCATATTAAAAGTTCGTGTTTCATGATGTGCAACGCCTCCTGTGAAGACCCACGTGGTATCTTACTTTTTACAGGGTTTTTCGACTCTTGTAGAACGTTGTTTAACAAGGTTTTTGGACCCCTGTTGAATGTATTCAACATGTGTTTTTAATACTTGTGTAGTAACATTCACATGTATTTTATATCTTATAAAGTGAGATATCATAAGGTTCTTTGTTATAGTCAAGTATTCATATTAAACACTTTCAAAAGGTAATTTTACGTAACATAAATAATATCAATATTATAATTGACAACATTAACATTTAATCATTTCAACAAAGTTTTACATTATTCATTTCATCAACTTAAAAATAAATCTAACCTGAAAACTAATTTATCATTAAAATACACAAGTAAACTTGTTCTAATAAATGAAAACTATACAAAATTGAAATTTTGAGTCTAAAAAATGAAAAATTAAGAACCTAAGTTGAATGGTAGTGTTAATAACAGGGTAAGCAGTGCCTTCAGACCTTTCCAATGCCGAAGGAGAACATCATGAGCAGTTGTTAGTTGGTGAGTATAGGAAACAAACAGATCTACACCATTAAAAATTACATAGGTGAGGCGAACTAATGAATGAATAGAGCAGTATTAATGAATAAGAATAAGCATAATCATGGCATTTTAGATAATAATAACCAAGAAAGGATAAAATGTAGAATCGCATAATAAGGATAATGCAATTTGTAGCTGATATGAGTTTCCTTGCAAACAAACATTATTCTAACCAAAACAGCAGCTCAAATAATGAAAACAGAGAAGCTACAGCCTGACACAATGAAGAAAAATAACCTGGTTCACAGTAAGCATCTAGTAATACAAGTTCAGAGAAATTTACTAGCCCTCAGACATGCTGGTTCGCAGTAAGCATCTAGTAATACAAGTTTAGAGAAATTGGGATTGAGGAAAAGATTCATGATAATAAACGTCATAAACCCAAACAAAAATTGATCGGCATTTGAATTTTTGTATGCAAGTCTATAAGGGTAGTCGTATTAGATCTGTGTACGATCAATTTCAAATAGAGACTTTCCTTTAAAACACTTCAAAATCAACCATATAAATTAACTTAGTTAAGAATCACTACAAGAAAATGACTTTTGACTACAGGGTTTTACTAAATGTCATATTTGTAGTATCAATACTTACATCTTCTAAAAACACTCATTTTCTTCTTGCTCTTCAGCAGTCAAGGGATCTCCCACATCTAAATATTCACAAATTTAGAGAGACAAGTTGAAAATCAAAATAAATGTAGTTTGAAGATGACAGAAGCAACCACGGCTAGGGAAACACATGAAACTAACAAAATAATTAAATCAAAGGGAGTCATAACAGGGAGTTAAAACTGAATTATTCCTGGCATCTAACAATAATGGCATATGAAAGTATATTCAAAATTCATATATCAAACATTTTTCCGACCTAATTAAGGCATCTCTATATAAGTTCACTATTTACAAGCACATAACTTCTACGTGCTCAAAATTTCTCCCTATTAGGCTATACTCTCCTAAGGAATCCAATTTCCATGCCAAATCCCACTACACACAAGCTATAACTAGTCCTTAGCAATAAAAATGATTTGTGAATATTTTCAAATTTAAGACAATAAATTTTTTGTAGTCAGGAGTACAAAACAACAAGTTTCCTTTTAATTTTAAAAGAAACCAAGAAAAGAAATGTATGGAAGTTTCAGAAAAGGCTTCACACCAAAAAGACGAACTAGTTTATACAAGCAGCAATCTAGTTACTAAGAAGTAAAAATAGATGAACATCTTTTAAACCATAAAACTAGAGTAGAAAACAATAAGTTGGACAACACAAAGTCCCGTAAATTCCTCAAATACATAGCAATAAGATAGACAATTTGGAGTTACCTCTTTTACATTATTTTCTCCAAAGTGGCAAACCAACCTACTTTTGAGTAGGTAAAAGCTCTACAACTGTCCCATTACTTGCATCATAATAGTTGAAATTCTAACTGGAGTAGTAAAAGAATTTGCTAGATGAAATTCATTAGGAAAGGTTGAAGTTTTTCCTTGGTATTGTTTAAAGTGGATCTTTCCTTATTTTCATCATTAGGATCATGTCTCAAAGAACATGGAGAAGTAAATCTTATTGTATGATGAAACTATAAACTAATATTTACTATTTCGAATCGATACTTGAATGTTGAATGCAAAGGCTAAGAAGTAATCTTTTCTGTACCTTTAGTTTCTTCAGTTAGATGTGCAACAACATCATACCCATATAGTGAATTCATTGAGGAGCTCCTCTGAAGGAGAAACATTTTATGCTATACACATATATGTAAATGTCAAAAACATAGCTTAAGTACATGCCAAATGTCAAACTTTGAAAACCAAATTCAAAACATGGATTCATGACTTTCTATAAGCAGTAGGCTATATTGTAAAAAAGACTATCCTAAAATGTTTTATTGCTCTCCCAACCTAATGAGAAAAAGAACTATATCAGTGACTTGTATACCAGGATGTACCAACAATCTAAGTTCCTATAATAACTGTATAAAAAAGAACAATATCAGTCTATCTAAAATGATTTCAATTAGTGACAACGAATATGTAGTTTACAATCATTAAATTAACTAGTCACCAGATAAAGAAGCAGTAATAGACCCACAACATTAGAACCCGCAAAGAAAAAGAAATGATGAAGTAAAATAAAATAATATAAAAGAACAAAGAGATATTTTCTCAAAATCAAACCATTGTCCTTCTCACCAGAAATTAGAACAGAGACAATCGTTCATAAAGAAACAAGTTAAGAACGGAGACAAATCACTCAAAATCAATCATTTCTTCGAACCGAAAATCATAATAGAAACACTTCTTCATGACAATTAGAAGTTTGAATCTGTAAAGAGTTGAGAAAGGAAGATAGTTGATTAAGGCAGATGGAATTTCTAGAAAATCAGGTGGTGTGTGTGTTTGTTTGTTTATGTGTGTGTGTGTGTGTGTGAGAGAGAGAGAGAGAGAGAGAGAGAGAGAGAGAGAGATATAAAGAGAGACCTTACCTGAGAAGCTTAAGCCTAGGGTATTCTTATGGCTAGCTTCAGACGAAGAGAGTCAAGGCATATGTCAAACAGTCTAGGGTATGCTTATGGATAGTTTGAGACGAAGAGAGTCAAGGCATATGTCAAATGATCTTAAAGAAATTCCAATCTAAAAGGAAGTGAACCTTTTATAGAAGTTGGTAAAGAGATTTTTACTCTCTCGCAGATCCTCCATCATCACCGAGCGACAACCAAAGCTCGATAGAGCTTGAGAACCATCATCGCTCATCCATATCTCCTTAGATGAATCAGACGCAGAGGGAATTTTCACAAAATCAGATATGAGAGAGAACTTACATGAGAAGCTTGAGGCTAGACGAGGTGAGGGTCAGCTTGATACTAAGAGAGGCGAGGGGATCGTTAGACTGAGAGAGATGGAGGCTAGGGTTTGCTTTCCCTCTTGGCTTCCCTCTGTCTAAAAGTTGAATGAGAGATTGAGGGAGAAGGGTATCGAGCCATAGTACTGTCGGGGGCTCCAATTTTTTAGATTCTCTCATCAAAATGGAGCAATGAGTTGAGCTTTTCTGATCTGAAAATGGAGCAAGAGAATCGAGGCACAGTATTGAGAGAGCTCAAGAACGAAATATGAGGGGTCCAATTTTTGTTCAAAGCTCCGCTTAAGTCCAACTCTCGCCTCTATTAATTTTGCCTCTCACTTTTTTTTTCACTTTTAACAGGAATAAATTTTACTAGATTTTAAAATCTCTTGTTGTTTTGAGTTTTTAATAAGAGGTGTCTGCAAACCTTGTATTTTAATCCTGTGGAATGCCACATTACTTATAATGTAAGTACCTTTTCAAAATATCTCTTTGTGCTCAAGTATATACCAATAACAATTTCAATGTACTTGTATGTCTAATACAAAATAGGGGTCACCAAGATCATTCAATTTAAATTTCTTTGATAGAAATATTTTGGTTTCGAGTAATAAGCCTATATCGTTGACAGCAAGTAATATGTCATTGATATACAGTACCAAGTAGGTATGTTTACTCCTAGTAAACTTATGGTATATGCAATCATCAACTACATTCATCTAAAAACCAAACGATACTGAAAGTTGTAATATCATTGACGAGAAGCTTGCTTGAGCCCATGGATTTCTTTAATTTGTAAACCTTATTTAGGTCTCCTAAGTCCTTACACAATTTTTTTTATTGCACCATGTTGTTACTAAAAATCTCAACAGTAAGATGACATGCAATCTCCTCTCCACGTAGGGGTCCTCTCGGGCTGAAACCTGCCCAACAGAGACAAAGAACTCTAAAGCGAAGAGAATCGGGGGTGGTTTCCTCGTCGAAAAGCCTATGATGCCTAAGCCAATATCCTAGAGAAATTTTGGCAGAGTTTTCTTTAGGGGAGAATTGCTTACCTTATATCATTTGCAGATGGGGTATTTATACCTGAAGCCTTTGAGGAGGATGCGTGTCAAATAAGCTTCATGCGAGATGACCACCTTTCCTTGATATGACGAGCTTGAGGAAGTATTTAATGCCTTTATCCCCTAAGTTGAAATAAAGGAGAGTGAATTAAATGTCAATTTACCTTTAGTCACGTCAAACATGGTAGAGGTGACCATTTGGTGGCTGACTCGACGCTTCATCATAGCGATTGAAGTTGACTGACGCCTGCCACAATGGAGAAAACGCCATATAGAGTGCTATTCTTTGCGAATAATTATGATGTTGAACATAAGGCTAGCTGACCCTCAGCCTTAGATCATTTTCTCGAGGCTTTCTAGTTTATGTTAGTTGGTATCTCCTAGGCTCCTTGGAGACCGACCTGGTCAGGTCAGTTCCCCTCCCTTTTAGGAGCTTAGTCCTTCAATCCTTTGTCATGGAGTAGAGTAGAGACCTCTGTCATGGATTACCACGTGGTGCCCAACCATTGATTGTCTGAGAATACCCAGAACAGCTGCCCCTGGTCTAAGGTTTAGTGGGTCCCATCCACCTGGATCTAAAGATTCCTTTGTCCAAGATCCCTCGAGATTGCCTTGTGGTTATCGTTCACCAAATGTGCGTGTGTGGCCTTGTTTCTCTTGAATCCTCACTGTCATTTACACTTTGAGGGGGCAGTGATGAAAACGTACGGTGTGAAGGAGAGGGCAAACAGCCTAAAGCTTGACCCTTCGACGTCACCTGTCGTTATCTTAAACTTGTGTCATTTAAGCGTCTAAGCTCACTTTATTAGCCTACGAGTGGACATCACCTGGACCTTTGGATCGGCGCAACAGTCCTGATAGTCACGTGTGTTGGGGCTCGATAAATATGTGGTCCCCCTTCCATTCCCTCCATCATTTTTCCCCCTCGAGATACTCTAAAACCCTTCTCAGGAAAAATCCTTCACCCTATAGAGACAGAAGTTACATCCCACACCTAGTGTTGCCTTTTTTACTTCCATCTTTTGCTCATACTGTCTTCATATTTTCCACTGAGGTGTGGCCATGCCAGTTCCTAATTTGGCCTAGTATCTTCTGCTAGGACCGTTGGTTTTAAAATTAATTAAAAATAAGTTTGAACCTTGAACGATTCGTAGACGGAATATCAAAAAAAATTCTAATTAGCTTAATTAATCAAATTAAATAACTCAAAAACCAAAAAATATGTGATTATGCATATGCGACATTAAATGAGAAGATAAGGTTAAAAATAAATTTTTCACATATACCTTGTATCGGAGAATTTCTGAACCGGCGAAATTCCTTCGAGCATTCCTCGTGTTCTTCAACTTTCGAGATTAATCACGCACTTGAACTCCAAGAACGATTTATGAATTTTTTCCACCAACAACCACCCATGAATTTCAGAAGTATATCTCAAGAGATTTTTTATAGGAATTTGAGTGTGGGCTCTCAAAACGATTGAAGAAGAAAAATCTAAAATTTTCTCCTTCGATATAATTTTCGGCGACAACAGGGAGAGAGAGGAAACATTTTTCTCTCTTGCTTTGTTAACAAGCAACTATATCTAACACAAGATCTATCTGCAATCAAATTTTTATTATATATTGATAAAATGTAATTTTTTATATTTACAAATATACCCATATATTTTTAAATGTCCAAAAATTCACTCTTTATATTCATAATTGCCAAAAATTACAATATTCCCTAGAGTTTGAGTTGTATCGAGATTCATCAATCCAATTGATTGATTTAATTTATCATTACCAATTAATTAATTAATTTATTTTTATTTACTAATTATGCAATAATTAGAAAATAATAAACTAATTAATGTCAATACATATAATCACACTTAACTCATTAAGTGATATCACCCATCACATATCGGTATAGAAAATATGGCTTGACACCAAAACACATTTTGATCCAATTTGCTTTGTTTCTCAATTCCTTTCCTCATGAGCTATTTCTGAGATCAAATGGACCCACGTGAACAAAGCTAAGGATTCAAATACCCAGTGAATTTATCTTCATAAATTTCCCGACCTATTTAATCCTGACATCGTATGAGTCCACTATAGGTTCGATGTCAAATTAACTCTCAATTCATGCGCACTACATTTTCTGTTGGTGTAAATAAACCCTTTTAGTTTTCACAGTCCACAGAATATTCTAATGTAATACCCGTCGTGAATATCAGTAACAAGAGCGGAATGCAAAATAACCATATTACCTCTCTTATTATTATTCGTTTAACTCTTATATTGACTGTGAATAAGAAATACATAATAGTGAATTGTATAAGATACAATTCACAAGTCTTAATCAATTACTCAATTCATTGAATATCTGACCAGGTTAATTTATTCACACACCCATCAGTAAAGCATAAGGTGATGTTGCTTTCATAATCCAACCATGAATTTCTATATATGTGAATCGCGTAACTCTAACTTAATTGAAGTACAATCCTAATAGCCAAGGTATTGCCCGTCAATTCGAACTCACTCATTTGACATATTAAGATTGCAACTAAGACAGGATTAAGGTAATTATGAAAATATCCTTAAGGTGTAACAATTAGATTTAGAGTTAAATAAACAGTTTGAGCTCTAAACTAATTTATTATCGGTCTATTCAAAATAGTCATAACATGTCTAGGTCAACCGTTTGAGTTTGCACTCTCATTGTCCAAGATTGGCATTCATTGGCTCAACCTAATAGTCGTAATTAGATTCGATTGCCCATGCGATCCTAAAACTTCGAATATCATTCTGAACTTTCTCAGAAAAGTTCATCTGGAGACGCATCAGTCTTCACTCTTCGTTCGTTGATGAAAGTTCCAGGACTTGAGTAATTTATAAACACACTTTAATAAAACTTTCAATTTATCCATAACAATCAATACTACTAATGTCTGAGAAATAACTAAATATCAATAAATAGTTATTACACGCTACTTTATGGACATATTCCAACAATCTCCTACTTGGACTTAAGTAGGCGTGTGCAATATCTTATTCCCAAACCCTCTAGATGACCATAAAAATATTTACTGCTTAAAGTCTTCGTGAATGGATCTTCCAGGTAGTTGACCATTGAAATATGGGTAACCACAACGTCTCCACGCTGAACAATTTATCTAATCAGGTGATTTCTATGTGTTTGGATCTCTTATGGCTTCTTGGTTCCTTGGAATTTGCTATAACTCCACTATTATCACAATAAAATTATTCTTGATTTGTTTTACATGCCCACACACGTTCTAGTATATTTTGAGGATTGGTTTGGAAGATCTTGGTGTGGATCTCACAGTCTGTTCTTTGTGGAATCTTACGCTTGTTGTCTTACTAGAAGATAGCGAGGACACTTGATAGACTTTGAGAGGAATGATTACTTTCTATGGATGTCTTTGATTTAATGTATAGACATATATAATGGATTTGTTTAGAAAAGTTATTTTTCATAAAAATTATTTTTGAAACTTGTGGCATCGCGATTATTTTTCAATCAATAAAATTTAAATAAACTGTCTCCGCTATGTGCCTCGATTTCCAACAATTGGTATCAGGGCGTCTTTATATATGTATAGACATAAATACTGTGTGGGTTTTCTTGCATTATTCTATATATATTTTAATATGTATAAATGAAGGGATGATTATATTTTTTGAGTGTATGGTTAATGATGAGTTATTAATTGTACGGTGACTTTTGGGTTTAGGCTTTATTCTTTTTCTTTCTTTAGATTTTGTGTATGCCGTTTGGGGCATAGAAATTTTTTCAAATTTTATTTTAAATATTATGTTGCAAAATTATGTACGCAAGAAGATGAAGATTGCAAGAGACGGATGCGGAGGAGAAGAGGAGGAGGTGGAACTGTCCCACTGCCAACGCACAGTAGTGGTGCCGGGAATGGCGCAGCCGCCAACAGCGTTGGGAGTGGCACAGCCGATAGCTCGCAGCAGTGGCCGGGCAACCGACAATGGTAGTGGGAGTGTCCCGCTACCACCGCCAGCGACAATCCCTGTGATTGTCAGGGTACGATTCGTAGATACCCTGATACGGTGCCCTATCTATGTAATTCTTCGTGAAAACCCTAATCCTATCTTTTATCTTTTAATTTTTAAAATTAATGTAATTTTATAATTAGTTATTGATTTTAGTTTTTAAAAATTAAAATTAATTAATTGATTGGATATGACCCAAGTTTGATAACTCATTAAATTATTTTTTGACTTATCAAATTCAATTAATTTTAAAAATGATAACTAATGGGGTTATTTAATTAGAAAAATAGTTTATCCTACATAAAAGAGTTTTTATCAAAACTTGAAGATTATGAAGATGGATGTCTTATGGAGAATGTGCATTTTTTTAAAAAATGTGTTTTCTTGTAGTCCAATGAGACTAAATTTAGAAATACTCAATAGTCACTCGGTTGATCATTTTTTTATTTATTTGTTTAAATAAATGTAGACACATTTGATTAATAACATGACCATGCATTAGTCGATCACATGGCATACATGAAACCCCACACAGTTTTATTTAATTATACATCTCATTAGTAGAAATATGATTCATTAGGATTGTCCAAATGTGTTTATATGAATTGATTTATGAAATAAATTGCATGTAAACTGATATGTTTTAATTAGTTGAATTTGATAATCATACCACTTTAAAGGCATATATTTAGTTAGGCCTTCAAGATAACCAACTTATTAAAAGTGTTTTATTAAAGTTTGATGAATGTAATTAATTAGTTATTCTAAGTTCACCTAATTTTGTCTTAGGCTCTTTAGAAGATTAAATGAATTTAGACCAATTAGATTAGATTAATAATTAATTTTACATTCATAGGGTTATGATAACTAGTAGTTAAATTTGAATTAATTGATTAGTTAGTAAGGAATACCTTAATTACAAAATAGTGAGTGGGAGAAAGTTGACATGTCAATGTAATCTATGGTCTCCATTATTAGTACAACAACGTGAGATACAATGAGGGCCTCGAGATGACTTTGTTTTCATCCCCCCTAAGGAAGGTTTCAAACTGTATCAATATCAAGGTTGACTTCTTTAGAAGATAGGATAAAGTGATATATTTTAGACTTGACTGACCCTAAGGAGGCATTTTCTAAATTAGGTCATAGATTCTAAAACAATGAGTTACACTCACAAAGTTACAATTAAGTTTTGAGTGGCTAATTGTGACTTGACCAAATAAACGGTACCTTAATATTAAAAGAGAAAATATGAGATATTTTAAATTTTAATAATAAGAATGAGAATGTCTCATAAACAATTTAAAATTAATATGTATAACATGCGATACCCCATTCTTACCTTTCTTACACTCGAAAAACTCAATGGTGATAACATTGTAAGATGAAAATTGAATTCTGATTTGATGTTAATATGTGAAAACCATAAGTTTGTCCTTACTATGAAATGTTCTGAAGAGCCCTCTATTGATGCCCTGGGAAATGTTCAGGACAAATATGATGCTTGAATTATAGATTCAGAGGCTACCATTGATGTGTGAAGTCAAGTTAGAATTATACTTGAATCACTCACACCTATTTCTTCTACGTTTCCTACTAACTATGTTATGAAGAAGTTATAATTCAACAAAACCCCATTGTTTAATGAACTATAGACTTTTGGTCACTCAACAGGAGTATGACCAAAGGGGACGAGGAAAATGTTCTTGAGTAAAATTCTTCTTCCACTGTTGTTAATAGTAACAAAATCCAAGAGGTCACCTAAGGCCAAGAAGAATAAGAAAGACAATAACTCCAAGAAGAAAGAACCTAAAGGGAAATATTTTCATTGTGGAGTTGAAGGTCACTGGAAGAGAAATTGTAACAAGCATCTCTGAGTTGAAAAAGAAAAATGTAAATTTGATTTACTTGTATTAGAAGCTTGTTTAGTGGAATATTATTTATCATCCTAGATTGTTGATTCAGGAGCCACTAACCATGTATGTTCTTCTTTGCAGATACTTGATTCTTCAAGGGAGCTTGCTGATGGTGAGGTGATAATGAGAGTTGGCAGTGGTGCGCTTGTTTCAGCAAAATCGTTAGGAACAATCTATTTAAATTTTGGATATAATTATCTTTGTTTTGAATAATATTTATTTTATTCTTAGATTCTCTCAAAATTTGATTTCTTTATCCTTGTTGCATGAACAAAATTTTGATAATTCTTTTAATAGTAATATGTTTATCATTTCTAAGAATGGATTCGATATTTATCATGTAAAAGTTTCAAACAAACTGTATATGCTTAAACTAATTGAATGAGCATTAAATAATTCAGAATTATTTAAAGTAACAAATCTAAAAAGTAACCAAGTACAAAATATTTCTCAATAATATGATACGTATCTATGACATTTTAGGTTGTGACAGATTAATCTAGACAGAAAAAACCTATTAACAAAGCATGGTGTTCTGAGAAAACTAAAGTTGGAACTCTTCCGATTGTGAATCTTGTCTAAAGGGTAAAATGACCAAGAGATCTTTCTCTGGAAAGGGCCAAAGAGCCAAAGAACCACTTGCACTAGTACATAGTGAGATCTGTGGATCGATCAATGTACAAGCTAGAGGTGGGTATGGGTATTTTATCACTTTTATTGACGATTACTCTAGATATGGGTATACTTACCTAATGCACAAAAAATTGGAAATTTTTAGAAAGTTTAAAGGCTTCAGAGCTGAAGCTGAAAAACAATTAGGAAAATCTTTAAAACACTTTGATTAGATCGAGGTGATAAATACTTGGATTTAAAATTCAAGGATTACCTACTAAAGTATGGCATTTTATCCCAACTCACAACACTTGGAACGTCACAGTAAAATAGTGTTTCAGAAAGGTGAATCTGAACCTTATTGGATATGGTTAGGTCGATGTTAAGCTTAGGTCTGATGCCGAATCAACTCTCGATTCATGCACGCTACATTTTCTATTGGTGCAAATAAACACTTTTATTTTATGGACCACAGAATTTTTCAACACATTACCCTTCGTGAATATCAATAACAAGAGCGGGATGTAAAATTACTACTTTACTCCTCTAGTTATTATTTCCTTAACTCTTTTTTTGACAGTGAATAAGAAAGAAATAATAGTGAATTGTCTCGTATAGTTCACCATATCTTATTCAATGATTCATTTCATCGAATACTCAGCCAAGTCAGTTTATTCACAAACCCATCAATAAAGCATAATGTGATATTGTTGAATTGCAATATCGCCACGAATTTTTATATCTGTGAATCACGCAACTCCAACATAGTTGAATCACGATTCTAACAGTCGATATATTGTCTAGCAATTCAAACTCACTCCTTTGGCGTAACAAAGATCTTAACTAACTAGGTCAAGTTTTATATTCACCTCAGGATTAAGGTAATTATGAAAATATCCTTAAGATGTAACAATTAGATTTAGAGCTAGATAAATGACTTTGCTCTAAACTAATTTATTACTGGTCTATTCAACATACTCCACAATATGTCTAGGTCAACTGTTAGAGTCTACGCTCCCATACCCCAAGACCGGCATCCTTTGGTTCAACCTAATAGTCGTAATCAGACTCGATTGCCTAGTCGATCCTAAAATTATGAATAACCTTTTAAACTATTTCAGAAGAGTTTGTCTGGAAGACCGCTCTGTCTTTACTTTTCTTACGTTGACAATAGTCATCACTATCACTCATATCCTAGGGATATGCACTTCAAATGGTAACCTACATTTTGAATGTAGTTCCTTCTAAGTCTGTAAGCAAGACATCTTTAGAGTTATGAAATTGCTCCAAACCTAGTTTACGTCATTTTCGTATATGGGGGTGTCCCACTCACATTCTTAGACCTAAGACTAAAACGTTAGACTCAATTTCTGAAGTGTGTATTTTTGTTGGCTATGCACCAGAAACAAGATGTTGGTACTTTTATAATCATAATGATCAAAATGTGTTTGTATCGACAAATGCTACTTTCCTCGAACACGACTAAATGGTAAACTACAAACCTCGGAGCAAAGTAGTTCTCGAAGAACTAGCATATGATGAGATCAGGCCATCTTCATCATTAATTGATAAATAACAAGCTATAGAAACCACTATTCATGTTCAGGAAACCCCGTTGCAACGTCTTATTAGGAGGGTTATAAGACAGCCTATTTGCTATGAACTTGAGACACATGTCCTAGTGTCAGACACTGATAAGGACGATTCATTAACCTTTAAAGAGGCAATGGATGATCCTGAAGAGGAGAAATGGCAAGATACCATGAATCAAGAAATGGAATCAATGTATTCCAGTTATGCCTGGGAACTTATAGATCCACCTAAAGAAGTCAGGCCCATTAGATGTAAATGGATCTTCAAGATGAAAAAAAGTTTAGATGGGAAAGTAGAGACTTTCAAGGCACGGATAGTACCCAAAGGCTATACACTTAAAGGGAATGAGTAGATTACGAAGAGACATTCTCTTCAGTTACCATGGTAAAATTCATTCATATTTTTTTATCCATAGTCGTTAGTTTAGACTATGAAATAGGGCAAATGGATGTCAAGATAGCATTTCTGAATGAATCTCTTGAAGAAAGCATATATCTGATACAACCAGAATGGTTCGTGAAATTATTAAATCATATGGCTTCGAACAAAATGTTGACGAAGCTTGTGTTTATAAATACTTAAAAGATAAGATAGTGGTTTTTCTAGTTCTTTATGTAGATGATATTCTTCTCATTGGGAATGATGTGGAAACTTTATCGAAAGTAAATAAGTGGTTAGCTGAGAAATTCTAAAAGAAAGATTTGGTAGAAGCGAGCTATGTTCTAGGCATCCAAATCCTAAGGGATAGGAAGAACAAGCTATTGGCACTTTCTCACGCGTCTTATATTGATAAGGTGCTAGGAAGATTCTTCATGAAAAATCCAAAAAATGTCAATTACCGACTAGACATGGAATTGTCCTTTCCAATGAGTAGTGTCCTAAGACACCTCAGGAGGAAGAGGATATGAGAAAGGTTCTTTATGCTTCATCAGTCGGGCGTTTCATGTACGTCATGTAATGTACGAGACCGGACGTCTGTTATGCAGTATGAATTGTTAGTCATTATCAATCAAATCCTGGTTTTGAACATTGGATTACAGTAAAGCACATTCTCAAGTGTCTTCAGAGAATGAGAAGTTATATGCTTGTTTATTCAGGAGAATACCTGAACCCCACTGGATATACTGATTCTAATTTTTAATTAGATAGGGACAATTGAAAGTCGACGTCTGGATCAGTATTCACCCTAGATGGTGGAGCTGTAGTCTGGAGAAGTATTAAACAATCAAGTATTACAGATTCTACCATGGAAGTCGAATATATAGCAGCTTGTGAAGCTTCAAAAGATGTGGTTTTGGCTTAGAAAGTTCTATATTAAGCTAGAAGTAGTACCAGATATTGATAAGCCACTAATCATGTACTATGACAATAGTGGGGAGGTAGCTAATTCAAAGGAACTGATGGGTTATAATAGGGGAAATCACATAGATAGGAAATATCATCTTATAAGAGAGATCATACACTGAGGAGATGTGATTGTTATGAAGATAGAGTCAAATTAGAACATGACTTATCCTTTTACCAAGACACTTCCAACGAAGTCATTTGAGGGCCATGTGCGAAACATGGAGTTGAGAGAGATGCCACATTTGTTTTAGAGTATGTGTAAAGACATTTTATTTGAAAATTAATAAAAGCGCATTTTTCTTATAATTGTAATCTCTGATTTATTATTAAATAATTAATATAAATATCTTAAAATTCTATATTCATTTAAGATTATAGATAATGAATAAAATAGTCTGTAATATATTAAATTAAGGAATCTTTAATGTATGATTGCTAGTACGGTTCGTTAAACATTTTGAATGCATGTGATCTAGATCTGTATCGCTGATGCGGATAGACATCTTAGTGTAGGTACTTTATATAATTAGATTATATAAGACATGATCGATGTGAATTAATATATTTATTAATTTATCATTTATCAAAAAAATTTAATACACATCAATCAGATGATCATATGTAGATCAGTCAAAATCCTGAGTAGTCATGACTCTTATACATGTCTACTGAATCATTTGATTCACGTATTAAGGTTTGTTTGTAAAATAGACTAGTGACTTTATTTTGGAGATTCAGTGACATGCATGGCTGGGAACGTGATCATATAAGATTTGGAATCTAAGCTTTCCAAATGAATCGTACATTGATTCCCTTAAGTGTTATGTCTAGAACTGAATGACTATTGAGCTCAAATTTATAATACGATTATAAATTGATCGTTCACAAGTGAATTAATGGTACTTAAGGATTAAAAGGTAATTAGAAGAGTAAAATAGTAATTTGATCAGCTCTAATTTATGAACCAATAATTGGAGGACAGGACTACATAAAGTGATTATGTCAAAAGACTACACGAGATTACTCTGTAAATATATTTTGTAATTACTAATAATGTAATTTCATATTTATAGTAGAGTAATAATGGAATAAATAAATGATATTATTTAATTAAAGAGTTTAATTAATAATCTGATTTATTGAAGCATATAATTATGGCTTCATGGTCCCCAAGCCACATCTGTACTACATAGTCTGAGTGTGAATATTTCAGGACATAACAAAATGACTAGTTTACAAAAAGAATTAAGTTTCTGGCGTAAGTATATAATTATGAGATAGTTATCTAAAATTAATTAATTAAATTAATTATTATAATTTTTACAAATTACAATTAATGATATCGATTGTTTTGAATTAATCGATAAGTGAAACAACATATTTGATTTATGAAATTAAATAATATTAAATTATTATAAGATAATAATTAAAATTTGAATTAACTAATCTGTTATTTTTTAACTAATAGATAAGTTAGTTGATAGGTGTGATCAGATAACTTATCTTTGAATTAACTGATTTCTCGATATTTATCTTATTAAAATAAATAATAAACTTAGAAAATTACCATGTGACATGTTGGACTGTCACACACCAATCATTGATTTTAAATCAAGGATTGGCAAGACACACTATAGTGCCTCACAGCATTACAATAGTTCATGGCACACTGCAGTCTAGCACAGGCTATAGTGGGACCAACTATAGTGGTAAATTTATAAATAATATATTATTTATGTAAACCCTAAAAAATCTAATGGGCCTTGACCAAGAATATATATAGATAATGTTATTGATCTCATTAAGAAAGCATTGGTGTGATTAATTTGTTAATAAAAACTCAGTGAATTCTCCAATTTTCTCTCAGAGTTCTGTCTCGAAAAGTCTTTCTCTAAATTTCTAGATTTCATGTGCTGAGTACATCTAGAGATATAAAAGTGTTCTTGATTTATTCGATGTTCCCACACATGTCCTAGTCTATTTTGAGGATTGGTTAGAAAGATCTTTGTGTGGATCACACAGTCTGTTTTTCGTGGAATCTTACGCTCGTTGTTTTACTAAAAGATAGTGAGGACGCTTGATAGACTTCGAGAGGTTTGATTACTTTCTATGGATGTCTTTGATTTAATCTATAGATATATAATGGATCCGTTTAGAAAAATTATTTTTCACAAAAATTATTTTTGGTACTTGTATTCTTGATTGTTTTTCAATCAATAAAATTTAAATAAATCACATTCGTTGCGTGCCTCGATTTTCAATACTTACGTACTTTTGGATCCTAGTTTTGAGCTTGACGAGGGAGACAATGTCGTGCTTGGCCTTTGACCACCTCATCTTGGAATGAGTGATCCCTCTTCTCAGTGTGGCCACCATCATATTATTGCTAGCGTTATCAACATGTAGGGATTCCAGGTTCAAACGATTCATATAGTCCTTCAGCGAATCATTAGGCAACTGTTTCATCGTCATAAGGTAGGAGGCTGGCCTCCTTCTCTCTCTCCCTCCCAAAAACTATCCATCAAATAGCTGGGAGAGCTCGGCAAACAACTGAATAGAGTTCACCTTCAACTGATCTATCCCGTTTTGGGCAAGTCCACTGAGCTTTAAGCGCAACATCTTACACATCAAAGGTTCTGGGATTTGATGCAAGTCCATCTAGACCTTGAAGATATCTAGGTGTGCAAACGGGTCATTGGTCCTGTGATAATGGGTGATTGGGGACATCTTCAATTTTGGGGGGAGTTTCACCCGCTGAATTTCCAGCGAAAATGGGAACTTGGTTTGCCTCAGGAGAGTCTCGACAGTAAGGGTATTCACGGTCAGTTCGGTCTAATTTTTTTTAGAGAAAAACTGGACCAAACTAAAATTACGGCCCTCCTATATGGAGAACCGAACCGACCATAAAATACTAAAAAATCTGAACCGACCAGACCAAACTTCAATTTGTCAGTTCGGGTAGGTTTTTTTGTCTCTTTGATTTAGTATCTTCTAGTTCATTTCTTCGTTTTGGTTCTTCACTCATCTATATTTTCTTTTCTTTTCATTCTCTTATGTTCTTAATTTGTCAGTCTCTCTAGTCTCTAGCATGTTAACTTACTAATTCATAAACTCCATTAAAGATATTGGTTTGAATCAATTTATATTGTTTTCTTTTATTCCATAAAATATCTTCAAACGACACATAGATCGACCTCTTCAAATGTAAATGAGCATGATAATGAAAGCTGGACAAATCTCAAACCCAAAAATTGCACACGAAATTTAGCACGACCGGTTCTTGCATGAAATAAAAAAATCAAGCAAAAAGTAAAATTCCAAATCTGAGTCACCGTCCATATCTGAGTCACATTCCAAATCTGAGTCATCGTCTAGATCGAAGTCACATTCCCGATCTAAATCGACAATGGTGGAAGCACATAAAAAATAGTTGAGTCACGATGAGGAGAGGATTTTCACTGAGAAAAGGAAAGAAGGTCTGAGTAAGACTAGGTTTAAGTAGGTATCACTTTGAGGAAGGCTAGGTTTGAAAACTAATATGCTATTTATATGCGGAGGTATACGGGCAGTTCGGTCTAGAATTGGCTGAAATTCTAGACTGAACCAAAAGTTCAATCCTCTCTTAATTGAAGATCGAATCGTCCAAACAAAAATAAAATCCATCCAAAACGATCAACTTCAGTTCAATCCAGATCGGGTTATACGGTCTAGACGGTTTCTGTACATCCCTACTCGTTAGAGGCCCCAACAATTTTCCCTCGCTCCTTCCTTAGCTCCTATATTAGTATCTCAATCTGTTGTTCTAAGCTCTCACCAATTTAGCTTGTCACTTTTGTGTCCCTAGGAGTTTTGGTAAAACGGTCATCCCTACCTTTAGTTCACTCTTCCACATCGGGGGCCACCTTGCCTTTTCTTAGGTGGTCATCCTCCTTGGCTCCCCGATCGTGGGAGGACCCAGCCGGTAACTCTTTATGCTTCTAGGGAGTAGTATAAGTAGGTAGCTGGGAATGGCCTTGTTGACAGCGTTGGTGACGGCCATCAATTCTCTCTTCATTTTTCTAACAATCTTAGAGAATGAACTGATTGATTCTTTCTTTTTCCTCTATGTGACCAAAGAGACAGTATGAGTTTCCTCTCACGATGAAGAGGAGGGTAGGTCTTCCTTCTTCGTTCCCAACCCATCATGGTTTTCATCAGAATGAGACGAGGATGACAATTTCATTTTATCTTTGGGGATTAAACAGCCCCAAGTGTTTGGTAGGGGAAGATGGTTTGGTTGCCATACCCCACAGACGGCGCCAACTGTTGTTACCAAAAATCTCAACAATGAGGTGACATGCAATCTCCTTTCCACGTTGCGATTCTCTCAGGTGGGAACCCGCACAACACAGACAAAGCTTTAGTACCTAAGTCAGTATTCTAGAAAAAAAATTGGCAGAGTTTCCCTTAGGAGACAATTGCTTACATAATACTGTTTGTGGAGGGGGTATTTATACCAAAAGCTTTGGAGGAAGATGCGTGTCGAATAACCTTCGGGTGAGGTGACGACCTTTCTTTGATATGATGAGCTGGGGGCGGCGTTTAATGCATTTGTCTCCCGAGCTGATCTAAAAGAGGGTGCATTAAATGTCGATTTACCTTTAGTCACGCCGAGCATGGTGGATATGATTGTTTGGTGGCTGAAGTCAAGCGGAGGCTGCCACAAGGGAGAAAATGCCATGTGGAGTGCTACTTTTGGGGAATAATAATTATGCCTAACATAGGACTAGCTGACCCCCTAGAGACCGACCTGGGGTCGAGCAACATCTTCTCAAGGCTTTATAACTTATGTTGGTCAATGTCGCCCAAGCTCCTTGGAAACCGACCTGGTCAGGTCAGTTCCCCTCCATTTTAGGAGCTCAATTCTTCAATCTCTTTTCCTTGATTTGAGCAGAGTCCTTTATTGTGGTCAACCACGTGGTGTCGCACCATACACCAATAACACACCATATAAAACTTTTTCATCAATATAACCATTGAGAAACAATGTCTTTATCTCCAAATGATGATGCTCAAGATCAGAAAATGTGCACAAGTGTCATGATAGTTCTAAAGGAGTCTTCAATGAAATTGAAGAGAAAGTCTTTGTGAAATCAATGTCTTCCTTTTAAGTAAAACCATTTGCAATAAAATGAGCCTCGTATCTTTGCACATCACCCTTTGAATCCCTCTTGATTTTAAATATCCATTATAAACAATGAGCTTCGCACATTCAAGCAATGGACGAGATTCTAAACGACATTGTCTATTATGGACTTAATCTCTTCATTCATGACATTAATCCACTTCTAAGAGTTAGAACTTTGCATGGGTTGATGGAAGTTGATACTTCTATCACTCTAATGTCATCCTCATGTTATTGGAGAAAGTCTATATAGTCATTTGGAATTGACTTTCAACTCTCTTGTGGATCTCCTTAATGACGTTTGTTGTTGATGTTGTCGAGTTTGCTCTTCAGAAATAATTTCTTCATTTTATGTGGGAAGTTGCTCAACATTGTCTTGACGTTTTGGACTTGTTATTTGATCAATGTCAGGAATAGGAACTTGATCGTTATCAAAGTAATTATGGGAATAGTAGTAAATATCTCTTTATAGATAAAGTCTCTAAACTTATTTCTCCCCCCAAACTCTATCCTCAAAGAACGTCGTAGTTCCCATTTTGAAAATTGAGTTATCTATGGGATCATAAAACTTGTAACCAATTGATCTCATAGAATATCCAATAAATAGCAGGTAATAGTTCTATTATCCAGTATCTTTTCATTCGACATATAAGGCACTGCCTCAGCTGGACATATGCAAACGTGAAATGCTTTAAACTAGACTTCTTGCCCGTACAAATCTTATAAAGGCTTTTGGTAGTCACTTTAGTTGGAACTCTGTTGAGAATATAAGTTACAGTCTTTAGAGCTTCTCCCTAGAGAGATTCTGATAAGGTGGAATGACTAATCATACTCATTACCATGTCCTTATCCTTAAGTCTCATATTCCATCTATCAGCTACATTATTCATGCCAGGGATCCCAACATTGGTGTATATTGAGATTATTCTACATTCCTCTATAAATTTAGCAAAGGGCCTTGGACGTTGCTCACCTGATATGTTGTATCTTTAATAGAATTCATCACTAGGGTCAAATCTAACGCTTTTAACTCTCTTTTTTAAGTTGGTTCTCAATCTTATCTTTGTAATCCTTGAATACTTCTACTGGCTAGGACTTCTCGTGAATGAGATAAAGGAGCCATAACTTGAGTAATTGTCGATGAACGAATGAAACATTGTTGACCATTCTGAAAATCAGTAGGTAATGCTCCACAAATATCCATATGAGTTAGTCATAAGATATCTGATACACAGTTGGCACCTAATCCTATATGTTTGTTGTTTCTCTTTAATACAATCAATAAAAGTCGCAAAATCTGTGAAATCAAGGGAATCAAGAATCCCATCAGATGCAAGCCTCTCAATTCTACTTTTAGAAATGTGACTTAAGGGCTTGTGCCATAATGAAGCACAATTCTCATTGGTTATTTTTCATTTCATACCATGGGTACTAGTACGCAAGGTTTCATTAAATAAGGCAACTATATCAAGAAAATATAGATTATCATATCAGGATAAGAATCGGTACCAGCGATATTTGAATTCTAAGATAGACTAAAGTGACTATTTCTAAATAAATAAGAATAATCAAACTTACTCAAAGCAGAAATATAAACTAAATTTCGTCTAAAAGATGGTAGAACATTTGTCTCCTTTAAATCCAAATAGTATCCAGTCTTTAATGCTAACCTAAAAGTCCTTGTAGCCTCAATCTCCACTAATTTATCATTACCCGCATAAATGAATCTTTGCATTACTTGGCCTTCGAAAGCTTAGACAACCCTATATAGACAGAATCCATACACTAAATATGTCTTTGTAGTGAAGCTAAATTAACCTCAGAGAAAACCAGAGTGAGAAGTGTACCTTTCTTTGCACAACAAATGGATATTTGGTACAATCCATTTTCATATGTCCAATATTTTGGTAAAAGCAGTCAACAACTTGCTTCTTTTATTGTTCTTTTAAGTTGGATCGCTTGCAGCTTTCTCATCCTTCTTCCTTTTCTTGTTCTTGTCCTTGGAGTTACTGTCTAAGTGAGCACCTTCGGTCTTTTTACTTCAATCTTTCTTCATCTTGCACACGATGAGAAATTAGCTCATTTAGAGACCATTTATCTTTTTTATGGTTATATCTAACCTAAATTTGACTAAATTGTGCAGGAAGGGAAATTAAAAGTAAATGCATGAGCAAATCCTCAAACATCTCTAGCTTTGAAGCAAGAAGAGATATCTTCATGATGTAGTCCCTTATATTTCATTTTTCTTTGTACCTTATTGAAATCAAGTTCGCTAGAAGCGTTCTTCTTTCATCCTTATAATTTTTAGCAAAATGGTTTTAAATTTCCTCAAAGAACTCTCCTTGGTAATAGTAGCCTTTTCGGATACAGGACCCCGTATGCTTCTGAAATTCTATGTTTTATGAGCATGAGATTCATGATTTGAATGATGTCACCTCTTAAAGTCCCATTTAGCCTCGCTGAAACTTTTATCTATAAGATTAGTGGGCCGTTCAATCCTTAGTACAAGTTTTAGATCCATGCATCCGAGAACGATCAAGACATTCTCTTTCCAATCCTTGAAGTTGGTCTCATTTAACGTAGAATGGAACTAATATTTGCAGATATGGTAGGATCAAATGCATTAACTGAACAGAGTATGAAACAAACAAAATAATATGTTCACATAAGAATTCAAATTAAACAATCAATAAATTCAATGGTGGGCCCTATCACAAGATACCTAACACATCAATAGTATCTAGTTTTTGGACAGAGATATTAATTTATAAGTGGTGCTCTTGGTGTAGTAATCAAATACCTACAAAAAATCTTGTCAAACAAAAAATCTATCTTTAGACCAACTTATTGTTGACATGGAATACTTTATAATTATCACATATTTATCACCACGGGTGAACATATAATTCAGTCATATATTGACTTTCTATTAGGTCAGTTAATACTCGCATGAATTGCATTCACACAATCATCGTGGTGCGAAAATGATTTACCGAATTCAAAGGAAATGATTAAGCTTTTGAAGAAAAATCTGAAATCGTTAAATGAACAACATCAGTCCAAAATGAAGAGGATGTGGTTGTTATTAGTATTATCATGGTTTGTAATTATGTTTATGTTATTAATAGGATGCCCCAAAGAAGATGTTAGTAGTGGTTTATGTAAATTAGGCTAAAGTTTATCTGTTTATCTAGGTGTGTGACATTATGTAGTAGTTAACTTATTTAGTAGTCTTTCGATGTAACTAATGTCACAATATGGATTAACTATGAATGAACATTTCTACTTATTCGGTACTTCAATTATGAATAAGTATTTTAGTCTTCTAAAATTGGCATGAGTGCCAAAGAACCTTCATACAAGCTACAAAAGAAATAATTCAAAGTAGAAGTATAGCTGTAGTTTTTGTCGAACCCAAGTAAGCTCACTGGTTCAATCTGATTTCTTATTGTCCATCACAAGGTGAACTTTCAATTTTAGTCATCCATCATCCTCTTTCCACTATCTATTACATCCAAAATACATCCAAACCGATGCTAAAATCATATCTAAAATAATAGGTTCTGATTATCGAAAAACCATCCATCAAAATACATCTTAAAATGTCTCAAAAAGAGTTTAGAAAGGCATCCAGTAACACCTATATCAACATATTAACATCCCAAAAAACCATCCAACAGCACCTATATCAACATATTAACATCCCATAAAAGAATCCCAACACCTATTAACATGCCCAAATCACCCATATTAACATCCCAGCACCCATATCAACATAAGCTTAATCCATCACAAAAAATAGCACCAGAACCTGTTAACATCCACTAAAATAGTATCGAGAAGCATAAAACAGTATCACAAATGCTATACAGTTTACATTACAAAAGCATAAAACATAATCATAATACATAATCATAAAACAGAATCCCTTCCAACAGTAGCACATCTACCCCTTCCTCGACCTCTCCTAATAGTAGTAGCATAACTGCTTGATTGAGTTCCAGCAACATTACTTGCTTCAGATAGAATCTGAAAAGATAAAGTATTGTGAAAATCAAATATATATTGAAATGAACATAAACAAAACATATTACATGTAAAGTAGAAGCTTACTCTAAATCTCATGAACCTCTTTGCACCCCTATTGGTGCCTATAACAGTGTTCTTCATTCTTGGGCTAGCATTTTTCTTTGCAGCAATTGGAGCTCGCTTACATGTCCTCTTATTGTGCCCAATTGTGTGACATTTACTACAAGTTAGTGTCCCATTCTTTCTCTTCAACACCATTGGATTTGTTGGCTCATCATTGTCTCTTCTTCTTTGTTTCTTTGGAATCCCAGGTGGCCTTTTGAACTTTGAAGGCAACACTATATTTTCATCATTGGTGACTTTAGGCCAAAGGTTTTGCCCATTACATGGCCGTATAAAATGAGAATAAGTAGACAACATTGTATCTTTGTGATAGAACTTATCAATATACTCATCAGAGTTACTGCCCATAAAGTAAATACATTGTATGGCATGCACACAAGGAATACTAAATACATTCCATCTATAACAACTACAAGACTTAACATCCAAGTCAACCACATACATGTCTCTTCCACAATCAACTTCAAATTTATGTTCTCCATTCCATACAACTTGACAATTCATAGAAGCCTCAACAGACTTCTACAAGAAGATGAGATATTCCAACACAAGGTAAAAATAGAAGTTGTTAAAAGGTTATGTGCATATTTGGCAAATCTCGTATTAATATATGATAGCACAATTGATAGCTATCTTACGATTCTAAGTTTCTGACTACATAATCCTATAATTTCATTACACAATTGCAACTATAATTAGGAAGAATCTAATTATGAAATCGATGATGAGTGTTAATGAGCCATCTAAAAGTGTGTGACATGCCTCTACAGCTTAAACATGCAACTAACAGTCAACAACAGGCCAAAAAAATAGTTAGTGCAAATGTAACATCAACTTATTTAATTATGATACTAAGAAGAGACTATCACTACTATCATAATTTTAAGATAAGATTCTTTTATAACTCAATAACTGATTGTAGTTACTTCAATCTTCATGAAGTACAATATAACTGAAAAAAATAAAAAACTCAAAGTTGAAGATTAGGAACATTGAAGGGAAGGTGACATTTACTAAGGGAGTAGAGGACCCACATAAATTAGAGAACAACACTCGATTTGGTAACTCGAGCAGAACTTGAAGACCAGACTCGAACCCTAATTTCTAAAAATCAATGAGCAAAACTCGAACAGAACTCGATTTGGTAGCTCGAACCCTAATTTTCTGAATACTCGAATAACAGAACAGACTAGAAATCGAATACCAGACTTGAAAAATTACCTCCTCCAAATAGAGAGCTCAAACCTGCTCAGAGTCTTTCGATCACCACGGTAACTCAAGCAAAACTTTGAAGACTGCGATTTGGTAGATCAATTTCGAGCAGAACAAGCGATTTGGTAGGGCGATTTTACGAACCCTAATCGCCTACGGGAGGAGGACTGCGTTTTAGGTAGGGGTGGTAAATTTTTGAAGGTGAAATTTTGAGTTTTGCTTTTATTCGGTGTTAATTTTAGGTTGGGTTAATTTTAACGTCATGTCATTTTACCACGTGGCAGCTTGATAACTTAAAAAACTGATGTGGCGTTAAATTACTTGCCATGTAAACAAACCGTGACAGACTATTATTAGTTTTAAGCTGAGATGTTACGGAAGGTTTAACGTGAATGTAAAATTTAACTGTAAGGTCTAATTTATAAATTTTTAAAATATAAAGTCTAAAATAAAAATGATCTCAAACTATAAGAGGTACGCTTAATTTTTTAATATCATGTATCATTGAGCTTATAAGATATCCTCAGGACTTTATGGTTGATTTGATCGTCCATTTGACTTTCTTTGTGCAACTCCATCGTGCGAAACTCACATTATAAATGAAGATTTATTTTTTTAAATATAGTACAAATTTCCCTAAAAGAATTTAGGGATATTTTGTTTCATTTAACATAATAAAGTGTGTCAATTGCCTAAAATAGTATTTGTTCCAGTCCTTCCATTTCATTATTGACCTTTCATATCTTAACCAATTAAAAAATGAAAAGAATTACCACTTTCTTGCATGGTACTCACAAAATGAATAATTAAGGATTTAAATAGTTGAGTACAATTATTAACCCAATTAATCAAAGTGAGGATTTATCTCATTGTAATTTGAGATTCAATCCCCACATATTCTCAATTACTCAATTACATAAAAAAGAACATAATTAGTTTGTCACATGTAATAAATCAAAATTTTGAATATATAAGATACAAGTAATCGATTGTCACATTTCCTACTTGATACCCACATTGTCGGGGTGTCTTTCAAACGCGTTTCTAGTTTAGTTGATTGGTTCCTCTGTAAGAAGATAAGAAAGAATGATTAATCTGTTACAACAAGTACGTAAATCAAAATTGCACGATATAAATTGAATTTTTAACTGAAAGGAAAATAAAAAATATATGAGGAACGTCAGTTTTCATTTGAATAGTAAAGGGCAAAAAGTAAAAAATAAAATAGGTGACATAGCTAAAGAAAATGAATTAGCAAGAGAATTTTTTAGATGAGTAGACACCAAACAGAATAATATCTCTCGTCTCTTAAGAGCTTCCCTCTCTATATGAGTGTTGACTTCTCCTAAAGGTGAGACTTTCTAATCTTTTGTATTCAATCATTCTACCTACCTATTCTAAAATGGAAAATCTAGCAAAGTAATGGCAGTTGTTATCTCTAACTGCAGAGGAAGAAAAGGTTTAGAGATAGAGGAATTTCATATGGGAAATGTTGACCCCTTTTGTGTTTGGTAATCCAAGTTCTGGCTCAAAAATCGATAAACAAAACTGTGTTCTATAATGCAATTCCAAAAATCTGGAATGTAGCAAAGTGGATATGCATAAAGGAGATAGGACAGAATATGTTCTTAGCCCTCTATAGTCACCCAGCTGACAAACTCAGAGTTGTAAGAAACAAGCCATGGTGCTTTGATAAGGCCCTTATTTTGCTGGGAGAGTTAGAGGGATACATACAACCATCAACGGCCATTCTGAATGAATTTTGTTTTTGGGTGCATGTCTTCAATCTACCTATTATGTGCATGTCGAAGGAAATGGGCAAACGAATAGGAGATTATATTGGACAATTTATTAGCATTGATGAGGGACCGGATGGTACATACTGGGGGAGATATTTGTGAATTATAGTTCGCCTGAACATTGATTTTCCATTACCGAAAGGGCTAAAACTTATAGTTCCTTAAAATCCAAAAGAAATATGGGTAGATTTTTAGTATGAAAGGCTTGGGGATTTCTGTTACATATGTGGAAAGCTATCCCATGTGAGTAAAGATTGTGATACGGTGATAGAGGAAGGCTCGAGAGGATCACGCAGAAGATATCAATATGGGGCGTGGATGCGAGTTGAGGAAATGGCAAAATCACCAAGAAGGAAAGAGAAAGAAGATGATTGGTCTCTTCTTCATCATCTCAAGTAAAGGTTAGAAGCTCGTCGTTTCATACAGAAATGGAAGCAGCAAGCAAGGGAGGTGAACTTGCCGGAAAGAAAATGGCTCCGATAAATGTGGTAAGAGAAGAAGAGAGGGAGCAGGTAGATGTCCCATCTAGTGCACAGTTGGCACAACTTGTTCCCATCAACTAAGAGACAAATAATACCACTTATAAAGGGACGCGCGGGAAATCTAGTGGTAGACGTAAGGAGCCAATGGATTTAGGGAATGATTATGGTGAATTTGGTGGAGAAAGTGCCCAAAATATCTAAAGTGGTAATTTGGGAAAGGAAGCCGTGTATTTAGTGGGCCAAAGTGAAGACCCACAAGCTATTCATGAACAACCCATGGAGGAAAATAAGTTTGGAACGAAAAATGGAGATCTAAAGTGGCCCAATCTGTATATATTGACTGGAAGGAACGATGTTACATGGAATATTAAGGGGAGGCAGAACTGCTTGGCGTCAAAAAATGGAAGGGTTATCATCGGGCAAGGAACTCAGTATCTCTAGGCATTCAACAGAAAAATAAAGCAAAGAGGAGATCTTCTTTTTCGGATGCTATCTTCACAAAAAAAGAGTTTCTAATTTGGTCTCTGATTCTTGTTCTTCAGCAGCGGGTTCCGATTCTCAGACCTGCTGCTCGCAATGAATTTCCTAAGCTGGAAGCGTGTAGGCTTGGGAACCTACGGGCGATTCATGCATTAAGGAGTTTTATCTCTGAAAAAGATCCTAAATGTATTTTTCTTTTGGAGACAAAGCTGGATAAGAGGGGTTTTGAGACAGTGATGAGAAAACAAGGTTCACGAATGGATCCAGTGTGCCAAAGGAAGGTCTAAGGGGAGGTTTGGGCATTTTATGGAAGGAGGAGATAAATTCCAGCCTCTACTCGTTCTCTCAAGGACGTTGATGGGCTGATTAATATGCAGAATCGAGCGAAGATTAACTTATTTTTATGGAAATTCATATAGATCATTGAGACTCTATTCGTGGTCTTTATTAGATTCCTACACAATTTACTAAATCTCCCTTAGTTAATAATTGAGGATTTCAATGAAATATTCTCACATTCAGACAAATTTGGGGGGATCAATGAGACATGATCCTGCCATGGAGAATTTTAGAGAATGTATGGATGATTGTGGTCTAATTGGTTACCGTTTAGAGGACCAATTTATACATGGACCAACAGAAGGGATAGGGATGATTTAGTGATGGAAAGACTTGATATGGCTTTTGCAACGCAGGAGTGACATATGCTTTATCTGGAAGCAATTGTTCATTACTTAGGCTTCCTATCATCTGACCATTGCCCTATATTGATCTATCTTCAAAGAAATGAAAGTGAGATAAGGAAAGGAAGAAAGCGAGTTCGTTTTAAAGAATATTGGTGCTGTGATGAAGAATGTAGAAAATCATTAAGGATGTATGGAATGGTGTGTGTGTTGATGGGGATAGCTTCAAAATTGGAGAGGGGTTAAATAAGTGTGCTTCGGTCCTCACTAGATGGAGCAAGGAGAAGTATGGAAAATTCTTCCAAAAAATTAAGGAAGCTTAAAGCAAACTAGATGCACTATATCAGAACCCGAATATGAGATGGGACTCTCATCAGTTTAAAGCTTGCCATGAAGAATTGGATAAAATTCTTCATCAAGAGGAAATTTATTTGTCACAAAGGGTGAAGTTGGATTGGCTTAAATATAGGGATGCGAATACAAAAAATTTCCACGCTAAAGCGTCCGCAAGGAAAAAGAAAAATTGGATTGACAGGTTAATGGGAAAGGACGGCAGTTGGGTGGATAATCAAGAGAGTATTAGCCATTTAGCGGTTAGTTATTTTGAAAACATCTTCAGTTCTTCCAATGCTACTTGGGAAGAATTTGAGGTGGTAATGAAGAATATTAACCGCAAGGTGATGATTCAGATGAATGATCAAAGATTATACAGTGGAGGAGGTGGAACGGGCTATAAAGGAGATACATCGTCAGAACAAAAGCATTGGGACCTCATCAGGAATGAGGTAACTAAATTTTGTTTATATTGTTTGAATCGGAATGTTGACCTATCTGAAATAAATGGAACCCTTATTACTTTAATTCCAAAAATATCAGATCCTGTTAGCATAGCTGATTTTAGACCTATTAGCCTATGTAATGTGTTGTATAAAATTATTTCTAAAGTAATTGCACGTAGGCTTAAGGATATTCCGCCATACATTATAAGTGAAAATCAATGTGCATTCATTAAAAATCATTTAATCACGGATAATGTGTTGACGGGTTTTGAGGTCTTGCACTCGCTCTCGACTCGTAAAAAGGAACTAGAAGCGTAGTGGCTAGCAAACTGGATATGAGTAAGGCCTATGATAGAGTAGACTAAGTGTATTTGTAGAATATTATGGAGGACTTGGGGTTCTATGAAAATTTTATAATTAATGCCATGAAGTGTGTTACCTTAACCTCGATGGCAGTGCTTATTAATGGCAGACATTCATCTTCCTTTGTGCCTAGGAGAGGTTTTAGATAAGGGGACTCATTATCCCCGTACCTTTATGTGATTTGCTCGGAAGGGCGGTTGAGGCTAGGAATGTTAGCTGTCCTAGAATTTGGAGGAATGAACCATCAATTTCACATTTACTCTTTGCGCATGGTTGCCTCCTCTTTTTTTAGGGTTCGAAAAGGGTATGTATGAGCCTAAACAGATTTTGAATGATTATTCTAAGGCTTCTGGACAATGCATAAATTTCTCAAAATTTGTGGTTTCCTTTTCTCCAAATACTGCTTTTTATACCAAATCTATGGTTACGTCTATGCTTAATATATCATTGCTTGGAGGATTGATACTTATTTAGGTTTACCAGCCTTTATGGGTTGATCAAAGAAAGCCATGTTTGGCTATGTAAAAGATAGAATGCATAAGTTACTTATTAAATAGAGGGAAAAACAATTCTTAGTAAGGGGAAAGAAATTCTATTAAAAGCATGCAGTCAAGCTTTACCGGTCTATGCTATGAATTGCTTTCGTCTCCCTATTGGCATATGTAAGGATCTTGAGAGATCCATGGCTAAATTTTGGTGGCGATTTAATGAAAAAGGAACGAATTTGCATTGGCCTTCTTGGAAGAAGCTTTGTATTCCAAAAGCGGAAGGTGGTCTGGGTTTTAGGGATATGGCTTGTTTTAATCAAGCCCTTCTTGCAAAACAAAGATGGAGGATTTTTGTAATTCTTCATACCTCAAAGCCAAATGCAGAAATAATGCTTCGGTGGTTCGGAAGAATATTTTGTGGGGAAGAGATTTATTAAAAACAGATTAAGGTGGTGTGTTGGTAATGGGAAGAATATCAATGCTTGTGTAGATGCTTGGATTCCCAAGCCTTTCTCCTTCAAACCTTTGTGTAAATCACCAATTAATCCAGGAGTGATGGTGGCTGAATTTATTGAAGGAGATAAATCGGTGAAAGCTAAACTTGAGAAATCCTTTGATAAAGATGATGTGAATTTGATTGCATCAATTCCCCTTACAAAACATCAACACTTTGATAGATTAATTTGGCGTTGGTGAAGAGTGGGTATAGATTGGTGTTGAATGGGGATATTGATAAATGGTAGCTCTGGAAAATCTTTGATTTGGTGGAATAAAATGTGAAATCTTTATATTCCCCAAAAATCAAAATCTTTCTTTGAAAGGTATCCAAAAATATCCTCCGGACTTTTTTTAATCTAGCAGAAAAAGGAATTGGAAGTAGTTGGCAGTGTGCTTTGTGGCGAAATGGAAACATTTGTGCATGTTTTATTCACTTGTAACAGAAACAAGGAAGTGTGGAGGAAATTTATGAATATTATTAAGGGAGATGCAAACTTTAAATTTATTGATGGGGGATCCCTTGGATGCTTTGGAGAAAAAAAATAATCTTAACTCCCGAACCTTTGCTTTTGATGCAGTTGTTTGCTAGTTTATATGGTATTCTAGAAACTGTTGGGTGCATAATGGCATTTTTCTGATGGAAAATGAAATTATTGATAGGGCTAAAATATACTTTCATGAATGGGATATGTTACATCATTTAAATGCAGGGAAACCAAAGGCCCCGAGGCAAGAGGCAATGAGATGGACAAGACTAGAAGCAGGCTCTTTGAAGATGAATGTTGATGTGTCGTGTTCGTAGAAAGGTTCGGGATTGGGTTGCATTGTTCGGGACAATAATGGAAAGGTGATTTTGGCTGGATCTTTATATTTGGACGCTAAATTGGAGGTGTTTGCTGCAGAAATCAAATATGTTTTTGGAAGGTTTGAAGCTGGAAAAATCAAGAGGTTTAAGGATTGACAAGATTGAGACGGATTCTACGAAAACAATTGCTACCATTTAGTCTTCGAATCCGATGTTAGCTGAGTGTGATAATGTGTTCGAGGTATTAATATGGAACTTTCCCATCATCCTAATTATGACATTAATTTTATTCGAAGATCATGTAATTTTACGGTAGATAGGATAACTAGTTATATCAAATATCTTTTTTTATATTTGGGAAGGGATTCCTCCGACATTTGTATTTCTAATTGTTGTTAAAATAAATTTCTGCTTTCAAAAAGGTAGACACCAAACGAGAACATTGTAGAAGGATCACAATAATTATCACTTAATCTAAAACATAAATCATAATTAAAAAGAAAGAAGAGGCGTGAAACTTCAAGACCCATCCTCTAATCTTCCTATTAAAACCCTATAAAATTCTCCATATATAACCTCTCCAACAATTACTTAACCCTCCAAAAACATAACAATATCTCTTATTTCCTACCTCTTTGGTGATGAAACTTTGGACCCATTTCTTTCTTTGGTAAATAAATGTCCTGTCCTTAGCACACCCACAGACTGGAAGGAGACTCCACAGGCTCACATATTCATAGCTGATCTTCCGGGACTCAAAAAGGAGGAAGTGAAGGTTGAAGTTGATGATGGGAGAGTTCTCCAAATAAGCGGGGAACGGAGCGTGGAAAATGATGATAAAAACGATAAGTGGCACCGTGTCGAAAGGTGTCGAGGCAAGTTCCTGAGGAGGTTTCAGTTGCCGGGAAACGTTAAGGCGGATGAAGTTAACGCAAGTATGGAGAATGGTGTGCTTGTTGTGACCGTGCCTAAACAAGAGGTGAAAAAACCTGAAAGGAAGATGATTGAGATTGAAGGAAATTGAAGAGCTGAGAGAATTTGCACCAAGGAAAATAAATTTGAAACTTTGTGCAGTGTGTTTTGGTTATGTTTGGAAATGTGTGTGATTGTCTGTTTACTTTAGTTTATTATCCATGTTTGTAGTAATTATAAACTAAACGGTTGCAACTAATAAATAAAGTACCCTATATAAAATCCATTTAATGTGTTTTGCCCAATTACTTTTTGTTTCTTTCTCTCACGTTTTGTATGGATATAGTTTTTTTAAAAATCTTTTAATAAATATTAGAGATCATGTTGAATTTGATCCGTTGATACATACAAAAAATTATTCAGTGAGCGATTGTAATTACTTTTTACAGGTTCATGTCAAGCGAAGAGATATCATTTAATGAACCTTACTTTCCATCATTTTCTTGATTTTTTTGGATAGAGATGAAATATGAATTCATATATTGTTAAATACTGAAATAATTTTAGATACAACTCAGATCCCATTCACTTTCTACAAGAGTTTCAATGAATAAAAAGATGTGACAAAAATTATTTTTATTTTGTATTCTAATTGCTATATTTTTCCCAAAAACAATTCATATAGATAAATGTATAATCTAATCTCTAATCCAAAAAAGTAGGACATACAGATTTTTTGTGTGAAATTATGACATTGGAAAATAATTGTGTTGGCCAACTTTATAAAGGGAAAGACGTGTGTCATATCAACCCCTTTAATGCAATTAAATATTTTAGGTTGTTTGCTCAACCTTAATAAACAAATTTCAAAATCAAGCATTTTTAATCTAAAATATCATATAAATTACAAATGCCATTATTAAATCATATTTTATCTATAATCTATAATTAAAAGTGATAAGACAATGAGAATCATTTTTGAATCATTTTATCCAACCACAAATCTTAATTTTTCTTGAATGACTATCAAGATATTAATCCAATAATAAATTTTAAATATTTATTTTTCATAAACATCCAAAATATTATTAATTAATTACTCTCAATAAGTTATTTTAAATTAAATTTACATTATTTTTATTACATATAGACTAAAAACTTTAATTTTAAAAAAGGGAAAGACTCGTGTGAAAGAATTTAATGAAAATGAGACTCTAGGTTTTGTTTAAACGATATCAATACCCTTGGGAAGAGAAATTGCCATTTTTATAAGATAAAAGACTTATTTATCCCTTATAGTCAAGAAATTACATTTGAGTCCCCGCCCTCAACCTTCGATGTCGCAACTCTCTCTCTCTCTCAAGCCTCTCTCACAGATCTATCTCTCTTACAAATCTTTCTCTCAAAGCTCTCTGTCTCTCGCAGATCTCTCACTTTCATAGATCTCTCTCTCGAAGCTTTGTCTCTCACATATCTCTCATGAAGGTTCTCTGCCACTCGTCTCTCCCTCATTTCAGATCTCGTTCTTGAAGTCAAAGCGTCTCTGCATTTCTCATCTTTCCCTCATCTCAGATCTTAGATGTTGCCTCTCTGTCTCTCATGCGACTGGATCTGGATTTGGAACTCTCTAGGAAACATGATAGAACAAGCGGTAATCATCAAGGGCTCGTAACCTGCAACTTTGAATAATTTTCTCTCTTTTTTCCTTTGAGATATTAAATAAGCAGGTGGGTTTGGTGGGGAAGGGTAGATAATTGTTTAATTTGTTCTATTAGTGGTTTTACTTTTAAATATTGTCTGGGATAATTGATTTTGTATTTATGTTATATGTTCTCTTTTCGATTCTATTCTAGTGTATGTATGACATGATTCCTTTCTTTCTTTCTTGGATGCAACTTATTTGATACTTTATGTTTATGTTTTTTTTGTTCGATTCTATTCTGTATTTTTTCACCTTCCGTTTTTTGGTGATTTAACTTTGTATTCTGCTAGTTTAATGTTAATTAAGGAGAGTATAATAAGTTGAATCTGTCCAATGTATTTTCTTTTCTCCTTTTTCAATCATGCTTGAGTTTTGGATTAATACGAGTCTTACCCGTACACTTCTCGTTCTTTGTATTTGTATAGCATATTCATCTTCCTATTTCTTAATGTAATTTTTATCAATCAACGTAGGCTTATTGTCGAGGACTTCCAGTTACAGAAAGAGATCAGATTCTTCTCAGTTTGTTTGCAAAAACAGTATCATAGTATCAAGCTTTAAATTATACCTGTCAAAACCATTGCTTGTCAGTTTACCTTGAGAGCTTCTGCTTCAGTTGTTTCAGCTTCAGATAGCTACCAGAGGTTGGGTTTAGTTTGAATTTATATTTTAACCAAATTTTGGTCAATTTATAACCAAATGTTAACTAAATGTTTTGCGAAAACAACTGGATGAATGCTTTAGTGAAGGCCATCTATAATTAGCAGGTCTTAATGGAAACAAAGATGATGTGATAAACTTACTTCAAGCAAATTATAAATATGTGGAAGAACAGCTGAAAACATGTGCTAAAGGCATTGAAGATGGCAATTGATATATTTAATCATGGGCTTGACGTTGAAGACTCTAGATTTTAGGATGTTTATTATGTGAATCAATGTTGATGTATTAAAATTTTCATACTATAATCATGAAATACAGATATTGTGACTGAATCTGCCTGGATATTTGAACTTTCATACTGTAAATAACTATACTCATCAATGTTAGGATATTCGTTGGAAGCTGCCTCTTTGTTGGAATCTGTCTAGATATTGTTAACACTTGCCTAGATATTTGAATTTGTTAGGATATTTGAATTTGCCTGGATATTGTGAATAAATGTTGTTCTTTCTCTGTAAAAAAAATACTATTTTTTTGGATGTCATAATTTGTTAATGCAAGTTGTTTGGGATGTCATAAATTCATACCCCATATTACCTTATTTTTGTTTGTTATGCTAGACCATGGTCTAGTAAATAATATTCTGCTAGACCGTAGTCTAGCAAGTGTTAATTTTAACACAAAACTACTAGACCATGGTCTAGCAGAATATTTTCTACTAGACCATGGTCTAGCAACCTGGCATGAACAAAAATTCTTATGTTTTGTGATGACTTATATTGTTAATGCAGTTTGTTTGAGATGTCATAAGTTTAGACTCGTGCGTTGTTTTTGTTTGCTCTGCTAGACCGTGGTTTAACAAGTGTTAATTTTAGCACAAACTGTTAAACCATGGTCTAACAAAAAAAATACTTGAGTCACAGAATGTAAATAATCGAGTCACATAATTATCAACATATTTACAACACAAAAATATTTTGATCTATTAACAACTTCATCTTTCCTTAACATCTTTACACAAAAATGTCAACACCTATGAAATTCTACCATGAAACATTCACACAAAAATGTGGTATCGGGTTGATGCTATTGCATTTGTACATGATATCTAATCGAGTTCAAACTCTCGACATAAACCACCAAAGATTCTCGTTGTCGATGATCTCTGTAGGTTGAGCTAAACATGCTTTAACCAAGAACTTCATATGTAGCCGATGTAATGAGTGGTCCAATTTAATAACTGAGTACAACTTCTGTAATAGTTGTTCAAACGTGTAATCTTTGGACATATATATCGACTTCGCTAGAGTTGTACCCATTTTCCTCCAAAAATCAACATTATTCGTATTTTTCCCATATCTGAAAGATTTGACAATTCAAACATTTAAATTTAATATAATTGTGACTATAATAAGCTTGTCAATAACTAGAAGTCTAGCAGTCTAGTAATAAAACAGTCTATCAGTCTAGTCTAGTAGTTTAGCAGTTTAACAAGAAAAATATCGATTAGAATATTGATGTTTGCCACACTTGAGCTTAAATGTGTATGGGTAAAGATTAATTTATAATTACATTCCATTCAATTGTACGAATACTATCGTCTATCAGTCCAGCCATATCTTATACTACAGTCTAGCAATCTAGTCTAGCAGTCTAGCCATATACTAGACTATAGTCTAGCAATCTAGTCTAACAGTCTAGCAGTTTAATAGTATACTAGACTATAGTATAATGTTGTGTAACTAAACCCATTATATCAATCCATATAAATCAATAGTATAAAAGCTTGATATTTATATATAGATATTAGAATTTTCTAACTCAAATGCACAATAACTAAGCGAACATCTAATAAAAAAAATCTCAACAAAGTCATAATAAGCTTAGTAGTGTACATCTTTGATCATCCAACCATCACGCTGCAAAATTATATTCATCGGAGTCCACCACCTTCTTTCTAGAATCACCTTACCATTGTTGATGATAAACTCAATAAGTTTAGGGTTTATGTTAGTGAAATATATGTGTGAGAGTTTACATCAATGAAGAAAACAAGTGAGAGATTGAGTGAATGGATGATAAAATGGAAAGAAAAGAAAGAAAGAGAGAGGGGTCCATGTGAAAAATCTGGAAAAATGGAGAATACGAAGAGAAGAGAACCACAGATGGGAGGGAAGATAAAATAAAAGCGAAAGAGAAGTAAGTAGGAAATTATGGAGTCCATTGATCTTAAAATAGTAAAGACACAATTGACTCTTTACTATGTAAAAAGCCAAATTTAATTAAAAGAAAGAGAAGTAAGTAGAAAATTATGGGGTCCATGAGTTTTTAAATAATAATACATTAAAAGTCACATGAGAATAAAAATATTTTATAGATTATTTTATTTGAGTTATTTACATCTAACACTACCACTTGTTATTGATACGTTTAAATGTGATTGAATGACACATATACTTATACATACATTTAACGGGTTCATTTAATATAATTAAATAAAAATAGTTTAATATATTAATTATTATTTTTATTAATTAATAATTAATTAAGATATTTTTTATAGTTATTTTCTTTATTAATTTGTTAAATTTGATTTTTTATCTCACAATCTTTTCATACTTCTTACAAAAGAAATTTTTTAATATTTACTCTCATCTGTACATATTTTAACACGAATAAATCGGTCAATCAAATTTTGATAGCTTAATCACCAATTTAATACTTTCATCTACTATAAATACTTACTAAAATATTATACACATTAAAATATTATATCATGTACAACACACGTAACACATCACTAATAATAAAAAATATTCCAACTTTGAGAGTAGTTCTGTTTTGATTTACTTAAAAACTTTTGAGTTCGGCGTGCAAGCATGGGTTACAAAGCAAATGAATAAATTTAAGGTTTAAATATTATTTTAGTCTCCCAATTGCTATCCAATGTTTTTCTTTTTAGTCCTACCTTATCTTTTCTCTTTTTTCATTCTCATCCTGAACTAAGATTTTTTTTTCACTTTCATTCTCAAAATGTTAAAAATCAAAACCACATTAGAAAAAATAAAATCATATCACACATGCATATATAACGGAATTAGACATTATTATTAATATCTTGCAAGGAAAAAAAACTACTAAAAACGACATAAACAAAACACTAATCTTCTTAATGTTAGTTAGTAATAGTAATACGAAATTAGTAAAATAGATTAAAACAAAAGTTAGACTAATCATCAATCAGTGTCATCACACTAAGTAATTATACGACAAAAAAACAAAACATGAGAATTTAAATAATTGTGATGCTGGCTTTAATTAATTAATTAATTAATGTTCGCTACAAGAAGGATCTTCTATCAAAAATAACTTGTCATTGTCTCTTACACCAAGCATGTGCAAATATTCACCATCCTCTCTCTCTTTCCCTCTGTACAATACCCTCTGCTCTCTTGGCTCTATCCCTGTTTCCATTGACATCTTCATCTTCAATTCCCCTGCCAAAAAAAATGTATTTTTCTTAATTAAAAGTGCTTTCAAACAAAACAAACTCGTACCCGTTTGAGAAAATCCAATGAAAACAAGGACGAATAATGAATTTTTTTCTCAATGAGCTGAATCAAAGATAGAAGATGAGGCGTACCGAAAGTGGAAGTGGAAGGAAGAGAAATATGATGCAAAGAAGAAAGAGTGGAGACAGTAATGGAGATGATTCCTTGATGATGAATAGGAGCTGTATGATCTGATCTCTTTTGAACAATGAGTCCACCAGGCCTTACTTCCCATTTTATATCTGTATCATCATCATCATCAATTCCTTTTCCTCTGTTTTCTTCTAAATGTTTCTCATCCATCTCCTCTTTCACCGTATTCCTTCCTCCCCCACACCCACAAAACCTGCTTGACCTCAGCTTTACCATTCTCTCTCTCTCCCTCCTCTTTCTCTCCTCAGAATTGAATGTAAGTGTAGCAAGAGAAAGACTGGGTTTCGGCAACCTTTATAGTATGAATTTAAGCAAGTATTGGCCATATTAGGAAAGTTTCCTAAATGTATAGTTATAGAATTTTTTGTGTATTTTAGAATATTTATTGTATTCTCTTAGAATACTTTTCTTGTTCAAGGGACTTATTGTAATTACCAAGCATTGGACATATTAATGGCGTATATTTGGGTTATATGGTCACACAAACTATGAAGTTAATGATTGAGTAAATTTTAATGGAGTAAATTTTAGGGGTGTGTAAATATTGTACCGATTTGACCAAACCCTATTAAATAAATCGACCATAGATTTTTTTAGATGTCTTTAATTTCGTTTGGTTCACAAAAATAAAAAACTCAAAGCTCCAGTTTGATTTAGATTTTCGTCAAATTTTGATCTGAATAAAATTTAAATTTTCTAGTAGTTTTTTATTTTTTATTATATAATTTTATATCGAATTGAATTGAAAATTTAATTTTTTATTGTATTTTTAGTTCCCATTATGTGTTTTTTAGTTTTTTTTATAATTTTATTTGAAACCCAATATTGAAAATTTTAAGTTTTTTTGTGTTGCCTAAAAATTTTTTTATCACTTGAGTCGAACCGGTAGGACTAAACTCAAACAAAACTTTCAGTCCGATTTGATTATTTTTCAAGTCAGTTCAAAAATTTAAACAAAAAATGGAAGGCAACTGAACCGATAATCATCCATAGTGAATTCAGAATTTAATAGGCGAGCTACACATCAATATTAGAAAACCTGTTGATCAAGCAAGAGACGTGAGGGTGAGAGCTGGATTCTCTCTCATCTCACCGCCTTCCTCACCTCATTATCAAGCCGAAGTCGACTATTTTGTTTTCCCACCCGCCAACCATGCTTAAAAAGACTAGAGCATGCATAGCTGTATCGGAGGATCAAGTCATAGCCAAATAAATGGTACACTCAAAAAACTTAGAAAATGGAGAGAAATTTGAGAAAATGATCTTAAGCGGGCGTTTGGTTTGAGCTATCTACATGTTAATGTGCGTGATAAATTTATTTTTTAATATTTTCTCACGTTTAATTTCAATATTCTCATTTAGTGTGGTAAAATTATTTAACCTGATAAAATAACGATCACACATTATTTTACCTATCACTTTCCTATAAAAAATGTATTTTACCATATAACTTTTCATCTTACTAACACATCTATATATTTTTCAAAATATCTTTACTTTCTCAAATCCCCATAAACATTATTATTTATTTATATTCCTACCTACTTGGTTTGAGTATTTTATTTTCTTCAAGATCAAAACTTTATTTAAGGATCATAAAAAAATATTGATCTCAGAATTTTGACCGAACACATTCTGGTCCCAACGGGTTAAATTTGAGATTTTTTCCCATCTCAAATCCGTCTGGATCGTGATTGGGACTTTGATTTTTTAAACGGGCTGACATTTTGTCTCGTCCTATCCTTTTTCGAAATGTCCGTCCTACAAACCCGTTCTAGGGCTTGTCCGAAAAGATTAAGATATGTACGTTAATTAGAATAAATGAAATAAAATATTGTGCTATATAAATTTAAGGATTCATAAATTCTTTATATATGTATAATATAAAGTTTAAATCAAGTTTTAATGCAATCATTATAGTTAAAAAAGTTCAATTTCATCATCAACATTTATACATTCTTTCCAATGTAGTCATTCCTTCAGTCACCTTTAGTATTTTTAACGTTTGTTGGTGTTGAGCGTTATTACACACGTGTCATGTCAGCAAACTTGTTAAAAATATTATCGTTGCTTGACAGAATGACCACATGAAAAAAATGTGTAAACGTTGATAAAATTGAGATTTTTTGAATTATAATGGTCACATTAAATCTTATTATAAAATATAGTGACTAAATATGTAATTCTCTCAAAAAATATTTGTACATCGTAAACAAAAATCTATTTTATCTTTTGATGTATTAAAAAATAGTGAATTTAATTTTATTGGTAGCATTAATAAAATTATTAATGAAATAGTGTGTAGTTAAAATAGGTAAAAATGTTAAATAGTTAACACATGGGTTCCACAATAATTTAATTATTCTTAAATTCTTTATACAATTTAATTTTCAAACTCATCAACATAATTTTCAATCCAAGAAAAAACATCAAAATTTGGACAAAAGAGAGGGCCCTTCATGGATTTATTTCTAAAACTCCACACTCCCCAGCAGAGCATAACTAATTTAAGAGTTGAGTGTGTGTCAAGGTGGGAGAGTAACAAAATAATGGCTTCTATCATAGGCCAAAATCGGCACATTTTCGACAAAAAAGATGAGAAGCTAACCTTCTTCCAAGTATTTTTAACAAGAGGGCATAACAGTAAAGCATGCACAGTAGAATAAAAAAAACCCACAAAACTTACATTTATCGTTATCACCAATTTTTCTTTTGAAAAGATTGGCTTTGGTGAGAATAAGGTCCAAAGAGCGCTCTCAACATGAATATCTTCACCTTATTCGGGATAGCTAGCTTTCAGAGACGTTTCCACCACCACGAGTCACCACTTCCTTCTAAACTAGAGGCTGAAAAGTTAAGGGAAAAAACTAAGAGATACTCGCTTTTCACTAAGTAAAGGCCTTTTTTGTCAAAATGCCAACATAATTCATCCCTAGTAGGGTGCGGAGCCAGAGGGATAGAGATCCTATGTCTTTCGGCCTTAGTAGGTTAAAAAGAGCTTCCTGATTGGCTGATTCCACATGTTTCCAGAAATAATATTGGCCACACGAAGATTATCTAGACCCGAAGCCGAGGAAACGGCCTTAAAGGTGGTTGGTCTCGGCAACCATGGATCTTTGAAGACCCGAATAGATTCCTCGTTTCTGACCCTCCAACGAATTCCCTTGCTAAACAATTCTCTCCCTATAAGATACTTCACCAAATATAAGAGTAATTCTGCTTTAGACTACAAGAGAGGAAATCAGAGAAGTTGAAGTATTTCGCTTTTTAAAACACGGACCATCAAGCTCTCCGGGTGTTTAACAATTTTCCAACTCTGCTTTGCCAATAATGATTGGTTGAAAATTTCCAAGGATCTAAATCCCATCCCCCATAGGCTTTTGGTTTTCATAAGTTTTCCCATGACAACTAATGCATGTTCCTTTTGTGATTTGAGGAGCCCCACCAAAAATTAGCCATCTCTTTGTTGAGTTCCAAGCATAAAGATTTAGGAAGCCGGAAAACATTCATGGTATATGTAGGGAGGGCTCGGATCACCGCTTTAATCAGAATTTCTTTACCTCCTATTGAGAATTGTTTTTCATGCCATCTGCCCATTAAACCTCTCGTTTTCACAATGATGTTTCCGAAAAACATTTTCTTATTTGCACTCGTACTAGCGGGAACATTTGGAGAGAAAGTCATCACCGATTTACCATAACTTATGCTTTGCCTAGATGTTCGGCTATACGAGTCTAAGATACCTTTAAATTTTTGGCAATTCTGCATATCAACTATACAAAAAATTAAACTATCGTCAGCAAATGAAAGATGTGAGATATTGGGACTATGCCGACTGACTTTAGAGCAAACCAACATGTTATCCTATTGAGCTTGTTTAATAATCGCAGAGAAACCTTCAGTGCAAAATAGGAAAAGAAAGGGTGAGAGACGATCACCTTGACGGAGGCCCCTCTGTGGGATTAAACTACCATAAACACAACCGTTAACCACAAAAGAGTAAGGGACGGAGAGGAAACACATCTATATATAAGCTCAATCCAGTGTTCAGTGAATCCCAATTTTCTCATGACGCCCATAAGAAAGTTCCATTCCACCCTATTGTAAGTTTTACTGGTATCAAATTTAAAGGCTGAGAAGCCATACTTTCCTTTCTTCTTCCGATTAAGAGAATGTATCATTTCAAACGCCACAATAATATTATCGAAAATGAGTCTACCCTTAACAAAAGCAATTGAGTTTCAGAGATAATCTCAGGCAGAATAAGCTCAAGTCTATTATGTAACACCCAAAACTATTTTACTTTTAATTATTAATTGTGCATAAAATTGTCATGATCATTTATTTAATTCTTCATGTCATCTGATTTAATGCCTGAAATAAATTAATCGATGTTTTACAGAGAAACATTCCGAGGAGCCTTAACAACTCAAATGTACCTATTTAAATTTTAAAGTTTATGGATAATTAAATAGTATTGATTTTTCTTTAAATATGTAAATAGTTTCTAAATTTTAGGTTAAAAAATTAATTAACTCAACGTAGAGAAACCGATCATAGCAATTTACCTAAGTTGTGGTCCACGGCTTAAGGGTGGCGTTTGGGTATTCAAATTTGTTTTACCCTAATTCTATATTATTTAAACAGCTCTTAGCTAATCACTCACAGGAGAAGAAACGCAGGCCGAGAGAAAAGCTAGCTTATTTCCCCTTGTTCTTTTGTTAAACCAAAGTCTCTCGTAATTCTATACTTTTTGTCACTTTCATTTAGTGGAGATAGTCGGGAGTAGAGCTATTGGTTTTGATCTACCCTAGTTTATGAGCATAAAAAAGGTTTGGCATAATTGAAAACCCCTTTTCTATTTTATTTCTATTTTCAACGCTTTTAATTTTGTTATTCTTTGTCTTAATATTTTATATAAAAAGTCAAGTGACAATAGAATTGTGTACTGCAAATGAAATTCCTTTGGTTATAAAGAATTTCCATATGCAGGTGTGTGTTTGAAAGTTATTTCTTTTGAACAATAAACTGGATCTTCTATATTTGAAGTAAATATGACAATTTGGATGTCAAAGTTGGACGCCTTGGGGTATTACTTGCTGAATTTTTTGATTTTGGCATTCTAATGGTTTAAAGAGTTGCTATTTATGTATGTCCAAGAATTTTTGCCGAATATGAGTTTACAAGCTATTAATCTTAAGGTGATCGAAGAATAGGCTCTAAACAATTATTTTATGTACTTTGGTTATGTCTCACGGTTATTCATTAGCATTATGGATTAAATGTGCTTGATTTCATAATTGTTTTCAATGACGACGTGAAATTGATAAAATGTTCTAATGTGTAAAATTTTACAGTTTTGGCACTTTGAGCGTTGACCCCTCAAAACATTCTCTAATCATTTGATTTGTGATAAGGACATCAGGTAAGTAAAATTTTACGCATACTTTAATGTTTTGGCATACTCTGAAAATTATGATGAATTGTATATCTTTCTATTCTTGTTTGTTTGTCCTTGTATGTAAATTTCATGTATGGTAATGTTCTTATGTGATTATATGTTTAATTGTATGTTAACTAATTGTTAAGAATGTGTTCATTATTTTGCTAATGTTTGATAATTTACACACTCAAATACTTTCACATTATGATTTATAAAATAGATATATTTAATAAAAGACGTGAGTGAGAAATGGGACGCGGGGGGACCGACGGACCTGACGATGTCAATGGAAATGAACGGTCGTTTAACTTGTCCGGCGATATAATGTTAATGAATGATCGTTTGGTTTGTCCAATGATACAATGTGAATGAATGATACTACCAGGATCTGGTAGTCGAACATGTTCCGTAATAATGGCTCACTGCCTCTGATTAGCTAAACACTACACAAGTGAGCTGTGTGATAAATTGTAAAGAAAAGAATGTGGCAAAAGTCTGCATGAAAGGACTTTAATGAAAGATGTAATGTCAAATCAAAGGCAATAATGTGATAAATTGATTTATATAAAGTCTATGTCAAACACAAATGTTTTAAAATGGAATTGGATGCATATGTGTTTGTCAAGTATGTGTAACGTTTTACTTACTGAGCTTTAGCTCATTCCTTTTTCCTTAAACTTTTCAGGTGAAGAATAATTTGCGAGATGACACCTTGTAGCGAACTTGACTCAGTAGAATGTTTTAAATAAAAATTTCAGGCAATGCTTTATGATTAATTATTCTTTATTTCAATGTTTTAGCTTTAAAATAATGGTTGTTAATTGACTATGTTCCAGCTGAAATTTTTTATTATTTAAGCACTTTGAACTAATTTTAAATATAGGATTTGACTAGGTTATATTTTAAATTATGCTACATTTCATATTTAATATTTAATTAACGTTAAAGAGGATAACACTTCGTGAATTTTAATCAATAAGGTATTTTAGTTTGGGGGTGTTACAGTTTGATATCAGAGCCCAAGGTTTAGACGATTATGTAGACTTCATAATTTTTCTTTAAATATAGAAGGAGGAAAAACTATTGAGTCACGTCACAAGAGGTCTTCTCGCAATCTCTTGGTAAGATTTAATGGCTAATTGTTAGAATGATATTTATTGTATGATTTTGTATATTATATGAAATTACAATGAAATGGTAGACGTGTTAGTCATTAAGCTCGATCTATTTGTACCAGAATGCCTCCTAGGAACGCTCAAAATCGTATTAATGGTGAACCAATTGGGGTGAACAAGAATGAGATGGGGAACGATCAACATGGCACCCCGCTGAATTTGGAAACATTTATGTAAGCAATAGTTGCTTTAGGGAAAGCTCAACAACAAACCTCCGCAAAATGGTTAACATAAATTTTTTGAATTTAAGAAGTTATCTCCACCACCATTCGAAGGAACTACCGACCGACTTAGAGCTGAAATGTGGGTTACTTAGATGGAGAAAGCATTCATTGTTGTGAAGTGCACTGATGCAGATAAGGTTGACTTTGCTTCTTACACGTTACAAGAAGATGCGTATGATTGGTGGCGGCTGATTAAACGCCAAAATGAAGATGATTTTGAGGCATTCACTTGGGATATGTTCGAGAACGAATTTTTCAATCTTTACTTCCCAAAAAGTGTTCGACAGGAAAAGGAGAGAGAATTTGTCAAGTTTGAGCAAGGAAGTAAAACTGTCACTGAGTATGAAGCAACTTTTGCACAATTACCAAAGTTTGCTCCAGAGTTGGTAGCAACAGAAGAGAGTCGAGCCAGGCGCTTTCAGGAAGGGTTGAGACCCAATATCAAGCAAGCAGTGGTTCTGTTCGAGCTTGCTACCTATAATGGAGTGGTCAACAAAGCATTGTTAGTGGAAAGAGCACAACGCTTAGACCCAGACCAGAACAAATTCCATATAAGTGGTCAGAAGCATAATGGAAGCAATTCTAAGGGAAATTTCTAGAAGGGGGAAAATCAAAAAAGGAAATTTGGCGGTGGAAACGACAACAAAAACCAATAAGAAAAACAGCCGAGGAAGGCATGTCAAAAGTGTGGCAAGGAACACCTTGGTGAATATCGTATGGGTACAGGCTTGTGTTTCAAGTGCGGAAAACATAGTCACCTTACTAAATATTGTGATGGAAATATCTACAACAACAATGACTAGAAAAAGACTCAGGCTCAAGTGTTTGCAATGACTAAAGAGGATGCTGATAACTCCCCGACTGTTGTTTCAGGTACTATTTTTGTATGTGGAATGGTTGCTTGTATTTTGTTTGATTCTGGTGCTACTCATTCGTTCATAAAACCTTTGTTAACTTAGAAATTAAGGATGTCATTTATATTTTTAGAGGCACCATTTTATGTATCTACACCTTCGGGGAAGATTCTGAAGGCGAGTAGAGTTATGAAGAACTATCCATTAGTGATAGAAGAGCACGTACTGTCAGCCGACCTTATCATCTTGGATGTCCATGACTTTGACATCATTTTGGGGATGGATTGGCTATTGAAGCACTATGCAACGATTGATTGTCATGAAAGAGAAGTGTTATTTCAACCCCCTGGAGTGCCCAGTTTTTAGTTTATGGGGGCTAAGTCAAAATCTCATATTCATTTTATCTCTGCTATGAAGGCTTGGCTATTGCTGAATAAAGGATGTATGGGGTACTTAGCATCATTGATAGAGTCACCGGAAGAAGGTCCTTCTATAAAAAAAATGTATCGATTGTGCGTGAGTTTATTGATGTGTTTCCCGAGTATCTATCAAGTCTACCGCCAAATAGGGAAATCGACTTTGTTATTGATCTCGCACCTGGTACAACCCCTACATCTAAAGCACCCTATCAAATGGCTCTTGCTGAACTTAAGGAACTCAAAGTTGAGTTGCAGGAATTGTTAGATAAGAAATTTTTTCGACCTAGTTTTCCCCATGGGGTGCTCCAGTTTTGTTTGTAAAGAAGAAAGATGGAACAATGTGGTTGTGTGTCGGTCACGAATTGAACAAGTGACCATCAGGAATATGTACCACTACCGAGAATTGAAGACATGTTCGATCAACTTCAAGATGCAAGTTATTCTTCCAAGATTGATCTACGTTCTGGGTATCACCAATTGAAAGTAAAAGAATAAGATATTCCCAAAACTGCGTTTCGAACTCGATATAGGCATTATGAATTCTTTGTAATGTCATTTGGGTGGACAAATGCCACTGCATCTTTTATGGATCTTATGAATCGTGTTTTAAGGAGTACTTAGATAATTTCATCATTGTATTTATTGATGACATTCTGATTTATTCTCGCTCTAAGGAGGAGCATGAGCAACACCTCCAGACGATGCTGAAAACCCTCCGTGAGAAGGAGTTATTCGCCAAATTTATGAAATGTGAATTTTGGATGGATAGGGTACCATTTTGGGGGCACATCATATCCAATGAAGGTATAGCAGTTGATCCCGACAAGATCAAAGCAATTAAATGTTTGCTTGCTCTAACTAATGTTAGCGATGTTCGTAGCTTTATGGGATTAGCTGGCTATTATCGAAGATTTGTATAGGGGATGAAGGGTTTGTTATTTACAGTGATGCTTCAAAGAAGGTCTTGGTTGTGTGCTTATGCAACATGGTAAGGTGATTTCTTATGCCTCAAGACAACTAAAAGATTATGAAAGGAATTACCCTACCCACAACCTTGAGCTCGCACATGTTTTGTTTGCATTGAAGATTTGGAGTCATTACATTTATGGGGTTAAATGTGAAATCTCAAGTATTTCTTCACTCAGAATAAGTTGAATATGAGACAACGAAGGTGGTTAGAACTAGTCAAAGATTATGATTGTGAAATCAATTCTCACTTGGGCAGGGCTAATGTAGTTGCAGATGCTTTGAGTAGAAAGAATTCAAGTTATATTGCCTTTTTGCAAGTTATCCAGAAGCCTTTGTTAAGCGAGATTCAGAGATTTAGATTGAAAATTTTACCCCTAGGAGAATTTAGTTATCTCGCTACTTTGACGGTTTGTCCAACTCTTTTTGAAATAATTAAGACAGGAAAATTTGATGATCCACAACTTTTGAAATTTCAAGCAAAGGTGGAAGAAGGTAAACGTACTAACTTCATCATCATTACTGATGGAGCTCTTCGTTATGATGGTAGATTGGTAGTACTAAACAATGCGGAGTTAAAACGAGAAATTTTGAGTGAAGCACATGACACTCCATACTCAATTCATCCAGAAAGTACGAAGACATATCGGAGTCTAAGGGAACATTATTGGTGGATTGGCATGAGTCGAGATGTAGCAGAGTTTATACAACATTGTCTTACTTGTCAGCAGGTTAAGACTAAGTATCAACGACCTTCTGGACTTCTACAACCACTTATGACACCTGAGTGGAAGTGCGAGCACATCAGTATAGATTTTGTCTTGGGGTTACCGAAAACCTTGAAAGGCTTTAATTCTATTTGGGTTATTGTTAATCGGCTTACTAAGTCAGCTCATTTTTTACCGATCAAAAATACCTACAAGATGGAGCAGTATGCTCAGTTGTACGTGCGGGAAATACTAAGGGTTCATGGAGTTCCACTGTCTATTATGTCTGATCATGATCCGATGTTACTTCCACTTTCTAGAAAATCTTGCATAAAGCTATGGGTACCCAGTTAGGGTTCAACACAACAATTGATATAGTTGAAAAGATTCGTTAGTGAATGAAGACAACTCAAAGTAAACAAAAGAGTTATGCAGATAAAATAAGGAAGCCTTTGGAGTTTGTTGTTGATGACAAAGTATTTCTAAAGGTTGCTCCTATGAAAGGTGTTTTGAGGTTTGGGAAGAAAGGAAAATTAAGTCCTCGCTTTGTAGGACCTTTCAAAATATTGGCGAGAATCAGATAGTTAACTTATCAACTTGCATTGCCACCAGTGATGTCAGAAGTTCATATTGTATTCCATGTTTCGATGTTAAAGAAGTATCTTCCTGATCTATCTCACGTCCTTAATTACGACGCTTTGGACCTCCGCCAAGACCATACTTATGAAGAAGCACCCATCAGGATTCTCGATAGAGAAGAAAAGGAACTTAGACAATACAAGATTCGATTGGTCAAGGTGTTATGGAAAAATCATGCAGTCTCAGAGGCAACCTGGGAGCGCGAGGATGAATTACGTGCCAAACATTCAAATTTGTTGGATACGTATTAATTTTGAGGATGAAATTATTTTTGGGAGGGGAAAATTTAAAACCCCGACTAATTTTTCTTTTAATTATTAATTGTGCATCAAATTGTCATGATTATTTATTTAATTCGCCATGTTATCTGATTTAATGCATGAAATGAATTAAACAATATTTTGTAGAGAAATGCTTCGAGGAGCCTTAACGACTCAAATGTGCCTATTTAAATTTTACAATTTATGGATAATTAAATAGTAATTGATTTTTCTTTAAATATGTAAATAGTTTCTAAATTTTAGGTTAAAAAAATTAATTAACTCAACGTAGAGAAACCGATCTTAGCAATTTACCTAAGTTGTGGTCCACCGCTTAAGAGTGGTGTTTGGGTATACAAAATTGTTTTACCCTAATTCTATACTATTTAAACATCGCTTAGCTAATCACTCACAGAAGAAGAAACGCAAGCCGAGAGAAAAGCTAGCCTATTTCCCCTTGTTCTTTTGTTAAACCAAGTCTCTCTGAAATTCTTTAACTTTTGTCACTTTCGTTTAGTGGAGATAGCCAGGAGAAGAGCTATTGGTTTTGACCTACCCTAGTTTTTGACCTACCCTAGTTTATGAGCATAACAAGTTGGCAATAGAATTGTGTACCGCAAATGAAATTCCTTTGGTTATAAAGAAATTCCATATGCATGTGTGTGTTTGAAAGTTATTTCTTTTGAACAATAAACCAAATCTTCTATATTTGAAGTAAATATGACAATTTGGATGTCAAAGTTGGACGCCTTGGGGTATTACTTGCTGAATTTTTTGATTTTGGCATTCTAATGGTTAAAAGATTTACTATTTATGCATGTCCAAGAATTTTTGCCGATTATGAGTTTACAAGCTATTAATCTTAAGGTGATTGAAGAATAGGCTCTAAACAATTATTTTATGTACTTTGATTATGTCTCACAGTTACTCATTAGCATTATGGATTAAATGTGCTTGATTTCGTAATTGTTTTCAATGATTACGTGAAATTGATAAAACATTCTAATGTCTAAATTTTGACACTTTGAGCGTTGACCTCTCGAAGTATTCTCTAGTCATTTGGTTTGTGCTAAGTACATCAAGTAAGTAAAATTTTACACATACTCTAATGTTTTGCATACTCTGAAAATTATGGTGGATGAATTGTATATCTTTCTATTCTCGTTCGTTTGTCCTTGTATGTAAATTTCATGCATGGTAATGTTCTAATGTGATTATATGTTTAATTGTATGTTAATGAATTGTTAAGAATGTGTTCATTATTTTGCTAATGTTTGATAATAAAAAGCTTAAAACACCATGTGTGTGTTTATGTCATGAAAGACGTGAGTGGGAAATGGGATGCGGGAGAGACCGGCGAACTCGACAATGTTAATGGAAATGATTAGTCGTTTAGCTTATTCAGCGATATAATGTTAATGAATGATCGTTTGGTTTGTCCAATGATATAATGTGAATGAATGATATTATCAGAGTCTGGTAGTCGAACAGGTTCCATAATAATGGCCCGCAGCCTCTGATTAGCTCAACACTACACAAGTGAGCTCGCGAATAAGGTAAAGAAAAGAATGCAATGGAAATTCTAAAGAAAAGAATGTGGCAAAAGTTTGCATAAAATGACTTTAATGAAATATGTAATGCCAAAGCAAAGGCAATAAGGTGATAAAATGATTTATATAAAGTCTATGTCAAACACAAATGTTTTAAAACGGAATGGATGCGTATGTGTTTGCTAAGTATGTGCAACGTTTGACTTACTAGGCTTTAGCTCATTCCTTTTTCCTTAAACTTTTCAGGTGAGGAATAATTTACGATATGACACCTTTTGGACGGACCTGGCTCAGTAGAATGTTTTAAATAAAGATTTCAGACAATACTTTATGATTAATTATTCTTTATTTTAATGTTTAACTTTAAAATAATTGTTGTTAATTGACTATGTTTCCGTTGAAATGTTTTATTATTTTAATACTTTGAACTTAATATTACTTATTTTAGATAAAGAATTTGATAAAACATCCATATATAACTAAGAGTGTTTTGGTAATTTTGAAGGGGTGGGGAATTTTGTGCGGATTTTCCTTTTAGAAGGAAATTCAGATACAGAGGTGATTAGTTGCCCATTTGAATATGTGGTTAATTAGGGAAATAGGACATAATAAGAAAATAAATAAAAATGTCCAAAAAAAGTTCTATTTCACACAAATAGCCAATATTATATAGCTCATATTTTTTAATCCTACAAAAAATAATGAATAGACACATTTGCCCTCATTATTAATAAAACATAAAACCTTTTGCAACCAAAACACACTCACGAAACCCTAACAAAATCAACAGTCACAAAAACCCTCCTCGAGCAGCAGCGATTGGAGAATAAGGCAACCCTATCGTGAAATCTTCCAAACAACTCGTGAATCGTACGAATCTTACTTGTAAGTAATATTTAGGCTTGAATCTCTTCTATTTTCAGTTTGAATCTGTTTCCACAATCCAAATCCGTCGGTTTAAATCTGTGTAAATAGTTTGAATTTATTTTCATTCAAGTATGATTTCGTATCTGTCAAACACGATAACGATCTGCTTATATTATGTATTGTCGATTGTTGTTGAGTAAACATATCAGAAATTGAACCTGATCAAATATGTTTTGATTATGTTTTACATGGCTCCCAATATAGAAGTTGAAGAAGACAATGCAAAACCTTAATTTTATTGTTATTTAGGCGTGAATTTTTTGGTTGATTCTCTTTGCTTCCATACAAATCTTAGTATGTTCTCATATCTATTTTCGATTCTATGATATATACAGTAATTGTATAACAAATCTGTATTGGTTGTTGTACGCGCATTCTCTCATCTTCTGTTTTAATTAGTATATTTAATAGTGAGTAAATAGACGTATATTATAGGTATTAATTCATTTTCTGTGTGAATCTGTTTCGCTAAGTGTGTATGAAAATAAGCATAATATGGTATATATCTAATTACCATATTTGACAAGTTATATATAGTGAATTAAATTAGTTATGCCTATAGTATCTAAGCATATAGTCATTTACAGTTTGTAAGCACACATGATAAATTTTACACATAATTATTCATGAATGAATATATGTGTCTATTTACTCAAAGTATTTAAACATATATCCAGTTGAAAATACGATGAGGACTAAACACATTGCCAAAAAAACACGTGAGAAAGAAAATGCAATCAAAGATTCAAGATGACGTAACTATGGATGAAAATGAGACAACCACAAGCGATGCTCCCACTGCATAAACCAATAATGAAGGCACATCGATTAGAAAAGAGGTAAACAAATCAAATAGTACACTGAAATATACATATAGTAGTTGTAGATGTATGATAATCCTTTTTATATAAATAATATTATTATTTATTTATTGCCATGATTACAATGTGTTGTTATCGACTGAATTGCGGAAATGTAATAAGAATGTCCTTTTATGAAAAAATGGAGTATTTTAATGCTCGTAAATGCTAGTTAACCCAACAAGAAAAAGAGGTATTTAGGAATACATGTTTAGGAAGCCTTCTCAACATTAAAATAACAAAAATACCTCATCAGTTAATTATGTATTTAGCTAGGAGACAATGTTTTAGTGATAATAATGATAAGTTATGTTTTAATATTGAAGGACAAGTCATTAGATTTTGTGCTAAAGATTTTGCGTTGATAACGGGACTAAATTGTGGTCCCTACCCAACATTGAACAATGAGACATTACCCGATGAACAATTACTTGATGAAGCATTTTCCAATCTCAAATCTGTAATAAAATACATGTCTAGAAAAAGTCTGGTTTGTTCTTTAACGCTTCTCGATATGTAAGTCTAGAGCTTAAAATCAAGTTGGCAAAGTTTATTGCTTAGAAAATCTCTTTTTGCCAAAACAATCATCTACCGGTTTTGACATTGAGCATTTGAAAATAGTCGATATAGATGAGATTTTTTAGAACTATCCATGGGGCCGGTTGTCAAATGAGATGACAATCGGATATGTGAAAGTTATTCTCAACAATCCTACCACAAAAGGATTCGGGTCTGGAGGATTCCCACTGGCTCTGATTGTTTGGGCGTATGAGGTGATCCCTACCCTCACAAATCCTAGCATCAACATTGCACAACGCTCAGGAGATGGAATACCAAGAATGCGCAACTGGAGGGGGCGAACAATCAAGCTAGAGAGAATTACAAAACAAGGTTTTTAACTGAGAATAAATAAATTATATTTTCACTTTCATTTAGTATATAAGCATTAATATTTTATTGTTAAATCTTATGTATATATGACTTAAATTCAGGTTAATGATGTGTGATTAATTTGATCTGAGTATACTGCGGTGGTATATTAATTATTAGATTTTGTACATACACAGTGTAAATAGAAAAAATGTTAATTGTTTCTTGAAGTAGTATATAAAACGTGACTGTGAGTAACTAAATATTTTTCATTTTTTCTATTTTGAATTCATGTTTGATTTCATAACAGTTTATAATAGAACCAATTGTACGTACACAATTGAAATTGGAAGCATCATTTATGACTCACTTTCTGAAGGGAAAAAATGTGGATGATAAAAAAGATTGCGAAGAATCAGATTGTGGATCATTTGGTCTACCATTGAATAAACCAAAAAAATTCAAAATAGAGCGAGCGCAACATGAAATGAATATATCTATAGTGAGCTTGGATATAAAGTGAGTGAAATACATACTTTGTTAAGTATTCTTACCTAACAAACATCGTTTGCAAAAGTAATAAGTTTACAAATTATTCGTGTATTTTTAGAAATATCAATTTAATACTAAGCATGCTAATCATGTTTCATTGTTGTTAATGAAAGGATAATGCTACGACTACTAATACGGTTGATAAAAATGCTAGAAATGCTATCATGGATGATGATACAACTGCTATAAACAATGATGTAAATGCTGGAGATGCTGGACCAAAAAGTGCTGAAAAAAATTCAACTGTCACAATCAAAGGTAATTGTAAATGAGATTATATATTTATTGACTATTATGAACTAAACTAATGTTGACATAAATAAAATGCAGGAAAACAAAAGGAAAAGAAGCCTAATCAAAGCAACGGTAAATGCAACCAATGTAAAAGTCACAGCGTCTAATGAAATTGGTTGAAAATGAGAAACGAGCACAAGCAGCAGCGCAACAAGCATTGAAGGAAAATGCAGTAGCTACATATAACGCATCAGCTCCAAAAAAATCAACAACAACAACAACAATGATGCCGTTTGAATCCGACATTCTTAACTTCAATTTGTTATCCCAACCTCTTCCTGAATTTGTTGGATGAATATTGGTATGATTTTTAGATTGTTTTCTTAAGATACTTAACTTGAAGAAATTCTGCTAGATTGTATAGATGAATATGTGGTAGATAATGGTATCCATTTTTTGAATGACCTTACTCTTAGTTGTTGGTATATCAATAAGCGGTAGATGATGATATCTGTAAATATGTTACTAAATCTGAAATTTTAGATGGATTTTGAACTTATTTATCTGTTTATGTTTGAATAGTGAATATACAGGTATGAAAACATAATCTCCGTAAATGATAAAGTACTATAGGTATATATCCAATTCCTTAAAAATAGCCTTGTTTCACAGTATATATACATATACATAATGATAATATACTATGGGTAAACATTCAAATCCTTGAAAAAACCTTATTCCAAATAGATAAGTAAATACTAATATACTATGTGTACAAAATTAATTCCATGAAAATACGTTGGTTTGACACAGTATACACATGATAAGTAAATAACAGTATATTATGGATATATATGAAATAGCTTAAAATATTATCTTAAACAAGCATATTCATAAAATTCTCATGGCCATTGACCTGTTTGAAATAAAATTGAAAAATATATGAAAAGTAAATTCCATGAAAAATAAGGATAGTGAAAACATAAACATCAACCTAATCAACTCGAGCATTTCTTCTTCAAAGCACCTCATTCACAATCTTTAACATGATTTTTACAAGTCTTCCTATTATGACATCTATTTTTTAGGAATCTTATCAATAAAGATAAATACATTTTCTTTTCTGGTCTACCCGAAGAACGTCTAACACGTGGAGGTAAAGTCATTTGATCTTTAATATTATCAGGGACTAACCAATCAGATTCATTGTCAACAGGATACACAGATGTTGCATAGGTACATTCACGCTCACTCTTCGTATAGTACTTAGACGTGTATGGATATGGTAAAACATTCCTCCTTGTAAGGTGTAGCACACGCATGAGAACAAGGTAATAGATCTAGTTGCCACATATTACAAGTGCAACACCTATTTGTAATATTCATAACACATTCAACTTCTCCATCAAGAACTTGAGTGTATTAACATCAATGATGTATACCACAAAAATAAATAATTAATAATAACTAATGAATGTAAATAATTAAACATGAAGACAAAAACATAAGAGAACTCACATCCATGATACGGGCCACTCAAAGTGAACGAGTAAATCCTTCTCTGCTTCTTTAGTTAAACATGTAAGCATATAATTAGCAGCAGTCCTCCGATCATAAACCATAACTGCAACTTTTGTCGTATATACTCTATAAGGCAGATAACAAGCAATGATTGAGCATATTTTAGAATAGAATTTAACGTCTCAAATAAATTTGATGGAATCACGTTATAGCGACATCTAAAGAATAAGCACGAGCCCATTTCTCATACTTAACTCCACTCAAGTAAGACCGTATAGATGGGACAATGGCCTCTAGACAACACATGCGCAACTCAAAATCTAAAGCCATGTATGCCCACACGCATTTATAAAATAAACTATCAACTTTGGACCTCTTATATGTTGTCTTCACATTATTGAGCAAATGCTGCATGCAATAACCCTGATGAGTATCCGGAAAATACTTTGCAACAACCTTCGGGATGGTGTTATGACCATCAGAAATGATCACAAACTCTTCACGATATTCAAGGGCACAACTCAACTTCTCTATAAACCAATCCCAGGACAAATCATTCTCCGAATCAACAATTACAAATGCTAATGGAAAATTTTGGGCATTACCATCAATCATTGAAGCAATAAGAAATGTACCATAGTATTTATTTGTAAGGAAGGTTCCATAAACTCCTATCACGGGTCTACAATGACAACTACCACTTAACGAAGGACCCAACGCCATAAATATATACTTTAGCCTCCCATCACAATCAGTATGAAAATGTGTGACAGTACCTAAAACATGTAAAAGTATTTACTAAAAAAATGTTGAGTGTAATAATGAAATGAATAATAATAGTAAATAGTTATATACATATGTTAATTAGTTAGTAACTGTACCAGGATTATTCTTCTGCAAGTAATATCAATATGAAGGTAGTATCGCATAAGACTCCTCCAGAGAACCACGAATCGTATCAAGAGCTTCATTCTTAGCCATTCAAGCTTTATAATAATTTATATTAATGTCATGCTTCGCACGCATAAGATGATTATGTCCTTAGGTTGTGTGCGATCACTAACTCCACACATATACTTATCGTTTAGACATTCACTAACAATTGTTGAAGCGGCTTGTCGGTGATCACTCTGAAAATTATCAAGTGAACAAGTTTGCTCCTTTACATACTTTCTATTTCTAACACACCATTTTCACCACCTCTATAACGTGAAGCACGCACAAACCACTGGCAACTCTTGACAACACACCGGACTACATACATTCCACGGTTAGACTTACTAGTCACAAATTGAAAATTATGCTTTAAAGCTATCAAGTGGAGAACCTTTTTCAACTTATATTTTGAGCTCTTGTATATAAATCAAAAGGTAACGTATCTGCGTCTAATTTATCCACAAATAATGATTTAGAAGGATTATCATGAACAAAAATTTCAGATGAGGACCCGACCTCTGATGATGATAAAATACCACTACTAATAACATCATCAGATGTCCTACAACCACTGTGTGATGTAATAATTAATGGATAATTTATACCTCTCTCATTATTCATCAAAATAAGATACAAAACAACATCAGAATCCCCATTTATCTCTACAAAATTAGAAGTAGATTCTCCAGATTAAATCTTTACCATCAAATACATATCATTAGTATCTACTCCTAATGCAGTGGCACTAAACCACGTAAAATTTCATATGATGCATCATTACCCATCAACAATGGCTTAACCTCTTAGTCAGTATAATTTCTTGCATCATCTCACTTCCCATCATAAAAATTAATAATGGGAATACTCACGATCTCAAAAAATAGAATAACAACAAATAAGTAAATAACATACACAATACAATATATAAATTTAGACTATACAATACATGACTATACAGTATAAATCTACATAAATAAGTATATAAATATATAATATATGATATATAACAATACACTATATAACAAATGATATCATACTATATAACATAGTATAAAATTATATAACAAATAGTATATGAGTTTATAATATATTCTAATATTCTAGACAAATGATAGACAGTATATATTTATAAACTATACGTAAATATAAACTACGTAACCAAAATAATGATTCAATCCAAAAAAGGCAAACACGATTCTAGCAATCCGAAATCGAAACACAATGGCAGAAACCGGACAAACGAAATTAAGCAATCAAACGAACAATTCAACATTCAAATATCAAATACATTGAAGAAACTAGAATACTAATAACAAAATCGATTAGAATACTAGGATCAAAATCAATTCCAGAACATATGCAGAGGTTTCAAAAATAATAATAATGATTCCAGAAAATAATCAAAAATTCCAGTAAACAAATCCAGAATACTAATATCGATTCCATATACTAATAACAATTCCAGAAAAAGAAAGAAAAATTACAGAATCGATAGCAGTAAAAACAAAAAAAGTAGATGAAATAGGATACAAAAAACAAACCCGATTTCTTATAAATATGTCAACGTATTGATTGAAGATCGAAGTAATGAATGTAGAATGAAGAATTTGTAGAATAAATAGCCAGATTTTTGCAGTAATTTTGATGAAAAACTCACCGGAGACAGAGAAGAAGCATTGTATCGGTGAAGAGGCAACCTCTTCCTGCAGTTGTAGATTAAAAAATATTAAAACCTAAAAAGCGAAAGTTTTACAAAGGGCATTAACATAAAAGATCACCTAAAAGCATAACTAACTAACAACCTAAAAGGAAGAATTGACCATCTGAAACTATAAATTAATATGACATAATACAAATTTACAACTTAAAAGAACCTAATATGGCCCAATGAGTAAGATTGGATTGGGATTGATAAGTCATTGACTCAAAAAAGCACCAAGCTTCCACTAAAGCCATCTCTTTCTACCACCAAGCCATTCCTGAAGCCCAGTTTATTTCTCAAATTCTCAACTTCCTGTTTCCCATCTTTGTCTCCATAATGAAAAACACGGCACTCATACTACTTAAAATTTTCATGGCGCACAGAGGATTCGATCCTCGAAACACTCTTCGTGGGATGAAACATCCATATTAACTAAGTGCTTTTTTGGTAATTTTGAGGAGGTGGGGAATTCTGAGGGGATTTTCCTTTTAGAAGGAAATTCAGATACATGGGTGGTTAGTTGCCCGTTTGAATCTGTTTCCTTAGGCCCACTTTGTTATTTTCTCCATTTCCATGTAGCAAGATAAGTCGGCCCAAACTTCTCCTTTTTACCACATTCAATATCCATATCACTGCAAAAAACATGGCGGCTCGTCCCGCTCAACCGTATACCCCTCGAGAGCGCGAGAGTGCTTATTGCTCTAATTCTTAGGCGGCGGGCCCGTCTGCAGCGGTATTACACTAACTACCACTTCTGGTTCTGGGTCCGCAACAAAAAATTCTCGCAAACCTGATTTGGATTTACAAAGAGCATGCCTCAAAAGATGCAAATGAAATTCTTCAAATAGCAGAGAAAACCATTTATCTAAAAAAATTATCAATTTGAAGAACTCATCCAATCTGACGCAAAGCTCGGAGAGCCTTTCAATTGAATTCCCATCAATTGCGAATTTATATTCTTCGTTAGTTAAGAGAGACAAATATGAATACTCTACCTTCTATTTTGGGACCCAAAAGTGCTGGAACAATCGAGAAGTCTGGACCCGATTTCTCCCAAGGGTTAGTCAAATTACTCTCTAAAGTAGTTGACCCATCCACATTTTTAATTTTGAAACCCACTGGACCACATGCATCCACGTTGTCTTGGTCATCCCTAACGGCACACGTGTCCCTTCTTTTTCCTAGGCACTCATTACCCCTTTCCAGCATCATACTTCCCTTACCTTGTCATTTCCTTTGTCAGAGATCACCGGAGAATTGTCTCTTCCTTCCACCTCCCCTTCTGCCTGGCTAAATCCAACCCCCAACAATCGGCGATCATTTTCTTCCTCCATTTGCCTTATACTTTGTATGTTCTCCCTTATTTCTCCCTATCGAAACTTCTCCTTATCCCGTCTGCTTGTCTGTTCAGTCAAAGAGGATGATTAGGAATATTCAAAAACCATCCAGACCATTTAATCCAACTAGAATTGATTAATTTGGATGATTTTTTTTTGTTAATGATCAGGTCCTCTTTTCAGAGAGGACCGAAATTTCAAACCGGTTCAGAATTTTTGTTAGTTCTGAGCTGATCTGACTGGACCGACCATATATTATATATATATGAGGGTCTCTATCTCTCACATTTCCCTCTCTGTCTCCCCCTCGCCTCTCCCTCTCTGTCTCCCCCTCGCCTCTCCCTCTCTGTCTCCCCCTCGCCTCTCCCTTTCTCACCTCTCCCCCTCGCCTCTCCCCCTCGCTTATCCTTCTTTGTATCCTCCCCTCCCCTCTCCCCCTCACCTTCTTCCTTGACTTTTATATGCAAACGAACGACGCCTCCTTCCTTCACAACTCTCTCTCTCTCTCTCTCTCTCTCTCTCTCAAAGCTCTCTGTCTCTCGCAATTCTCTATCACAAGTTCTGTCTCTCCCGAAGCTTCTCTGCCATTCTCGTCTCTCCGTCATTTCAGATCTGGTTCTCGAAGCATCTCTACCTTTCTCGTCTCTCCCTCGTTTCAGATTTGGGTACATGCATGTTGGTGGATTTATGCTCATGTGCTTCTGGATTTTCTTATGTATTTTTATGGATTTTTCATTTCAGAGTTTGGGTACATGCATCTCTGCCTTTCTTATGGATTTCTCTGGATCTCTTTTAGTTTCACTCTATTTTTATGGTTTTTTCTTTTATTTGTCCAGTTTAGTCATTGAAAGCTTCTCAAATGTATCTGACACAAGCGGAGTTATGGTTATAACAAAATCACACAAAGTATTTTGAAGCTTAGAACAAGAGAGGGAAGAAAAACAAAAGAAAACCAATGATTTTTCATAAAGAAAACCAATAATATTCAGAGAGAAAACCAATGGTTTGCAGAGAGAGAAATCTAAATGTTTTGGTAATTCATTAATTTGGATGATTTTTTTTTGTTAATGATCAGGTCCTCTTTTCAGAGAGGACCGAAATTTCGAACCGGTTCAGAATTTTTGTTAGTTCTGAGCTGATCTGACTGGACCGACCATATATTATATATATATGAGGGTCTCTATCTCTCGCCTCTCCCTCTCTGTCTCCCCCTCGCCTCTCCCTCTCTGTCTTCCCCTCGCCTTTCCCTTTCTCGTCTCCCTCTCGCCTCTCCCCCTCGCTTATCCTTCTTTGTATCCTCCCTCTCCCATCTCCCCCTCACCTTCTTCCTTGACTTTTATATGCAAACGAACGACGCCTCCTTCCTTCACAACTCTCTCTCTCTCTCTCTCTCAAAGCTCTCTGTCTCTCGCAATTCTCTATCACAAGTTCTGTCTCTCCCGAAACTTCTCTGCCACTCTCGTCTCTCCGTCATTTCAGATCTGGTTCTCGAAGCATCTCTACCTTTCTCGTCTCTCCCTCATTTCAGATCTGGGTACATGCATGTTAGTGGATTTATGCTCATGTGCTTCTGGATTTTCTTATGTATTTTTATGGATTTTTCATTTTAGAGTTTGGGTACATGTATCTCTGCCTTTCTTATGGATTTCTCTGGATCTCTTTTAGTTTCACTCTATTTTTATGGTTTTTTCTTTTATTTGTCCAGTTTAGTCATTGAAAGCTTCTCAAATGTATCTGACACAAGCGGAGTTATGGTTATAACAAAATCAGACAAAGTATTTTGAAGCTTAGAACAAGAGAGGGAAGAAAAACAAAAGAAACCAATGATTTTTCATAAAGAAAACCAATAATATTCAGAGAGAAAACCAATGGTTTGCAGAGAGAGAAATCTAAATGTTTTGGTAATTGATTAATTTGTATGATTTTTTTTGTTAATGATCAGGTCCTCTTTTCAGAGAGGACCGAAATTTTGAACCGGTTCAGAATTTTTGTTAGTTCTGAGCCGATCTGACTGGACCGACCATATATTATATATATATATGAGGGTCTCTATCTCTCACCTTTCCCTCTCTGTCTCCCCCTCGCCTCTCCCTCTTTGTCTCCCCCTCGCCTCTCCCTTTCTCGTCTCCCTTTCGCCTCTCCCCCTCGCTTATCCTTCTTTGTCTCCTCCCTCTCCCCTCTCCCCCTCACCTTCTTCCTTGAATTTTATATGCAAACGAACGACGCCTCCTTCCTTCACAACTCTCTCTCTCTCTCTCTCTCAAAGCTCTCTGTCTCTCGCAATTCTCCATCACAAGTTCTGTCTCTCACAAAGCTTCTCTGCCACTCTTGTCTCTCCGTCATTTCAGATCTGGTTCTCAAAGCATCTCTACCTTTCTCGTCTCTCCCTCGTTTCAGATCTGGGTACATGCATGTTGGTGGATTTATGCTCATGTGCTTCTGGATTTTCTTATGTATTTTTATGGATTTTTCATTTCAGAGTTTGGGTACATTCATCTCTGCCTTTCTTATGGATTTCTCTGGATCTCTTTTAGTTTCACGCTATTTTTATGGTTTTTTCTTTTATTTGTCCAGTTTAGTCATTGAAAGCTTCTCAAATGTATCTGACACAAGCGGAGTTATGGTTATAACAAAATCACACAAATTATTTTGAAGCTTAGAACAAGAGAGGGAAGAAAAACAAAAGAAAACCAATGATTTTTCATAAAGAAAACCAATAATATTCAGAGAGAAAACCAATGGTTTGCAGAGAGAGAAATCTAAATGTTTTGGTAATGGACCGTTAAGTCCATTCGAATCAACCGTAAATTCTCGGTCTGGTCGGTCCTGATTTTTTTCAGATTTATGGTCGGTTCGGTCCTCCACATAGGAGAACCATGATTTTTGATCTGGTCTAGTTTTCCTCCAAAAATCCAAATAGGTCGACTATTGAACACCCCTAAGGATGATTCCTCCGAGACTCTACCCATATATTTCCCCTTTGAACCGAGCCCATCCATTACCCGAAGCCAGGTTCCATACTGGTGCCTAGATTTCCCCTCCACCTCTAAAGCTTCTCTATCCTTCTCAAAGTCCTTCTTAGTATGGCATAGTAATCCACATCTGTAGCAAAATTTTGGGAGACGTTCATATTTGAACTCTGCCTAGATAGTCTTGGCATCATGACCCATTTGGATTTTCATCTGTCTTCGTAGAGGTTTCTTTACGTCCAGCCAAATCTGATGTGAAGATATTTCCCCCAACAACTCTCTCCAAGTGTTCATCCACCTCAATACAACGTCCAATATTGTTCCCAATCTGTTCCCCCATACTCGATGTCATGCCGGAGAACGGAATATTGAAATCACGAATCCAAAAATGCGCTCCAATATCCTTTATTGGACATATCCCTTCCTATATCCGTTATCACCGCTCCTCTCCCCGGGTTCCATATTTTAAGGAGAGTTGTCTACAAAGCATTTTTATTCATCCCTTTCTTAGTTAGCACCTTCACAACAAGGCACGATTTATCATCCAATGCTTAAGTAGTAACCTTTCAATTACTTATAAAAAATCATTTGAACCCTTCAAATAGTCACGCGGTGTATGAGTAATTGCTGAAGAAAAAAAATTACTTGAACCCTTCAAGTGCTCAATATTCCTTTTCTCTCACTACTATGATTTCACTTTTCAACGATGCGCGTCAAAAAAGAGACACGACGAGGCATTAAGACCCCGTCATTTTACACAATATGAAACACAAAAATGACAAGACTTTGAAGCCCATCGTAACTAAGATGACGAGGTCTAGTGACCCCGTCATTTGTACTAAATTAAAGAATATACGGCGGACAATCTATGACCCGTCATGTTGTATGTGCCAAGCACGACAAGTGATAAAGCTCCCATCGATATCTATGTGCCAAACACGACGGGTGATAGAACTCCCGTTGTGTTCTATGTGTCAAACATGATGGGTCGTCTACCACCCGTCGTGTTTTGGCACTTTCCACCAAGTGCCTTAACCTTTTTTAAGTTGAGCACGTGGTTTGGGGCGTAATTCATGACGGGAGCTAGACCAACCGTTATCTTTTGTCAAATTTTTAACCATAAAAGTAACCGTGCGACTTCTTTTCTCTTGTTCTCTCTGTTGTTTCTAATCTATCGATACTGCATGCGTCTATTTCAACTCAATATCACATTTACAACCTATGATTTCATTTTTATGCGTTCAACTCGAGAATTTTGAAGGTATCCTTCTGTTTTCTCCGTCTTTTTTAAATTTATAAGTTAATCCTACGGTAATAACGAGTTTTACATATCTTTTCGTATTCTTAGGATGGATAAATCATGGATGTTTATGGATAAAACATCTATAAATTATGACATGGGGGTAAAACATTTCCTCAAGTATGTGATGGAGCATGGTAATGACCCTTGTTTCTTACGTTGTCCGTGTGTGGAATGTGGGAATCTCAAACGTTTCACTTTCACTGAGGTGAGAAATCACTTCTTCATTTAGGGTACAGATCAAATATATCAAATATGAGTGTGGCATGGAGAATTAGATAATTCTAGAAAAACTAAATTTGGTATAAATGAAGGAAGAGAAAATTCTCATGCTCAGATGATGATTTGAAAGATGGCAAGCCTTTATCAAGTAGTCATGTAGAAAGAATTGATCACGAATAATTAAAGCAAGCAATCGTTATGAATTAGAAAATACTAATGAATTTCAACCCTATATCGAGTAAGTACAATAATCTCAATCTTTTTAATTTGTGGTTAGTATGATATTCGTGTGTTTTTAATTTGTTTAACTTTATATGTTTTATTTTTTACTCAATGTTAAACTAATAATCTATAATGCAACACAAGTGGATAAATGAAACAGTAAATATCAAATCAACAAACATGTTTGTACGACAACTTTCAATGCTCTTTTACTTTACTTTATAATAAATTGATGGGTTAAACCAACCTTTATTTTTGACAGGGTTCAACAACTAAATAGAACAATTTAGGAGCAACTAAAACAACTAAAAGAAGTTAGAAATTAATTTCGTTATTTATTTTTTCTAGTATACAATGTTAGAAATTTTGAAGATAATCATATTGTATGCAATGAAGAGTTATATTATCCCGCTGAGATATGTGTATCATTTTTCTGTTTTCATTTATTATTCAATTCTAATAGGTATTATTAGGTAGCTAAATTAAAAAAAACATTAATCACCAAAGACGACAGTTTGTAGACAAACCGTCGTAAAATATAACATAAATGACTGTTTCTAAAATTAAATAAAAATAATAATAAATAAAGGCGACGGTTTCTCTAGAAACCGTCATCTTTTGACCAGTCGTAAAAATATGTGATTTTTTACGACACCTTTTAAGTCGACGTGTGCTTACCCGTCAACTTTTATTTTTAACGATCGGGAATCCTCGTCGTTAAAAATAGTTTTGTAATAGTGTCCTATTTCTTTTACGTAAAAAAAGACTCAAGTTGTTGTAAAAAGTTACTTGAACTCTTTAAGTAGTCATAAAAAAGTTACTTGAACCCTTCAAGTAGTCACATGGTGTATGAGTAATTGTTGATAAAAAAACAACAACTACTTAAATCCTTCAAGTAGTTATAAACAATTACTTGAACTTTAAAGTAGTCACACGGTGTATGTGTGTTGACTGATAAAAAAATAACTACCTGAAGGGTTCAAGTAGTCATAAAAGATTACCTGAACCCTTCAAGTTTTAGAAGAAGTTTCGTTGAAAAGTAAGGAATAAAAATAAGAAAAAGAGATTATTAAATTGATTAGACATATGAATTGTAAAAGGAAAGAAATTATGAAGAAAGAGAGATTGTAAGTGATGGATCAAGAGTATAAAATTTTTTATTTTTAAAAAAGGGTATAAAATTCTTTAGCCAAATTTAAAATGGTATATTTATCTAAATAACTCAATTGTAGACACTCTTTGAATTTTAAAAAAACATGAGAGAGATCAAAGGAAGAAATTCAACATAAGAATGATTATTTCACGTAGCCTGTAAGATTTGTCAACCTGGTAAGAAGATATAGCCAGAGATTTTGTGCTGATCAAAGTGATGCAAAACTTAAAATAAATAATTGCACCAAGTATGCATGTTGTAGAATTCACTTTAAAAAATAACAAGTTTTTTTCAACTTTATAAAAATAGACAAGTTTTTAGTTACGTCATTAATTCGTAATTGATTGATTGTTAAAAAGATGATATTGACTATGATTTTACAGATTTTTAAATTAAGGTGTATTTTTTTTAATTTTATCATCATATAATTAAAATTTTTAATTCTTGACTTGTTTGTTGCTACTGCGTATTATAGAATATTTTAACTAATCAATTTTTATAAGCTAATCATTTCCTTTTTTTATAGCTATTTATCTATCACCTGAGGAAAATTTTTGTTTGCACTATAATTGAGCATGTGTGTTTTATGGAATCATTCTTTATGTCATTCACGATTTTTTGCACCATTTATTTTGCTTTGAAGCTCCATTGTGCATTCAAACTCCATATTGTATGTTTATTATAAGTAGTAATTTTTTTATTTACTATTATTATCTTAATAATTGATAACTATTATTCTTTCAATGTTGATATATAGTGTCAAATTATCATTAATGTATTCATCATAAGTCATTAACTATCTTTTCCTATGAATAAGATAACATAAAACTTGTCTTTTCTAGCGAAGAAAAAATGGTTGATCGATGGGTGATGGTTGAAATGGTTGATATTAGAGTTTTAGAATATGGTTGGATTTTTTTTCCATTTGATGGTTGATTGATGGTTATTTTGATTTGAGAAGATTTTGATTTGATATAGATAGTTTACTTTTGAGTTTTTAATAGAAATGGTTTTTCAATTTATCGTCAATAAACATTTTTCAATTACTTTTTGAGCTGGTTGTCAATCTATTTCAAATTTTTCATTTTTGTTTTTTAAGTGGTTAGTAGATATTTTTATGAATCACATTTTAAAAATATTAAGAGCATTAATTATTTTCTCAATTTAAACATTTTCAACATTGGTAAATCAACGATATATCATTTATTTACCCAGAAATCTTTCAAATACCCCATTAATTAGATTAGGGATTGCTAGCGGATTACAAATTTTTCGGTTTTGTTTGAGCGATGATATTTTTATCTTTCAAATTTTAAAAATTATTCAAAGCATTACTTGTTTCCTCAATTTAAGTATATTCATATTGTTATATCAACTATATACCATTAATTTACCCAAAAATCTTTCGAACACACAATAATTTGATTATGGTCATTTTGGTCTACAATTATTGACAGTTATGGAAACCTGTTATTTATCTAAAACTTTTAAAAAACGGACATTTCTTAACACAACACCTCTAAAAGTTGTATTCCTAAAAATTCCCCAAATTTATTTTATGTACGTTTTTTACAGGGGTGTTCATGGTTCGATTCGGCGACAAAACCAAACTGAACTGAGCCAAACCGTGAGTTCGGTTTGGTTTGGTTCTTCGGTTCGGTATTATTAATTAAAAACAATTATTTAAATCATTTTTAAATGATATTATTGAAAAAATAAAAATAAAATTAAAGTTTTACTTCAGTTCAGTTTTTGGTTTTATAATAAATTATATATAAAAATAAAAAAAGATATATTTATTTTGAAATCTATCATTTCTAATTGCATGTTGTTTTAAGATGAAGCAATTCCTTATTTTTCAAGGGAATTAGTAGTCATTTTGAAGAAAATATATGTTCATTAATCAAATAAATAAATATAAATTTCTAGTGAATATATTACAGATTATTTTTACAATATATTTACAAATTTTTGTTTAGAGATGGAAATATATATATATATTTATATGGATTGCAATAATTATTTATATAAAGATTATTATAACTATTTATGAATATATAATAATTATTTCATTAAATGATAATAATTAATTATATTAAAAATGATATAAATCATTTAATTTAGTTATTAATTAATAAAATGATTATTTTTTTAATTATTATAATTACTGGTTATTTAACAAAATAAAGTTTCTCAATGTATATTTACCTAAAACCCCCTATAAGAATGACCTAAGGTAAGCCTTATGTCAAGCCTTAGTGGATCAATCCAAAGTTTATTCAATACTCATAGGCCCAGTCTGGAGCCTGATCGCCACGCAAACTCGCCCGATGTAGAGTGGGATTTACAGCAAAAGTGATGTATAGCAGTGGTCATTGCTATTGACTGGCTTGGATAAGATCACAAGCTCTACTGAGAACCAGCAGAACAGAACGCGTGTCCTCTACCCAAATGTTTCCTCTCTTCTAAGCATTGTTCTTAAGTCATCAAATTTCCCAACTTTTTATAGAAATTTCATGGAAAATCTACTAAATGGAAGCCACCTTAGGAGGTGAATTTAAATGTTGTTGTTTCTCCTGTATATTGTTTTTACGAAGATAGAAGCTTTACTCAACAATTCTTAACATGAAAGGAAATTGCAGGTACTATTTCGTTTTTAAAGAGTTGTCTTTTCTGGGTTTCTCTATTTGCTTATAAACCTGCATAGAAATGCAAGCTTTATGCACTTGGCCTGCAAAGGGCGAATTTGGGGTTGTACCCTAGTCAGCTTTTGAACTGGGGTTTTTCTGGGAAATTGGATTGTAAAACAAAAATGCTATACCCTCTTGGCCTGCCTGTTTGTCGTTGTGAAAGTACTGGTTGTTTATTGATTTCTAGAGATTTAAGAGTTGCCAATAGTAGTGCTAGGTATAGGAATAAAAAAAGTGATTTAAGATGTGAGTTTCTTTCTGGATATTGTAGTATTAGAGTTTCTATCTTTTCTAAGCCAAAGAGAAGTTCTTATGGTGCCTTGTTTCTGATGGCATGGGCACTAGAAGAACAGTCTATTGAAGATGGCAGGTTGCCAGAGGGAAGTGAGATTGAGAATCATGATGGTTTAGATTGGGGCAATCGTGGCAGTAGCGATGAAGTAGAAGAAAATAGAAAGTTAGATGTTGAAAATGGGGAAGAAGCTGAGGGAGAGAGAAGTGGAAGGGTTGATGTTCTTGCATTAGCTGGGAATTTAAACGCCTCTAAAACATCTGATGATGTAGAGAAGGTTCTTACGGATGTAGGAGAATTGCCTCTTCAAGTGTATTCATCGTTGATTAGAGGTTTTGGCAGAGACAAGAGAATGGATTCTGCAGTGGCACTTGTTGAGTGGCTTAAGAAGAAGAAAACAGAAACTAATGGCCGTATAGCACCTAACTTGTTCATATATAACAGTCTTTTAGGCGCGGCTAAGCAATCTGAACAATTCGGGGAAATGGAGTCTATCTTGATTGACATGGTTCGAGAAGGGGTTGTTCCAAATACTGTAACATACAACACCATAATGGCACTTTATGTGGAACAAGGGAGATCTAGTGAGGCCCTTAGCATTCTTGGTGAGATGCAAAAGGAAGGCCTTAACCCATCTCCTGTCTCGTATTCTACAGCCTTGCTGGCTTATCGAAGGATGGAAGATGGAAATGGAGCTCTCAAGTTGATGATTAAGTTGAAAGAGGATTATCTTAAAGGGGAGATGGGAAAAAATGAGGATGAGGAGGATTGGGGTAATGAATTCCTCAAGCTCGAGAATTTTACAAAACGTGTATGCTACCAAGTTATGCGGAACTTACTTGTGAAAGATGAAAACTCAAGCACAAAAGTGTTACAGCTTCTCACTGATATGGATAAGGCAGGATTACCACTTGGTCGGACCGAAGAAGAGCGGCTTGTGTGGGCTTGTTCTCGTGCAGAACACTATATCGTGGCAAAAGAATTGTATGACAGAATAAGAGAAAGACAATCTGATATAAGCTTATCTGTCTGTAACCATGTGATTTGGTTGATGGGCAAAGCAAAGAAATGGTGGGCGGCATTAGAGGTTTATGAGGATTTATTAGACAAGGGACCAAGACCAAATAACATGTCATACGAACTTGTAATGTCACATTTCAATGTCCTTCTCACGGCGGCTAGAAAACGAGGGATTTGGAGATGGGGTGTTCGGTTAATAAACAAGATGGAAGAGAAAGGTCTTAAGCCCGGAAGAAAAGAATGGAATGCAGTCCTTATTGCCTGTTCAAAATCTGCAGAAACTTCTGCAGCTGTGGAAATGTTTAGGAGAATGGTGGAACAAGGTCATAAACCAACCATCCTTTCGTATGGTGCTTTGCTTAGTGCCTTAGAAAAGGGAAAACTCTACGACGAGGCTCGTCGGGTTTGGGATCATATGATCAAGGTGGGTGTGGAGCCAAACTTGTATGCTTACACAACTATGGCTTCGGTTTTCACCGGACAAGGGAAGTTCGGAATGGTAGACGCCATAATCAACGAGATGGTTTCGTCAGGTATCGAGCCAACAGTCGTAACCTACAATGCGATAATAACAGGATGTGCTCGTAATGGAATGAGCAACGCAGCTTACGAGTGGTTTCACCGTATGAAGGTTCGAAACGTACCTCCAAACGAGGTTAGTTACGAGATGTTAATTGAAGGTCTAGCAAATGAAGGTAAACCAAGGCTTGCATATGAACTATATGTCAGGGCTCAAAATGAGGGACTTAAACTTTCTCACAAGGCTTATGATGCAGTAATTCAATCCTCCCAAGTTTATGGAGCTACTATCAATGTAAGTGCTCTAGGGCCTCGGCCTCCTGATCAAAAGAAGAATGTACAAAGTAGAAGGACTGTGACTGAATTTGGACATTTTGCTAATGTTTCTTCTAGAAGAAGTAAACCACATGATAGAAAGGAAATTTACACATCAAATGACAATGAAAGCAGTAACTAGTTCATTTCAACATACACATAAGTAACTGATCTATATATGTAACATTGAATTACGCAGTTGTCGCGTTTCTCATGAGCAAGAATGAGAATTTGATGGGAATTGCATAGACATTAGCGACCAGAAAGTGAATGGAATTACACGAATATGATTGCTGAAGAAGAGATTTCTAATGGGCAACTATGTATTTGACAGAATGATCTTGTATGAACTGATAATCTGATGTATATATATGAGAGGATTAAGCATTTAAATTTTTTCATTTTTCAGGAATACTACTTTCCAAGTTAGAATTGGGTGTCTAATACTAGAATATCATTATCTATCTGTTTTAATATTCAATCTTATTTGAGTTGCAGAATCACTTTCTGGACAGTCTACTGACAGGTTGTGAATGATCTTTTTTTTTTCGGGAAAGCCTACTATTCAGGGACGAACAATCAAAGTATTCTCACTTATAGGTAGGCCTCACAGTTTTGCTCCGTGGAAAAATTAAAACGCTTCTAAATGTGAAGTGTCATGTGCGTTTTATATACACATTGTGCGCAGTCTATGTTAGATTTTCAAAATTTCTAAATGTTTATGCTTTTGGTACCCAATTATTATGCGAAATGAAAACAAATATTCTGCAAAAAGTCTCCGCCATTGTGGAGTTACAAAATTCTTTGGAACTTGTTCTTGGATAATGTTGGGAGTTGGCACCTTGGAGTGCGAATTGCCCTCAGACAGCCTGCTGATCTAATTCTATGATATTTAGTGTACTGTTTGTCCCTTTCTGATCTCTTCGTGTGAGAGTGTCACAAAAATTAATGTGTTTTCAGTTAATTTAAGAACAGCGCATGGCAATCACCATTTTCGATTGATGAATGAAGAACTGTGAAAATTAAGATTATAAAAACAAAATTTGAGATGGATGAAATTTTGGCTAAGAAATTATTAAAACTAGTTAAAGTCCGTCCTCTGCACAGGATTATGAATAAATAAATTAACGTTATAAATTAAATATTAATTATAAATAATTTAAAAATGTGACATGAAATATAATATTAATTGATAATATCTACATATCGTGTGCTAATTATATATTAATTGTTCTGCAAAAAGAAAATCAGAGAGAGATAATAAACCTAAAAAATTTGCAGATTGAATAAAGAACTTACAATAAAATAAAAAAGATATAAAAAAATTTATTCGCAAAAACGATTAAAATTTTTAAAACCGCACAAACGTGGTGAAAATTAACTTAAAAACCATTTACAAAATTTGTTTTATTAGTCTTTTCAAAACTTCTCCCTAAACAGTTGAGATTCAACGAATACCTAACAAACATTAGGTTGGAAGGTAGTTATACAAAAGACTAAAATGTAAAAACACCTCTATACTTAAATCAAACTGTAAATTATACCCTTAATTTTTTTTTTATTTTTATACCCCTATACTTTGATTAAACTGTAAAATATATCTCCTATTAGAAATTTCATAAAAAATAACCTATGCACGTGCCCTAACGCTCGTTAACTAACAGGTCTGTTAACGGGAGGTAAGTTCATCATTTCTTTCTTTTTTTACTTTTACTTTGTTTTTTTTACAGTTCATCATTACGGGGGAGGGGGAAAGGTTTCATCGCGCGACAGAGATGGAAGAGGGATAGGGTTCCATCTTTTGGCCAGATCTGAGGGTCAAAGAGGTCGAAATTTCTTGAGGAACTCTTTCCGGTATGTACTCTATTTCGATTATTCATTTTTTTCTTCCGATTCTAGGTTTTCATGGCTCGATTTATGTTTTCTATTTCGGCGATAATTGGCATATATGACTCGATTTATATTCTCGTTGGTTTTTGTTCTGGGTCCATTGATTTCTGTTCTGGATTCACTCAATTTTTTTCTGTATTGATTTCTCGTTGGTTTTATAGGGTTCTATTTATGCGGTTTATGGGTTCACTCGATTTCTGTTGTATGTATATATGGTTTCGGGTTCTCGTTAGTTTTTGTTATGCGGTTTTATTTTATATTTGTTATGCACAGATTTGGCTTTGTTATTGTTTATGAGGTTATTTGTTTATGCACAGTTGCGAGGTTCTGTACTGTTTTGTTTTTGTTTTGTGTTTGGCTTTGTTTTGTTCTATAAAATTGTTCAGTTGGCTTTGTTTTGTTCTGTAAAGTTTTATTTGTTCTATAAAGTTGCTTTGTTTTGTTTTCTTCTATAAAGTTGCTTTGTTTTTTTGGCTTTGTTTTGTTGTTCAAGTATTGTTTATCTTATGTAACTCCGATGTTTTGTCACTGTAGGTGAAAATGACAGCAAGTATTGTTAAAATGAGGGACATAACACTAGAGATTTATTGTAGTGGTATGTTTGAGTATGTTTCGAATATAACATACAAGAACAATGAGCTATGTAAATTTCATAATATTGATTCTGATTTATTATCCATATCTAGAATTAAAGGTACAATGGAAGAAATAAGATATGGTAATATATCACCGTATAGTTATAAGTTTTCACATGAGGACTTAAGCATGTTAAAGCTTATGTGTTCTCATGCTGATATACATGAAGTGTTCTCTCAACTTGAGATATTTAGTCATGATTTGCTACAAGTTTATGTGTCACATGCATTGAATAAGTTTATTGAAAGTCGAGGTGAATGTAGTCTACCTACACCTAGTATTGCATCTCCATCTTGACCTGGACTTGCACCTACACTTGCACATGCATCCCTACATACCGAATTAAATGAACATGTTATTAAGGAAGATGATAATAATGATAGTAGGTCTAGTGAAGTGTTGGAGGATTTTAGTGAGCCTGAGGATGAGGTAGATGACAAAGAAGATTTATTTGTCAATGCAAATCAATTCACATAAATGAAGATGACTTAAACAAATGGCTTGGTGGTAAGAGTCAAAATAATGACAAAAGAAGCAAAGAAAGAGTGATTGATGAGCCTAGTATATTTGAACTAGATTATGATAGTGACCAATTGAGAGATCTTGTTGATTCATCGGATGAAGAAATTCATCCGTCATATCCTAAGTTCCATGAAGAAATTCACTTGGGTAGGCCAATTACAGTAGTTAAGGGGTTGATTTTTAGTGATCACATTATTTTCAAAAAGGAATTGAGGGAGTATGTCATTCAACACAATTTCGAATACTATTTCAAAAAAAATGATAGAACTAGGGTTACTGCACTATGCAAAGGGAAGAATTGTGGATGGAGAATACATGCATCCCTTACTCAAAGGGAATAAGCATTTCAAATTAATACTTCCACCCCTCAACATACCAATTATGCTAAAGCAAGGAAGAATAGAAATGTCACATCAACTTGGATAGCGAATAGGTACTTGGAGTTGATTCGCGACTCACCTAACATGTATTTATCGGTATTGAAAGGTTTGTTAAGGGATAATTATGAAATCATTGTGTCCTTCGATAAATGTTATAGGGCGAAAAGAAAAGCATTAGATAAGATTCAATGGTGTGCAGTGGAGCAATACAAAAAAGTGTGGGATTACTGTGAAGCAATAAAATATGGAATCTGAGAAATACCATCAGGGTGAAATGAGAGAACTTGTTGCTTCAAAGAATGTATGTTTATTTGGATGCGTGTAGGAAGGGGTTTCTTGATGGATGCAGACCGATAACATCCATAGATGGTTGTCATTTGAAGTGTAATTTTGGGGGTCACTTGCTTACTGTGATTGGGAGAGACGCAAACGATAATATCTTTCCAATTGCTTATGCTGCCATGGAGTCAGAAAACAAGGAGACATGGACTTGGTTTTTAATGAATCTACCTAAGAACATAGGCACATGGGAGGAACGTGGTTGGACTATAATGTCAAACGAATAAAAGCTACTAATACTTCTATTATTTTTTACAAGTTATTTAGGCATATATGTGGATACTTGTATTTGTTTTGATTAATTTATTTGTAGGGTTTATGTGAAACTATAAAGGCGTTAATGCCTAGAGCCAATCATAGGCATTGTGCTAGGCATTTATATGCCAATTATGCAAAAAAAAAAATCAAAGGGAAGACACTCAAGAACCTTTTATGGAGTGCTGCCAGGGCAACTATCCATTCAAACTTTGACATGTACATGGAGAGAATTAAGGAGTTGAATGTCAAGGCTTACACGTGGCTGTCGGGAAAGAAAACATATACTTATTGTAAACATACATTTGATTATAAAGCCAAAAGTGATATGTCATGTAATGAAATGGCTGAGGCTTTCAACAAGATGATATTGGAAGCAAGGGACAAGCCCATCCTAACAATGATGGAGATGATAAGAAGAATTCTTATGAAGAGGTTTCAAGAATAAAAAGGATGGAATGAGAAAATTGAATGTGTCCATTTGTCCTAGGATTCAAAAGAAGGTAAATGAGGCTAAGGAAGATGCAGTGAGCAGCATTGCATACATAGGATGAGATGGAGCACATGTGGGGTGTGGTGCAAAATTCTATGTGGATTTGAGAAATAGGATATGTGGTTGTAGGAGTTGGGAACTTATGGGAATACCTTGTACTCGTGTCGCATTATGTATTATGGGGAATAAGAAGGTGGTGGAGGATTATGTTGATCCTATCTATAGCAGAGACACTTTCTTGAAAACATACCGCCACTATATAATGCCAGTCCCTTGTCGTGAACATTAGCTTAAATCAACCTTTCATATTGTTGCACCGCCAACAGTAAGACCCAAACCCGATAGACCTAAAAAGGCTCGAAAAAAGGGAAGAGGGGGAGGATGCAACCTCTTATCAAGGTAGTTATAAGGGCATATAACTTAAATGTGCCAATTTTCAAGGATGTGAGCATAACAACAGAACATGCAAGCAACCTCCCAACTTGAAAATGAAGATTTGACAGAAGACTGTATGTATTTTAATATAATCTTATTAAATAATTTTAGTATAATTTTATTAAATAATTGTAATATAATTTATTGACTTTTGTTTAGGTTGCTGCTAGTATGCACCAATCTCAGAGTGTTGGAGAACAATCGACTGCTATAACGAGAACTAAATGCCAGTACGTATTGTTAAAATTTATCGTTTACATTTATTATTAGTTTTTTACTATTTAATAATCATCTTATTGAATAGATTCGAAGAGTACGACTTATGTGATAGGATCTCAAGGACCGTCAACTGTTGTGTAGAGATATCAAGAAACGTCAAGTGTTGTCCAACTTCCTAGAAGAAGTCCATGAAGAAATCAATTCCGACTAGTAGTCCTAGGAAGAAAAGGGAACGTAATTAAAAATATGTGGTATTGGATGATATGCTGGCTATTTTACGAACTTGTGTATGAGATGCTAGCTATTTTGTGAATTTAAGTCTGAGATGCTAGTTATTTTGTGAATTTAAGTCTGAGATGCTAGCTATTTTGTGAATTTATGTATGAGGTGCTGGCTATTTTGGTTGGATCTGTATATTTTCTGAATTTATGTGATAATGAATATATGAAAGCCATTTTAGGTGCAATTTTTTTTGTGAAGCAATTTTTTTTTACAGTAGGAATGAAACAATTTTTTTTACAGAGTCATTTTTTTGGTACAGAATGAAGCAGGTTTTTTAACACATGAATAGAAAAACAAAAAAATATATTAACGAAGCAGATTTCCTTCTTATATGATAAGAAACTAGATCTGAAAAATATGTTGAAATTGAAGTGAGGGATTTAAAAAGAGGAGAACAAAGTGAGTTATTTATAGAGGCAAAGTAATGTAAGTAAATGGAGGGAAATAATGGAGGAAATTGAAGGAATTGGACCGAAATTAAAGGAAATGGACGGAAATGGACGGAGTTAATTTTCTGTTAGATTTAATCAAAAAACTTTACTGAGAGGTATATTTTGCAGTTTAGTCAATGTGCATGGCATAAAAATATGAAAAAGTATAGGAAGTTTATAGTTTGGTAAAAGTGCAGCGGTATATTTTACATTTTAGCAAAAAAAATGTAAGAGGAGAAAATCAAATATGTACAAATCTTATTTACATACATGACTCATGTAGTAATTTCATAACATGAAATAATCTCATCAACACTGCGATATGAGATATACTCACATTCTCAGTATTCAATTAAGATTCTCTCTTTTATGAAACTTGTCAATAGATAATATTTACACTGGAGCTCTTTGAAACAAAAGAAAAATAGTTTTTAAAATATAACATAACCAGCATAGATTGCAACAGATATTGAAAAAAGAAAGATAAAAACATTTGAGGCAATAACATAAGCGTACAAATCTCTACAAACTGAAAGGATACAGAGAAGTTGTAACATAAAATATTGATTAACCTGTAAGAAATTTTTCATGCAACCAAAAGCATGATGGTCATAATTTTTTGTTGATTCTACCACATAAATAGTATAAGAATATGAGCAATCAGATGTAATACATGAATCTAGCTAGTATAAATAACAGACATTCATAAGACAATTTCACCGAACATTCGATAGGATGCATAATCATGCATATATAAACTATTGATTATAGTGAAAACAAATCACACTATAAAAATCATTTTAAAAATTTTTTGGTGAAACAAATGAAATTTTCCAACTTGAGCAGTGAGTAAAGATATGCATTAAACCTCTGAGTAATTGATTTTCTTCTTATTTTTTCCTCTTCCTAAGGATTCCAGATGAAACAAAAAATTTGATAAATTGAGTTACGCAGCATTTTCATTAACATGTAAAAGAGCATCAGCCTTTTTATAGCTAATAAGTAATAATTATTTAAAATAAAAAAATATATAATATCAAGAAGATGAAAAAATTGCGACAAATACTAATACACATAATTAATAAGATACATCGACAGTTATCATTTTTTTAATTTGTAATTATTACATTTTTCTCTGTAATTGCTAATTACTTTTTTTGTCAAGAGAAAGTCTCTACGAAACAAGAGGTTAGATCTGTGAAAGATTAGAAACCATGGGTATAGCATCTGATGTGTAAAGGATATGAAAAATAGTAAATTTTAAAAGTACTTGAACAGATAAAATGTTTAAATTGCTAGATAAATCTGGAAAAACCTCATACAAAGGATGAGGACCAGCCCCATTTTATAGATATTGCTAGATCTTTAGCTTATGGATTGTGGAGAATGTGGAGGGCTAGAAATGATTTGGTCTTCAAGGGTATCCGACGGATCCCTCGGAGGCAATCAGAACTTAGAGGAATGAAATTAAAGGATACTTGATGGCTAAGAGCAATCTGTACAAAAGGGAAGTTGGATGAGACTATTACAAATGAACCTTCGGGTAATTTATCTGGTAATTTCGGTATCATCATCAAGGTTTTGGATCGGCAATTTTGGAATAGATGGCACCCACCTCCGGAAAAATATGTTAAGCTCAATCTATATGTTTCTCGGTCCACATCTACTTCAAAGCTAGCTAGTGGTTAAGTTTGTAGAGGCTGTTCTGGTGAATACCTTGCAGGTGGATGGACCTCGGCAGAATCAGAGTCTTTATCATCCTCTCTCTGCATGGCGCTCTTCGAAGGACTTCAACACTGCCTCTCTAATTTCTGGCTGTTCATTGAAGTGGAGACATCTTGTTCTAATTTGTGGGAAGCTCTTGTAGTTAGAAAAGATAGAGTTGATCCTTTCATTACTTCTATTTTCAGAAAATTGTCTAATTTTTTGATGTAAAATTGTATTTAGTTAAACCGTGTTAATATGGTTGCTAGAGAAATAGCAACCCATGCAAATAGGCTATCATATAGTTGTTCTTTGAGGTAAAAAATAATGGGGTTTACGAGAAAGATAAAAGGACAATGAGATTAAAACAACTTCTAAGTCACGATGGGGAATTGTAGTAGGCACCATAAAATCATAGTCAATCATATTAGAGAACTAAATCAAAGTATTTATTGATAACTAAAACACAACATTTTAGTTGAAAAGACAAATAAATTACTATATGAAAATTTTATACAGATAAAAAGGAAGCCTCATATTTTAAAATTGCTAATAATACAGAAAAAACAAATGTTTTATTCTTCGCTTGCCTGCTTATAATAAAAAAAACAAATATTAATTAGCAAATAGACATACATAGACGGATTAAAATTTCTAATTAATTAGATATAAAAGATTTGGCTTTTAATTGTCACTTTGAGGGTAATTTTAATATAATGGATAATTTCTTTCATAATATTTTATACAAATAATGCAACGAGGTAATGTAGTTGTTGTAACGAGATAAAATAAAATAAAATTTCATAATTCGATCTTGCCTACATCTCCACGATAAATACACTAGAAAAACAAATTACGCAATTCAATAATATCTCTATCTCATATTCTCAAAGCCCAATACACTCAATATTTTCTCATATTTTTATGTCACATTAAAAATTTAAACCTAATATTATATATAGGCATGCTCTTATGTCACTAATATCATGTTTACTTGATGAATTTGGATTACAAATTCAAAAAATTTGAATTTTTAATCTAAATTCAGTGATTATTAAAATAAGATTAAAAAATTTATGTAGGATCCACCATAATATTACAGATATTAAATCTAAATCTTAAATTCAAATTCTTAATCTAAAATTTAGTAAACATGACATCTAAGTTTCATAACTCATTTACTTTTTCAAAAAAATCTTAAAATTATAAAACTAATTGTTTGACAAATTAAGTTGAAGCAGTTGTATATGTATAATAGAACTCATTCTAACAACTTATGTATTTTGTTATCATTTTGAATTAGATGATCCATTATTTTAACTGACAGAAGAAAATTTCGAATTGGATCTCAAATTGACGGGTTAGTGGATTTTCAAATATACTTCCCTCAAGTTTTTAAAATTTGTAAAATAAGTTTAACCAAAAATATACCACCAATCATTCTCGTGCCACAACAGAAACACAAGGGCCCCGTAAAAGCAGATTGATAAATATTTAAATTGGTATTATTTATAAACTTTATAAGAAGATAATGCACAAAATTAGACAACTCTACAAACACGTGCTGGACTTTAATAATATTCTTTCCAGTTGGATTATGGTTGGGACTTGATGAATCATTGATAATTTAGTTATTTATTTATTTCAGTTATTCATATTTTTTGAAGCTCACAACAATTAAGAGTCTTGTGAAGTTTTAAAAGATCAAGAGGCATTTGTTTGAAACTAGTAAAAAATTATGTGTTTTGCATGTGTTAAGTAATTTAAAATATGAGTAGATTTAATAATAAATTAAAATAAATATAGTGTCTTTAAAAATAGTTTTAAATCTAAATTAAAAGTAAAATAATAGTAATAACAAATTTATTAACTTGTTTATAATATTGTATTGCTATTTGAATAATACAAATTGATTTATGATAATTTTAGATTTTATCATAGTAAGAGATAATTTTTTTCAAACATGTTTATCTTAAGTCATTTATATGAATTTTTATGTTCCAATAGCATATATTGTCTAAATTTTACTTTACAAGCTTCTAATGAATAAATTATTATCGACCCAAAATTAATTTTAAAATCATAAAAATACGTCTTTATAGATATTTACATTTTTATTTGCATGATATTGTGAAAACATTTCATTTACAAACTATTTATAAACAAATTATAATTGAATAAAAAATAATATTTCATTATATTAACTGAGAAAAGATGTAAAAACCTTAAATTATACTATATTTTAAGTAGACTTGAAGAGTAAATATGAGAATCAAGAGTTTTATCCCTTTTAAACTCTTTTTATGATAGTAAGATAAAGTTGCAAACTACAGAATTTTGTTTCTGTTTTTCTTCTTTTCTGTTCTTTTTTTTTTTTGATAAATTACATTAATTTTCCTTATAGCATGTCTTAATTATAAACTCATTTAGTTATTACATACAGCTCTTTAGTTCTTAATGAAAGATAAAAATAATGTCATTCTTCAATTAATATCTCACTATTTTTATCATACTATTTTAAATTTTCGTAAACATTTTCTCGAAACACTAATATATTCACATTATATAAAAACAAATAGAATTGGGAATAACAGTTACTAATTGGGAATAACAAAAAGGCAAGCCGTGAAAAGATTTTGGGAAGAAAAATTATGTATGGGCTAGATGAGAAATATATCTAAGTTTGAAACCCAGTAGGGTTCGTGTAATAAAGATAAAAATATAAGAGAAAATGATGTAATTTACTTTTTTCTTCTTTTAGAGATGTATATGCTCAAGGGAAAAGTTTCTACCCATCCTAAAAAAATTTAAGAATTTTTTAACTGAAAAATTATAGAAAACAAAATTTCACCTAATATTATAATAAATTGACAAGAAATTTTTTTTGGCTGGAAAATGGTTTTTAAAAATTAGAATTTAAAAAAATATTTTTAAAGATTCTTTTTCCATAACACTTCTTTTAGGCCTTCTTTTTCACAGCGTTTGGTATTAACTGAACAGAGTTAGTTAATTAAATGAGAAAATCTTTTAAAACCGAAGAGCAACATTTATCAAATGCATTTACTTTTACTTGGAATCGGATTAAGTTTGAAATCAAATTCTTTAGGAATCGGATGGAGAATGGAATGACCATGAATCAAAGTTTGAAATCGGATTCATGCATTTACTAACCCTTAAAAATCATAATCAGGAATCAAATTATTGAGAATAAAAATGATTGTCTGTGTTTATTAAATCAATGAATCGAAATAAAACATATTATATTACTAAAATGTCTTTTAAGTAAAATAAGTATTATCTTCTTTAATTAATTAAAGAAGTGAAGGGTCAGACAAAATAGACTTTGAGGACACAATAGACTTTTCATGATTCATTATTAGTGAATAAAAATGTGGAATCCAATTATCACATTTTGATCAGGAATCTCATTTTACGAAATCAAAGGAAATCATTTCGATCAAAGTCATGAGACTCACTTGAAATGAAATTTCAAAATCCTGGTAAACAAATAAAATGATAATTTGAAATCAAATTCCACATAATGTGATTTAACAAAAATGAAGTAAACACATCATTAAAATAATGGATGTGATATATAGAGGTAACAACAATAGCAAGACTGACATCGTATTTATTAGAAATTTTATATATAGTAGTCGTCGACTATACATAATTACTTGAGTCTTCTGATAATCACATGCTTCCGGAGCAAGAATTATAATTTATAAGCACCCAAATTCGCTACATATAAAAAAACAAAGACATCTATCTATCTGTCATCTTCACTCTTTGCCATGCGGCTGAAGCAAGCATAAAAACTACATAGAACAAAAAGAGAACAAAGAAAAAGCAAAGTGGGTGACCATTTGCTCCCTGTGCATTGACGGTTTGTTTAACCAACAATCTATTCCAGATTGAGGCCTATAAACGGTTAGAACTGCTTTTTGTCCGATAAATTGACCACTGTTTAATTGCTTTTCCTAGTTTTACTGGTTAAAACTTATCCAAACGGTAAAACTTCAAAAAGGAAAGGAGGAAAAGTCTATTCCTTGTCCTATTTACTGATACGGTGCTAAATATCTTCTTACAGGTTGAGTTACTCTTTATTGGGGTTCCGGGAAAATTGATATAGGATAATGGGTTATCGTTTTTTATGCGTTTCTGCTAATTTTTGTTGCTCGAAAGGGCTAAAGGCTGAAATTATGTGCTTATAGGGAGAAACCGAGTTGTTTGTGAAATAGGTTTTTGTTGATCTTGGGAAGATCTGCCTGGGTTAGGTGGAATTATGGAACCTCCTAAGGGGGTTTTGGCTACTTTATGGAACTTCATCTGCTTTCTGCCTTTCTTCACTGGGCTTCTCTTTCTGGGCGTCATTAAAGGTTAGCTTCAATTCATTGCTCGGTTCAGAATTCTTTGTTCCCGTACTTAAATTAGTTAATTTAGTCAATGATTTGTTGTATGAGTTGCTGCTTATTATCTGATTTCATTTGAATGCCGTTGATCTGAGGAATGCCATTTATCAGGCTCATGTGTAGAAAGCAACCCAGGAAGTGTCTTTACAGTTACTCCATGTATTAGTCTGAGATTCTCATATATGCTAGAGTATGGTGTTTCTTACATTGCTCTTCTTTTCCCTTTAAGCTACCAGTTAATAAAACTAGGCTGAGTTTCCTTTCCTTGTTTTCTTGTTAAATCTCGTCATTCTGACCGCATTTGCTTCTACCCTCTTGGAAAATTCCATTTCTAATGAAGAATTTGATAGTTTTGTTGCTCTAAGAACTTAGAATATTCATATTATGTATCACCAAAAAACTAGGCTGAGTTTCCTTTCCTTGTTTTCTTGTTAAATCTCTGTCATTCTGACCGCATTTGCTTCTACCCTCTTGGAAAATTCCATTTCTAATGAAGAATTTGATAGTTTTGTTGCTCTAAGAACTTAGAATATTCATATTATGTATCACCAAAGTGTTAGTTTCAGCCTTTGATATATAGAGATATTAACTGAATGCTAAGTATTGCTATTAAATTATTTCAGGTATCTTTTTCTGTCCTTTAATATGTCTTATTATGGGCATTGGGAACTCTGCTATCATACTGGGTCTTTGGCCTGCCCACGGTATCTGGAGTTACTATTGCATTCTGAGGTGTTCTTTCTGAATCATTGTTTATTATTTTACCATCTGATATTTAGGCTATGTTTGGTTCTTGGAGAATAGGAAGGAAGAAAAATGAGAAAAATTAGAGGAGAAGTAAAGAGGATGATTGGAAAATAAAGAAAAATGATTAAGTTATAAATGTTTATCATATCACTATTTGCCTTTTCATAGTCCAATAAAACCAAACATTAGAAACAACTCTCTATTTTTTTCCTTTTCCTCATGGCTTCCATTTTCCAAGTTCCAAACATAGCCTTCATCTTCTATCGCATCTTTATCTAGACATTGGAAGAAAAAAAGCACTTGTTCTGATCTGGTTGATATTTTCGATCGGCAGAGCTAAAAGATTGGGCCCAGTTCTGAAAATCGTTCTCTGCATATGCGTTCTACCTGTTCTATTGATTTTATGGCCAGTAGTTGGCATTGCTGGAAGTATCATAGGTGGAGCTGCATATGGCTTTTTATCACCAATAGTTGCTACTTTTGATGCTGTTGGAGAAGGGAAGACTGATGAACTATTCCACTGCTTCTATGTACGTCTTTCGATTAGTTTCGGGTTACTTTCGCTTCTATCTTAAGTTGTATTTTGATCAAAGAGATTCTCTTATTCACGATGATAACAGGATGGAACTAGGAGCACTATCGAAGGATGCTTCACGGTTGTCAGGGATTTTAGTGATGTCTGTTTCCATTCTTATTTCTCCATTATGGATGACCTGAGACAACAAGGACCTTCCGATGGGAAATATTATGAGATCAGGTTCTTTGCCGATTTACTTAAATTACATTACTGCCCACCATTCCTGTAAGTACTGGTTATGAATGAGCATTGGTTTTTCATTTGAACTTTCTTGCAGAATACTTCTTCTTCCTGGTACATTAATAGCGGGACTGCTTGGAATGACTGTAGATTTGCCAGTCATCTCACTCATTGCCTTGTGCAAAAGCCCCTTCATGTTGTTTAAAGGGTGGCATCGTTTGATTCATGATCTTATCGGTCGAGAAGGCCCTTTCTTGGAGACAATATGTGTTCCAATTGCTGGTCTAGCTATCTTACTCTGGCCATTGGCCGTCGTTGGTTCAGTGCTAGGTTCAATTGTATCTAGCATCTTCCTTGGTGTCTATGCTGGGTTGGTAGTTTATCAGGTCAAAATCTTTTACTTAAAAAATTGCATTTTTACATCGTATGGCTCACATCGTCAGATTATTTGACTTGTATCAGTGTCTTTGGGTTTTTCCATTGTAGGAATCCTCTTTCTGGTTGGGGCTTCGTTATATCGTAGCGTCGGTGGCCATTTACGATGAATACTGCAATGATGTTCTTGGCTTGTCGGAGGGGTCCTGTTTTCCGAGGTGAGATTTAGGTTAGAGTAATGCTATTTAGCTCAACTTGTGCAGCATCACAAGTTTACGTGACAAAAATGAATTGGTCATAGTTTTTTGCGTTATCAAAATGGACCAGTCCACTTTTTTTATGGTGTTATGTTCAATTGCTTTGTTTTATCTATTGACTATTGTATATATAAACGGGCCTAAAGGGCAGAAAATGTTTCACAAAAATTGTTCTAAATGCTTCATAGAATACCTTAATTGTTTTTAATTAAATTTTTTAAGTTAGTTATATAGTCCTAAGTAAATACTCGGTAACACTTCGTATAATTTTTGTTTTTTCATCTTCAAAGGCCAAAGTATAGAAAGAATGACGAGAGCTCACTGCCGAGTTCCCGTGCAACTTCCTTCTCAAGGCCTAGCTCCTTCAAGAATCCTCCTTCGCGAATGGCTTCATTGAAGAATCCTGTGCTTGAGTTGAAGCCACTTGAGGTATATCGTCCTCGTTAAATTTTTCTGCTATTTTTTTTGTTGGATTTGATTAGTTTAGCTCATTCCTTCTTGTGTAGCTACTTGATAGTGTGTTTAAGGACTGTCAACGCCAAGGCGAAATCATGGTCAATGAAGGACTAATAACACTTAAAGACGTTGAAGACGCCAAGTCTAGTAAGGGCAGCAGAGTGATCAGCATTGGCTTACCAGCCTTTTGCCTTCTCCAGATGCTTTTACGCTCCACAAAAGCCAATTCACCCGGGTTATTGTTAAGTACGCGGAATTTATTTTCATTACTCTCTCTCTCTCGATCTTGCAAAAGTTTTTTTCAGGGTCTTCATTTTTGGTTGATGTAGGTGACAATGAAACTGAGATTACTAGCACAAACAGACCAAAAGATACCTTCTTTGATTGGTTTCTTAACCCCCTTTTGATTCTCAAGGACCAAATTAAGGCCGAAAACCTTTCCGAGTCGGAAGAGGATTACTTCTGCAAATTAGTTTTGTTGATTGGTGATCCAGTGAGGTTGAAAAGCTCAACTATTGGCTCACCGCCAGAATCTGAGCGTAAACTAGCTGAACTTGAAGCATTAGCTCGAAGGTAACCTCCTGTTACTAGATTGATTTCAAGTTCTGATTCATTTTGTAATCCTGTTCTGTGTTATGAAGGCTTCAGGGAATCACAAAATCAATATCGAGGTATCCAACGTTCAGACGTCGTTTTGATAGTCTTGTCAATGCCATATTGGACGATCTTGCGAAGAATGGCCATCATAGTAGATCAACGAATGGAAGTCAGACACTATCGAGATCAAAGAGTGCGTTTGGAAGGATGTTTAGCCAGAAATCTTTTCAGAGCAAGACCAGCAATCGTGGGTTTGATCAAGAATCACAATCACTTGAAAGAGAGGTGGAAATTCAGTAGAGAAAGAGATCTTAGGTGTAATATTTGTTTCTTCTTTTTCACTTTTTCTCGCATATTGTATGTAATTGTTACATTGTTTCATGAGTTTGCTAATTAGAAAACTTGTTTATTAATTGGATTTGAAATCTGACTCAATTGTTTATGACAACATACAAAAGTGAAAAATGGGGTTTTCTTTACTTTTCTTCGCTATGAACTACAGAAAATTGAAGGCACAAATCACACAGTAACCATGATTTGGTGATCTAAAATATGAGGCAATTTTTTTTCTGAAATATGATGAGTTAAACTATTTTCCAACAATTCAGGTAGATGGGTTTGAATTCGTCAGAACATGAGATAACTTATATTCGTAATTATGAGTGTCAATCTGATAAAATTATCACTAGATATATTAACATGTGATATCATACGTTTATCCAAAACAATAAAAAAATTCTTTTGGGTGTTTAGATCGGATAAAAGAATAAGAGAAAAAAAATTAAAAAATTCATAACGTAAAGTCAAATGTTGATAAGTTAGATTGACGCAATTAATTAAACCCTCACACCTCTAGATGAGATGGGTTGAAATCATATTCTCTAATTTTTTTTATAATTTATAGCGTAACTTTGACAAAAAAAAGTTAATTGTTTAAGGACTTAATATCCTTAATATCATAGACCTACTTAATCACGTTCCATAATTAATGAGTAATTATTGGAGATAAAATTAAACAAAAATGCCAAGTAATTAATAGAGAACAACTTGACCAAGTCCAAATGCAAATTCTTGTTAACCATAACTCCCCACTACCTCCACTTTCACCCCTTTATCTCATCCAAACACAGAAACTCACTCTTCTTTAACCCACCTATAAATCTCCATCTAACCTCCCAAAAATTCCCACTTTCGTTTCTTAATTAAATCCCACCAAAACCTACCAACAATGGCTTCCTTCAAAACTACTACTCTTCTTTTACTGTTCATGATGTACATATCTCTCTGCCATTTCCAAGCCTCTTGCTTTGAGTTCCAAGTGGGTGGTACCACTACCAATGGCTGGGCTATCCCTCCTTCCAATGACAGCAAAGTCTACAACGATTGGGCCTCCGAAAACAGGTTCCGCGTCGGTGACACCCTACGTAAGCACACCTCCACATATACAGTCTAGTAATTATAGATTCTCTGTCGTTCATTGTGAACGACAAATGTTATGAATTGGATGGCCAGAATGAGACGAACGATCACTTTTCCGTTTGTTATGATATGTGTTTTGGTTTTTTGGGTGTAGGTTTTAAGTACAAGAAGGACTCAGTAATGGAGGTGAATGAAGAAGACTACAAGAAATGCAACTCAACACATCCAAATTTCTTCTCAAACACAGGGAACAGTGTGTTCAGGTTTGACAATGCAGGGCCTTTCTACTTCATCAGTGGAGTAAGTGGGCATTGTGAGAGAGGACAGAAGATGATTGTAAAAGTGATGAATCCTGAAGATTCATCAGCAACTTCTCATAGCCGTGCATATTCTAAATTGCTCATTTTTCCCTTTGTTTTGTCTTATGTTTCTTCCATTGTCTTCTAGTTATGTGTCTAATTTGTGGGTCTGTTTTTGTCTCGTTCTTAGCTTTGAGATTTTTTAAGGTATAAAAATTAGGTGTTTTAGTTCTTCTTTAGTGGGGTTTCTTATGTTATTCTAAATATTCTAATGTATTGTTAATTTGTTATTTGGAGATTTAATAGACAGAATGTATTAGTTAAATTCTCTTTGCTTTCTTCTGGTTCATTCTACTTTTTTTACTTTGATTCTCGTTAATTTCTTAGATCCAAAATTATCCCCGAGTGAAAATGAAAATAGAAAATTAATAAACCCAATTGAAATTAATTACTCCTAATTTTATTGTTTAAGGAGCATCAACAAGCATTAATACTATAGGGAGAAAAAAATTGTAAGTATTTATTCTCAATTTTTGTATAAAGCTCCTAAATTTCATATGCATTACAAAAGGTAAGAGAAAAAGAACAACATATCTCTGTTTTTCATCAGATTTGCACACATAAAACAAGCAACCATACCATCTCTCCCTCTCTCTGTAAACTAGTTTTTCAGAAACAGCAAAACCATTTCTTCTGCACCCAAAAACAAATCAAGAACTCTGTATCAGTTTCATGAATTTTTAGGACGTAAAAAAAATAGAAAGAAATAAATAATAGTTTTATTGGATTTTGATTGTTTTGTTACCATTGGAGGATGCTGATAATTCTCTTCTCTTTTGGCGGTTGGATTATTATTCTGTTGGGTAGCCGCCACGGTCCCCGGCCCGGTGGTGGCCGTGCCGTTCGATTTCTTCTCGTCTCGAGCTTTGCTGAATATTACTGTGAATCCTTCTGCAGAAGCAGGATTGTTTACATCCCATTCCCCAAATTTTGGCAGCGGTCGGCCTTTATCCTGCTGTCGTCAGATTAAAAAGAGAAATTGCTTTTTTATTCACATATATAATAATTATCTGTTAAATTAAAGGTATTATTTGGCATCAATGCTTTAGATTTTCGAAAGAGGGAAGAATTAGAACATTTGGGGATATTGAATCAAACCCAGAAACAAAATAATAGAAAACTTCAACCAATCTACTTAATACTAATAATATAGGCTACATTAATCATAATTATAGCCCTTTGGGACAGGTTAATCCCTGTTTGGAAACATAGAAAACAAAGGAAAAGGAGCGATTGAAAAAAAACGAAGAAAATTTCGGAAATGGATGGATGATATATCTGTAATGCAAATTAAACCCATGAATGGAAACAAAATAAGAACCTTACTGATGCCATTGAAAGTTATATCCAAACCAGAAGCTTCCTTCTATGAAATTTGAGACTTGGAGAAAGAGAAGGGAATGAGAGAGAGAGAGAGAGAGAGAGAGAGAGAGAGAGAGAGAGAGAGAGATTGAGAAAAGAAAGGTGGACAAAACGAGTAATATGGAAGTAGAATTGACTATTGAAAGAGAATAATTGTTTAATGGAGGTAGACACGTAGTTAGTTGCTGCATTTCTCTTTGCCAAATTCAACTTTTATAGTTTCAGACTGAGTTATAATATCCTTGTTTTTTATAAAATTATAATTTTCATAACATAAAAACATTAACATTTGAATGCTTTTTTCATTCCAAAAATGCTATGCTTTACAAGAGGTTTGACCCACTTTCACAACATTAATAAAAGAGTAGCCAAAACTAATCAACTTTTTATAAATGACCGAAAATAATATGACACATTAGCAACCCAACACTCTACCCAAATTACCCCTCTTAGACTATCACAACCCAATATGTCAATCAAGAGCATGTTCCTCTCCCTCACAAATCCCTAACGAGCCGCAGGACTACCATTGTGAATTACAGATGCGAACATCCGTCGTGAACTTCCATCGTGCATTACAGTGGTCAATCAAGCATCCACATCTCGATTAAGCAGTGTGCACATCTGTTGACCATGGTGCATAATCATCGAACATCAAGTAGTGAATCTTAGTCTCAAATGATATGTATATTTTGACTAAAAAACTCCATCTCCTTCATTGTCAATCTCGAGAAAATCAATAATTTTAAATCGAAAAATCTAAAACCAAAATTAGGTAGTTTATACTAATTTTTTATGATTTACCATTTTAAAATCAGGTAATCTAATTAAAAAATCAGATAGTTAACATTAAGTTTAAAATCAGGAAGTCTAAATAGAAAATCAAAATCCTAAATGCCCAATATAGCATAATTTGATTTTTGTCTCAGATATTTTTATGAAAATAATAATGTGTGGGTAAATAATTGAGGTTGAATGATCTGATTCGTTATGGTAAAAAATGAGATTTGGTAAGGTAGCTTGATTTTTTAGTTTGGTTAGTGAATGTGGATTTTTTCATGAAAATGTACAAGTATGTTATTGTTCTTCTATTTTTCAGATGTGAAACAGAGTATTTTTCATATTCTGTAGATTCTAGTATTTTCATGTAGTGTGTGATATATTATTATATACTATATAGTCTATAATATATAGTATATAATTACGTACTATTCGTATGTAAGTTCACCTATGTGGGGTTTAACATAGTTTTTGTCTTAGAGTTTGCATGTGATTTAGTATTTAATATAGTTCACTGATTGTGGCTTCATTCAGATGTTGAAATATTTTTTGTATTGATCAACTTTATTTTTGCTTAGTTTAGATGATTGCTGGGTATTAAGTGAGTTTTTAGTTGTGATTGTTGAGCATTTAACATTTAAACACATTGATACATATACTATTAGTAATATATATATTGACAATACATACATATATATGTATGTATTGTCAATACATGGTTTGTTTAATTAGTTTTTACAACTTTTATAGGTTGCCGTACAAATACTTTATAATATTGTTTATATGATGTCAACTCATTATGCAGGATGACAATTACCATAAAAGGAGGACTAAGTAAAAGAATGGTGTAAAATTATCACGAAGATGACATACTAACCTTCAACTTTTATCACAACATTTGTAACTGAATATTGAATTCTTATATGATGTTTGAAGTCGTTTATAAGAAGATTATTTTTTTATGTTGATTCTAATGATGAATAGTAAAACTTTCATGATACAAAGTAATCTTAGATGCAATATTATTTTCATGATATAAATGATGGGTTTGATTGAGTGAGTCTAATGAATGATACTAATTTTATGATGACAGATATAATATTTGGTAAACATGTTTGGTGTGATGGATATATTATGAGATCGTCATGATACTTGAATTATCATTTCTACAGGTATATCGTAATATACTACATGTCTATAAGTGTGAATAAAAAATAATTTACAATGATTAATATTATTTTTAGTGTTGAAATGATTATAGGTATTCACATTAATCAAGTAAGGATGTTTAGCATATTTTGTAAACAATTTTTGTTGTATGATCTTTATGACACTTGGATAATTGTTTCTACATGTACATAGTAATATACTATGTGTATACAAACATATACTATAAATAGTTAATACATTGCAAATATCTTAGCACTAGGCATTGTTATTGGCATAATAAACTATTAAAATTAGTCATGTGAAATATTATCATATGTAGTTCAATAACACATCATGTGGTGCGTCTTCATCAACAACCAATTGCTTCAACTTCTAGGTAATGTAATTTTTATTCCACGTTCCATTATAAAAAAGACATGAAATATTGACTATCTGAAAATCATAAAATTAATTGAGAGAAAGATAACAATTTATTAGTGATATAATCGTTTCTTAGGAATGCAAAAAATTGGTGAAATAAATTAAATTTCTATAATATTAAAAAATAGTGCTATATAGTATAATCTGAAGCATCAATCTAAGTTTAAATTTAACTCATCTTACCATATGTGCATTATGTTCGAATGAGTCACTACATAACTAAACTATGTGAATTACTATTCATCATTATAATCAATAGTATAAAGAATAAGCTTCATATATTTCTAATGAGTCACTACATAACTACATTTATATATAATGTGCAAGGCGCGTTGTTTGGTGAATGTCTCCTATTATATAACTAGGGAGTGTGATTGGTATGTTATTTAATTCAAGGTCTAATTAAAATTATAATTCATAAATATTAAAATTAGTAAATTATCTCTTATTATATAGTGATTAAAGGAAATGAATATGCTCATATTTTTTTATGCGGTTGGTAAATTAATAATAAAACTAGATTTATCACGTGCAATACTAGTATGTATAAAGTACATTAAAAACAGTCGTTTTGAAGTACATACAACATATACAATACATATTATATATATAATTGAAATAAAAGAATCTTACTTCTAAGAGGTCAAATAACCAACCATTTGAGCGGATAGTGAGATTAAGCAAAAGTAATTATTCAAGTAAGCAATTAAGTCACAATAAAACTAAGAACCAGCCATAAAAATGGTGAAAAATAATAATTAAGCAGATATTAATTTAAACAATAAAACACCCTACCAGATTTGACTTTGATATCAAAAGAGGCAGAATTGTGTATAATTTATGTATTGAAAGACTGTGTAATAAGAGAAGCAAGAATTCAAATAACAAAAGGTAAAATTGTTATTTGAAGTAAGATTCAAAACTTACAATTTTGAAGAAAATTAATTGGAACGATTAATTAGTGTTCCTGCTCACTAATTAATGTTGAAAAAGAAGAAGAAGAGATTACAAAAGAGGAGGAAGAAAGATTGCTTTGTTCTTAAAACAAGTTTTCTCTCAAAATCATTAAAAGTGAAAATAAGTTCTGATAAACAAATGGGAGAAGACGGCCTATTTATTATAGCTGAGGAAAGTGGAGTTCACCGAGAACTCATCACTTACCTGTACTATTCTATTCTACAAAAGTAAAACTATTTTACATTTCTACTTTCGACTAGGAACGGTAAAAATGATAAATAACTGCCTAATTATTCGACAACTAGTACAATTATTACAGAAAAAGATAAATATTATAAAGATTCCTTGATAATTGTTATCTTGGTCTTCGTGTCTTCATTCTTGGAGGTCATGATCGTCGTTTGTCATTGTGACTATTGCATTATATAATGGAGAGTGTCATTATAGTCATCCTTTGATAATTGCTACTTAGATGTTATGCCATTATTATTGACTGAAAAAATCATTACGGTTGTTGCATTATGCTGGAGAGCCATCATGATACATCTTGATTCTTTGATTTTTGTTCATTCAAACATTGGCATTTTGTCAAAGGTGAATTATTTTTCTTCATTCATCATCTCTGAGATTGATAGTGTCAAATGGGTCTTGCGAGTCTTGGAAAGGATCATAAGTCTATTGAAGAAGGTCACAACCCTATGATTTATCCTTCAATTACTAAGGGAAAGTCTTGGATGATTGTCCTTTTTGGTATTTGTTGATTTGACTCTACTGATGATTTAGAGTCAAAATCAGTATTGTCTTCAAGGAGGATAATCATTTTTTCCATGAACTCCTGCTTTAGTTTGGATTTTGATTTAGTGGCCATGGATTTTTCTTTTGGATAGGGTTTTGATTTGGGCTTGAATTCTTTAGATGAACTGGATGTGGATGATTTGGTTTGTGGGACTGATTGTAGGATTGGTTTGACAGGCACATTATTGTTTCGTGGAGTCATAGGAGAAGGATTGGCGAATTTTAACTGTGGATGAATATTTGCAAATTCATTATTTATGGAGGCAGAGATTTTTAAGATATTGAATTTATCCCACAATTTAACATAGTATTGTTTGGTAAAAATTTCTTCTTCAATTGAATACTGTCATTTTAAGATTCATGAAATTTTTTATTTATTTATAAAAGACAGTAATCATGGAAAATGAACCTCAATTGGTGAGGGTTTGAACAATTTTAGAAATAAATTAAAATTTTGTTGAAGACATGCCATATATTGACCACCATTTTAAAAATCATTTTAGAAAATTAACTTTGAAATTTTTATCAAAGTTCAAGAACTAGAATTGAGAAAATTCACTATTTTGATGCAAAAAAATATTTTCCAGGCATAAATATAGTCAAAATAAATATATTATTTTTTATTCAAAAAGATTTTTAAACCTGAATGGTGGATTTTCAATTCCTACATGGTTATGATTTTGAGAATGTAGAAAAAATGATAGAGGATCTTTCGGTCTGAACTATTTATCAGACTGATATTAATTGATTTTGTTTCTAAGAGAACATCTCTATACAAACTAAGATTTTTGTCCTTGTGACAAGGGATAAAGTGGAAATATGAGAAGAAATGAGATTTCGCTAATTCAATTGGATTTTTCAAGTGAGCAAACAAGGGCTCAATATGAAAGAGATTTTTGCTTAGAATTTTTAAAAAATATGGGGATGATTTTTTGTATTTTATGATTGGTTGATTGACCAATTATGGGTAAAAAGGTTTGGAGACTCATTATGGGTCAAATTAGTTGACAATGATTGATTGGTAGTTGGGTCTGGTAGACCCAAGTATTGTCATTTAGGTTTGTCTAGGAGTAGAAGACTCCTCTTAATTTGGGTCTTGAGGGTCAATTGTTGAGTCAAAGACTCCTCTTTGATTATATTCTTTGAGGCATGGGGCCTATACCCCATCTTGACATCCCTGCAAAAATTCACGAGTAAGAAAGTCAAGAATTGAATTATTAATGCTTTGAATGACTTAATATCAAAATAAAAATACTAAGAAGGAAATGCCATCGAGCAAAAATCTGTTTGGAATCAATATTTTTAACATCATTTTCCAAAACTCGCTTTGCAGATTTACAGTCAATTTTAACAGATAAGATTTATTTTTTAATTATACTGTAATTTATTTATGACTGAGTCTAGGTTCCAGATGTGAATCTAACAATTTGTTCTGTAGAATTATGAGAAATTTTTTGTAATAAGATACCTCCCTATCCAATTTCAAAGGCATTAGTCTGGACACTTTTAAAAGAATTATTAAAGGGGATACCAAGACAAGAAAATGTCTTAACATCAGTTCTAATTCTTTTAATTAAATTGGTCTAGACAGTTGTTCAGGGAGGAGGATTTTTCTTAAGCATTTCAAAGAGATGCTTGCAATCAATTCTTAATTTATTATAAAAATAAGATATGTAATTTAGGGACCCTATAAATCTTTGTAATTGAGTTTTTGTCAAGGATGTCATCATGAAATTTGTCAGCAAATTGTATTACCCTATCAATTGGTTTAATTATGGAGTTATGTATTTCAAATCCTAGAAATCTTATCTTAGATTGAAACAATTTTATTTTACTCACGAAAATAACTAAACCATTTTATTTTATTATCCTAGCAAATAATTCAAGGTGTCTCCAATGCTATTCTATTGATCTAGAAAAAATGAGAACATCATCAATGCAAATAATTCAAAAATCAGTAAATTGATTAAAAATTTCATTCATTATATTTTGGAATTCACTTGGAGTATTTTTAAGACAAAAATGCATTACATTCCACTAGTAATGGACAAATGAAGATACAAATGCAGTTTTACATTTATCACTCTCATTTATCTCGATTTGCCAGAATTCAGACTTCATGTTAAACTTAGAGACTACCATAGCATCTCCAAGTCTATTGATTAAGTCCACTTTATTTGGTATTGGATATCTTATCTATTCCAAAATATTGTTAAATGACTTGTAATTAATAACTAATCGTGGAACTTCTCATTCAATTTGATTATCCTTTTGGACATAAAAGGCCGAGCAAGACCAATGGGATTTGCTCATTCTAATAATAAATATTTTTATTGAGAAGTTCTGTAATTTCCTTTTTTAACTCAAGCATTTCAGAATTCATCTGAATTGACATCATTTTTGTTGGGATATTCTTTTTATCAAATCTCTTCATGTAAGGCAGATTAACAGTATGATGCTTCCTGCGCTAGAAAGCATTAGAAATGTCAGTACATAATTCTTTATAAATTCTTTGTTCAAAGATCTTAATTTTTTTTGAAGAATAGGATTTTGAAGACGTTCTTCAATTCTTTTAAATTTATTTCGTCATGTAGAAAATATAATTATTTTTCTTTACAAGAAATTAAATTATGCATTTAAAAACAGAATTTTGTTTAAAATTTTTCAATTTCTCATTGTGAGAAAAAGAAAGAAATTTTAATTTGATAGGTTTATCCATGAAATAAGTAACTATCTCATCATGCTCTATTGTAAGAGAATATAATAGAGAAATAAATGGTAAACCCAAAATGATTTTATATGTCATATTTTTTACTATGAACAAATTATAGATACCATGAAGATTAGTTTATAAATTCGTTGTAATTTATTTATTGTTCTTTTATGGGTTGTAAATTAGTTGTAATTTATTTATTGTTCTTTTTTTGTCACCTTATCCCCGTTGACTAGGCCACATGAGAGATTTCAATGTGTTTCGGTTTAAGTGTTTAACCAACTAATTTACAACCCATAAAAGAACAATAAATAAATTACAACTAATTTATGAACTAATCTTTATGGTGTCTGCAATTTGTTCATTTTCTTTACATTATCTTGGCAAATATGAACTTTGAGGGTTTCGTAATTGATATGCATTCGAAAATCATTAGCAGAGAACATAGATTCTTTTATCTTCTTGAAGTACTTGGTTGGAACGAGTCATTCCTGCATACAATTTAAATCAGCTCCTAAATCAATCAGAGCCATTGAAGTGAAATCAAAATCTTAAATTATTATTTTGATCATTATGTGTCATTTTTTTTATTTTGATGTGGTTAAAGATCTTCTAGTTCACTAGATTCATGATTTTTAGTTAAACTCTCTATTTTTAAAATGTTTAATTCTTTTATTATTCCTGTGTTTGATTATTTTAATTATTTTATTTCAATTTTAATATTTTTAATTTCTTTTTGAAGTTCATGGAAAGTAATTGCGTTTTCATTTCCTTTACTTTTGTTGAATTTTTCAGACTTAATATTTTTTTTTAATTACATTTCTAAGTCTTTCCAAGTATTCTTATTTTAACTTAGGATTTTCAAATTTTACTAATTAAGTCTAACAAGAAATTTTCTTGTTCTTCATTTTTATTTAAAACATTAATTTTTTGACAAGAACTATCCATGCACTTCATAGAGATGTTAGGAGAATCACTGTCAGAATTAGAAGAGCTTGATTTGTTAGATTCAGATTACTCAAATTCTCCAAAATCGTTATTATTACTCTCACAGTATTCTGTTGATTCTAAACAATTCTTGTTTATCTTCTTCAAAAAATTTTAATTGATTAATTTTATTCTTTACTTTGTAAATGTTGGAAAAATGACCATTCTGGCCACATTTAGAACATTTAATTTTACTTTTATCAATAATTTTTTTTTAATTTTTTTTTCTAGAATAATTTCTATTCTTAGAGAAGTATTTGTCAAAATTTTTATTTTTATTTTTGTGGTATTTTCTCCTATAAGGTTTGTAAACTCTTTTAGGATTTAGACGAGAATTTTTCTTATTCTTTGGGGAAGGAGCAATAACGGGTAAACCATATTGCTCATAGAAATTGCATAATTCATATTTGGTAGTTTTTTTTAATTCGTTTATTGATTTTCATGTATATGCACATTTTTAGACATATCTTTTGTATTGTAATGAATATTGTACTGTAGGTAAGACTATTATAGTTAATGTTTCTTAGGTCATTACTAAAGATTGTCTTAATTTTATGGCAAACAAATTGGGTAAGCCAATAATAAATTTTTCTTTCCAAAATGGTTGATTACTATCATCCCTTGACATTACTCTAAAAAAAAATATATTTTTGTACCAGTCAAAATCAGTTAGGGTGGGACATCTAAGATTGGTTAATTGGTCATGGATACACGAAGTGATATTACTTGGCGTTTGAATGAAATGTCCAATTATTGTGTAAAAGAGTGTATTGATGGTATCAGACATTATTTCCTGATCTCCAATAATTGGGGTTCCTTCAACATCAATCTTTACTGCTGAAAGGATGGCATTCTTATATTCTTCAGTGATATATTTTTCCCACCAGGATGAAGCATTTCTGTGAATCATGTGACTAAAAGTTTGATTACCTCATTGTGAGGTAAATTGTGTGTGGTGATGTAGCTGTTGGTTACCATAGCCATGTGCTGCAATTTGTTGAGGACTTCCTATTCTAAAAGCCCATCAATTTCTATTCGTATAATTTTTCTGCGGAAACAGAAAATAGGATTTGTATGTTTAGTGGAATAGGCCTTTTATGCCACTTCCTTTCCAAATTATTAATTTCTAAATTCTTAAATGTTTCTCAATATTATGAATGTTTGAAGATTCATGAATTGTGGATGATTCATAGGTGGATTCTGACCTATGACTTTCTGATTCTGAACTACTATCTTGGTTAATAACATTAACCGTAGAAGATGATTCAACATATTTACTCTTCAATTCTTGAAGAATTTTATTAATCTATTTATTGAGGGGAACAATATTTAGAGTGACTTTTTCTGAAAGATTTATTAAAGTTGTTTCTTTTTTCAGGGATTCATTAGATTTAGGTTCAGGAAGATCATCAATCTTATTATCAATTTTATCTAATTATTTTCCTATTGTTATTAAAATTTGATTTGGGTAATTGAGTTGTTCAACTATTTTTTTATTGAGTTATTCTTCCTTTAAAATTTTAAAAGGAGAAGTAGCGATTAAAAAAATTTGTGATTAGTTATAATTTTTTCAGGTGGTGGATGACTAGCAGACACCACACTGGAGTCTTTCTTGACCTATTTATTCTTGAAAATTACTTTAATATTCTTTTCATAAATATCCTTGATATAATCAAGAAAAAACATATCAACTCTAAATTCTTGTATGAACGTCTTCCATTCAGCAAATATGATTTTTCTTTGATCCATATAATATGTATTTCTGATCCTATTATATCTTTTGAGATTGGGTGGGTCATTCATGTGTTAGGGTAAACCCTCCCAATTAGGCTTACATTCTTGGCTTATTTAAAACTAAGAGTTGAAGATTAACAAGAGGTAAAGTTTCTTGGAAATCTGATTCAGTGGGTGATTCAGTTTCATCAGACTGTTCAGACTTATTATCAAAGATTGACTGACTGACTTGAGAATTTATGGCTATGCCTTCAATTCAAAAGAATTGAAGAATGGCTTCAAAATCCTATTCTTCAAAAACAAATTAAAATCTTTGAACAAAGAATTTGTAAGAATTATGTGATGATATTCCCAATGTTTTCTGGCCCATGAAGCAACATACTATCAATCTGTCGTACATTAAATGATTTGATGAAAAGAATATCCCAACAAAGGCAATGCCAATTCAGATGAATTATGAAATACTTAAGTTATGCAAGAAGGAAACAGTAGAGCTTCTCAATAAAAATATTATTAGAAGGAAAAACTCTCATTGGTGTTACTTGACCTTTTATGTCCAAAAGGCCAGTGAAATTGAACGAGGAATTCCTCGATTAGTTATTAATCACAAGCCCCTTAATAATATTTTGGAATGGATTAAATATTCAATATCAAATAAAATGGACTTAATCAATAGACTAAGAGATGCTGTGGTATTCTCTAAGCTAGACATGCAGTCTGGATTCTGGCAAATCCAGATAAATGAGAGTGATAAATATAAAACTATATTTGTAACTTCATGAGTGGAATGTAATGCCTTTTGGTCTTAAAAGTGCTCCAAGTGAATTCCAAAATATAATGAATGCAATTTTTAATCATTTTACTGATTTATCAATTGTCTACATTGATGATGTTCTCATTTTTTCTAGATCAATAGAATAGCATTGGAAACACATTGAATCATTTGTTAGGATAATAAAACAAAATAGTTTAGTTATCTTTGCGAGTAAAATCAAATTGTTTCAATCTAAAATCAGATTTCTAGGATTTGAAATACATAATTCCATAACTAAACCAATAGATAGGGTAATACTATTTGTTGACAAATTTTCTGATAAAATCTTTGACAAAACTCAATTACAAAGATTGATAGGGTCCCTAAATTACATATCTGATTTTATAATAAATTAAGAATTGATTGCAAGCATCTCTTTGAAAGGCTTAAGAAAAATCCTCCTCCCTGGACATCTCTAAAACAAATTGTTAGATTCACATCTGGAATCTGGACTTAATGATAAATAAATTACAGTACAATTTAAAAGGAAATCTTATCTATTGTATTGTGTATACAAAAATTTTATGATGATTTATTGAATAAAAAATTTCTCTTAAAAATAGACTGTAAATCTGCAAAACATGTTTGGGAAAATGATGTTAAAAATATTGCTTACAAACAAATGTTTGTTCGATGGCAGTCCATTCTCATTATTTTTATTTTGGTATTGAATTCATCCAAGGTATTAATAATTCAATTTCTGACTTCCTTACTCATGAATTTTTGCAGGGACGTCAAGATGGGGTCTAGGCCCCAGGCGTCAAAGAATATAATTAAACAAGAGTTTTTGACTCAACAATTGGCCCTCAATACCCAAATTAAAGAGGAGACTTATACTCTTATATAAACCTAAATGACAATACTTGGGTCTACCAGACCCAACTAATCAATGAGTCATGGTCAACCAATTTGATTCATTCTCAGTCTTCGAACCTTTTGGTCAACCAATTGGTCAATCGGACAGTCATAAAATATAACAATCATCCCCATATTTTAGAAAAATTCCATGCAAAAATATTTTTCATATTGAGCCATTGTTTGCTCACTTGAAAAATCTAATTGAAATAGCGAAATCTCATTTCTTCCCAGATTTCTACTTTGTCCCTAGTCACAAGGACAAAAATCTTAGTTTCTAGAAGGATATTCTTTCATAAACAAAATCAGTTAATTTTAGTCCGATAAATAGTTTAGATTAATTCATTCTACATTCTCAAAATCATAATAATGGAGGAATCAAAAATCCATCCTTCTGGTTTAAAAACCATTTTGAATAAAAATCAATATAATAATTTTGGAGGCTTCAACCTCGCAAATAATTCTCTTGCATCAAAATCTTAAATTTTCTTACTCCTGGTTCTTGAATTTTGATAAAAATTTCAAAGTTAATTTTTCAAAATGATTTTTAAGATGGTGGTCAATTCATGGCCCTCCCTTAGAATGATTTCCAATTGAACTTCAATAAAATTTTAATTTAATTTTAAAATTGTTCAAACCCTCACCAATTGAGGTTTCTTTTCCACCATTACTTTATTTTATAAATAAATACAAAATTTCATGAATCCTAATATGACAATATTCAATTGAAGAAGAAATTCTCACCGAATACTATGTTAAATGGTGAGATAAATTCAATATCTTAAAAATCTCTGCCTCCCTAAATAGTGAATTTCCAAATATTCATCCACAATTAAAATTGGCCAATCCTTCTCCTATGGCTCCATTAAAAATTAATGATCTCGTCTAAATAATCCTATAATCAGTCCCTCAAATCAAATCATCCACATCTAGTTCATCTAAAGAATCTAGGCCCAAATCAAAATCCTCCACAAAGAAAAAATCCAAGGCCACCAAATCAAAATCCAAACTAAAAAGGAGTTAATGCAAAAATGCTTCTCCTCTTTGAAGACAATACTGATTCTAACTCTAAATCATCAATAGAGTCAAATCATCCAATTAAAATAAAAAACCAAAAAGGACAATCATCCAAGACTTTCCTTCAACAATTGAAGGATAAACCATAGGGTCGCGTCCTTCCTCAATGGGCTTATGATAATCTCCAAGACTCAGAAAACCCATTTGACAGTATCAATCTCAGTGACGATAAATGAAGAAAAATAATTCACCTTTGGTAAAATTCCAATATTTGAATAAAGAAAAATCAAAGGATCAAGATGTATCATGATGGCTCTCCAGTAGAATGCAACAGCCGTAATGATTTCTTCAATCAATAATCAAGGCACAACATCCGAGATTGCAATTATCAATGGCAATAATGACACTCTCCATTATACAACAATAGTCACAATGCCAAACAACAATCATGACCTCCAAGAATGAAACATGAAGACTAAGACAGCAATTATCGAAGAATCATTATAATACTTGTATTTTTTGTAATAATTGTACTAGTTATCGAATAATTAGGCAACTATTTATCATTTGTACTGTTCCTAGTCAAAAGTAGAAATATAAAATGTTTATTATTTTGTAGAATAGAATAGTACATGTAAGTGATGAGTTCCTAGTGACTTTCCTCAGCGATAAATAGGCTGTCTTCTCCCATTTATTTCTCAGAACTTGTTTTCATTCTTAACTATTTTGAGAGAAAACTTGTTTTAAGAGTAAAGCAATCTTTCTTCCTCCTCTTTTGTAATTTCTTTTTTTTCAACATTAATTAGTGGACGGGAGCACCAAATAATCGTTGCCAATTAATTTTCTTCAATCTTTGAGACTACCATAGTATCTCCAAGTCTATTGATTAAGTCCCTTTTATTATGTATTGGATATCTTATCTACTCTAAAATATTGTTAAATGGCTTGTAATTAGTAACTAATCGTGGAACTCCTCGTTCAATTCCACTATCCTTTTAGACATAAAAGGCCGAGCAAGACCAATGAGATTTGCTCATTCTAATAATAAATATTTTTATTGAAAAGTTCTGCAATTTCCTTCTTACAGAACTCAAGCATTTAAGAATTCATCTGAATTGACATTTCTTTTGTTGGGATATTCTTTTTATCAAATCTCTAATGTAAGGCAAATTGACAGTATAGTGCTTCCTGTACCAGAAAGCATTAGAAATGCCAGCACATAATTCTTTATAAATTCTTTGTTTCAAGATCTTAATTTTTTTTTTGAAGAATAGTATTTTGAAGATGTTCTTTAATTCTTTTAGATTTTATTTTGTCTTGTAGAAAACATAATTGTTTTTCTTTACAAGAAATTAAATTTATGGATTTAAAAACAAATTTTTTTAAATTTTTTCAATTTTTCATTGTGAGAAAAATAAAGAAAATTGAATTTGATAGGTTTATCCATGGGATAGGTAACATCCCATCATGCGCTTTTGTAAAATGATATATAATAGAGAAATAAATGGTAAACTCAAAATGATTTTCTGTCATATTGTTTACTAAAACAAATGATGTTTTAAAGTATAAAATGTCTTAGCAAATATGAACTTTGGGAATTTCTTAATTAATATGCATTTGAGTACCATTAGCAGAGGACAAAGATTCTTTTATTTTCTTAAAGTACTTGGTTGGAACGAGTCCTTCCTGCATAAAATTTAAATCACCTCCTAAATCAATCAGAGCCATTGAAGTGAAATCAAAATTTTAAATTATTATTTTGACAATTCTGTGCCATTTTTTGATTTTGATGTGATTAAAGATCTGGATGAAGTTATCATCATTTTGATTATTGACAATAGGTTTTCCAACCTCATTATCAGAAATTGGGAATTTACTAGGTTCTTCTAGTTCACTAGATTCATGATTTTTAATTAAACTCTCTATTTTTAAAAGGTTTAATTATTTTTTTATTCATATGTTTGATTATTTTAATTATTTTATTTCAATTTTAATATTTTTAATTTTTTTTGAAGTTCCTGTAAAGTAACTGCTTTTTCATTTCCTTTACTTTTGTTAAATTTTTCAAGCGTTTGTGAAAGACTTGCAGTATTTTTATTATTAGACTTAGTATTTTTTTCTTTTGAATTATCTGTGTAAATCTTTCAAGTTATTTTTGTTTTAACTTAGGATTTTCAAATTTTACTAATTAAGTCTAACAAGAGATTTTCGTGTTCTTCATTTTTATTTAAAACATTGAATTTTTGACGACTATCCATGCACTCCATAGATATGTTAGGAGAATCACTGTCAGAATTAGAAGATGTTGATTTGTTAGATTCAGATGATTCAAATTCCCCTAAATCTTCATTACTACTCTCATAGTATTCTATTGATTCTAAACAATTCTTGTTTATCTTCTTCAAAGATTTTTAATTGATTAGTTTTATTCTTTACTTTGTAAGTGTTGGAAAAATAATCATTTTGGTCACATTTAAAACACTTAAATTTTCTTTTATGAATAAATTTTATGTTGAATTTTCTTCTAGAATAATTTCTATTCTTAGAGAAGTATTTGTCAAAAAAATTTTGTGGTATTTTCTCCTATAAGGTTTGTAAACTATTTTAGGATTTAAATGGAATTTTTTCCTATTCTTTTTGGAAAGAGCAATAACGGGTAAACCATATTGCTCATAGAAATTGCATAATTCATATTTCACAGTTTTATTTTCTTCTTTAATTTATTTATAGATTTTCATGCACATTTTTAGACATTCCTTTTATATTATAGTGATTATTGTAGAATAGAATAGTACATGTAAGTGATATGTTCCTGGTGAACTCCACTTTTCTCGGTCATAAATAGGCTATCTTCTCCCATTTGTCTCTCAAAACTTGTATTTATTCTTAACGATTTTGAGAGAAAACTTGTTTTAAGAGCAAAGCAATCTTTCTTCCTCCTCTTTTGTAATCTCTTCTTCTTTTTCTTCAATATTAATTAGTGAGCGAGAGCACCAATTAATCGTTGACAATTAATTGTATTTAATACTTGTAAGTTTTGAATCTTACTTCAAATAATAATTTTACCTTTTGTTGTTTAAATTCTTGCTTCTCTTAATACCCAGTCTTTAAATATATAAATTATACACAATTCTTCCTCTTTTGGTATTGGAGCCAAACCTGGTAGGGTATTTTACTGTTCAAATTAACATCTGCTTAATTATTGTTCTTCACCGCCTTTATGGTTGGTTCTTACTTTTGTTGTGGCCTAATTGCTTACTTGAATAATTGCTTTTGTTTAATCTCACTCTCCACCCAAGTGGCTGGTTATTTTTATGCTTATTATTTCTCTATAATCTTTGAATATCTAATATGTGAATCTGACGTATCAGTTTTTATTTAGTTTATTTTAGGCATTCCAATAAGACCTCTTAGATATTAAATTAAGCAACGTATCTAGTTGATGGAATATTGATGGGCTCTCAAAACAAGAAGTCCTCAACAAATTATAGCATATGACTATGGTAGCTAACAGCTACATCGCCACACACAATTTGCCTCATAATGAGATAATCAAACTTTTAGTCACAAGATTCACATGAATGCTTTATTCTTGGTGGAGAAAATATCTCACTGAAGAATTTAAGAATACCATCATTTCAACAGTAAAGATTGATGTTAAAGGAATCCCAATTATTGGAGAAGATTAAGAAACATGCCTGCCTGATGTCATCAATACACTCCTTTACATAATAATTGAACATTTCATTGGAACGCCAAGTAATATCACTTCGCGTATTCAAAACCAATTAACCAATCTTAGGTGTCCTAACTTAAGTGAGTTTTGACTGGTACAAAAATATATTTTTGTCAAGAGTGATGTTAAGGGATGATAGTAATCAACATTTTGGAAAGTAAAATACATTGATGGCCTACCCAATTTGTTTGTCCATTAAATTATGACAGTCCTTAGTAATGTCCTAGGAAATATAGACTATAATAGTCTTACCTATGGTACAATAATTATTACAATACAAAAGGAATGTCTAACAATGGGCATAGACATGAAAATCAATAAACAAATTAAAAAAGAAAATAAAATTATCAAATATATTAGGCAGTTTCTGTGAGCAATATGATTTACACACTTTTTCTCATTCCCAAAAGAATAGGAATAATTCTCATTTAAATCTTAAATGAGTTTACAAACCTTATAGGAGAAAATACCACAAAAATAAAAATAAATATTTTGACAAATAATTCTCTAAGAATAAAAATTAGTCTAGAAGAAAATTCAATAAAATTTATTGATAAAAGTAAAATTAAGTGTTTTGAATGTGACCAGAATGGTCATTATCCAACAGTTGCTAAATAAAAAATAAAATTAATCAATTAAAAATATTTAAAGAAGATAAACAAGAATTGTTTAGAACCATAGAATCAATAGAATACTATGAGGGTAATAATGAAAATTTAGGAGAATTTGAATTCTCTGAATCTAACAAATCAAGCTCTTCTAATTCTGGCAATGATTATTCTAATATCTCTATGGGGTGCATGGATAGTTGATGTAAAAATAATAATGTTTTAAATAAAAATGAAAAACAAGAAAATCTCATTTTAGACTTAATTAGTAAAATTTAAAATCCTGAGTTAAAATAAGAATACCTTGAAAGACTTAGAAAGGTAATTCAAATTAAAGAAAATACTAAATCTAATAATAATAATACTGCAAGCCTTTCACAAACGCTTGAAAAATTCACAAAAATAAAAAAATGAAAAATAAGTTACTTTATAGGAACTACAAAAAGAAATTAAAAATATTAAAATTTAAATAAAAGAATTAAAAGAATCAAACACGGAAATAATAAAAGAATTAAAAAATTTAAAAATAAAGAGTTCATTTAAAAATCATGAATCTAATGAACTAGGAGACCTAGTAAATTCCAAATTTCTGATAATGAGATTGAACAACTTATTATCAGCAATCTAGATGATGATAACTTCATCCAAATCCTTAATCACATCAAAATAAAAACAAATGGCACATATTGGTCAAAATAATAATTCAAGATTTTGATTTCACTTCAAGGACTCGTTCCAACCAAGTACTTCTAGAAGAAAAAAAATCTTTGTCCTATGTTAATGGTAATCGAATGCATATCAATTATAAAATTCCCAAAATTCATATTTGTCAAGACATTGTATGCTTTAAAACATCATTTGTCTTAGTAAAAAATATGACAAATAAAATCATTTTAGTTTACCATTTATTTCTCTATTGTATTCTCTTACAACATAGATAGTTACCTATCTCATGGATACACCTATCAAATTCAAATTTTTTTTTTCTTACAATGAGAAATTGAAAACTTTAAAACAAAATTCTATTTTTAAATCCATAAATTTAATTTCTTGTAAAGAAAAACAATTACATTTTCTACAAGATGAAATAAAATAAATTAAAATCTTTGAACAAAGAATTTTTAAAGAATTATGTTCTGACATTCTCAATACTTTCTGGCACAGGAAGTACCATACTGTCAATCTGCCTTACATTAAAAGATTTGATGAAAATAATATCCCAACAAAGGCAAGGCCAATTCAGAGGAATTATGAAATGCTTGAGTTCTGTAAGAAAGAAGTTGCAGAACTTCTCAATAAAAATATTATTAGAAGTAGCAAATCTCCTTGGTCTTGATAGACCTTTTATATCCAAAAAGTTAGTGAAATTGAACGACGAGTTCCTCGATTAGTTATTAATTACAAGCCTCTTAACAATATTTTGACATGAAGTCTGGATTCTAAAAACTCCAAATAAATGAGAGTGATAAATATAAAACTGCATTTGTAACTTCATTTAGCCATTACCAGTGGAATGTAATCCCTTTTCGTCTAAAAAATGCTCCAAGTGAATTCCAAAATACAATGAATGAAATTTTTAATCAATTTATTGATTTTTCAATTGTCTATATTGATGATGTTCTCATTTTTTTATATCAATAGAACAGTATTGGAAACACCTTGAATTATTTACTAGGATAAAACAAGATATTTTAGTTATCTGTGTGAGTAAAAGTATATTGTTTCAATCTAAAATTAGATTACTAGGATTTGATATACATCATTGTATAATTAAACCAATTGATGGGATAATACAATTTGCTGACAAATTTTCTAATGAAATCCTTGACAAAATTTGATTACGAAGATTTCTAGGGTCCCTAAATTACATATCTGATTTTTATAATAAATTAAGAATTGATTGCAAACCTCTCTTTGAAAGGATTAAGAAAAATCCTCCTCCCTAGACTTCTGTCCACACCAATTTAATTAAAAGAATTAAAATCCATGTTATGGCATTTCCTTGTCTTGGTATCACCTCTAATAATTATTTTAAAATTATCCAGACTGATGCCTCTGAAATTGGATATGGAGGTGTCTTATTACAAAAAATTTCTCTAGATTCTCCAGAACAAATTGTTAGATTCACATCTGGAACCTGGACTCAAACGCAAATAATTTACGATACAATTGAAATATGTGGTATTGTGTATACAAAAAATTCAGGATGACTTATTGAATAAAAAATTTCTCTTACAAATTGACTGTAAATCCGCAAAACATATTTTGGAAAAGGATGTTAAAAATATTATTTCCAAACAGATTTTTGCTCGATGACAATTCATTCTTAGTATTTTTTATTTTTGATATTGAATTCATCCAAGGCATTAATAATTCAAGTCCTGACTTTCTTACTTGTGAACTTTTGCAGGGACATCAAGAGGGTGTCTAGGCCCTAGGCCTCAAAGAATATAATCAAAGGGAAGTTTTCGACTCAATCAATTGGCCCTCAAGGACCAAATTAAAGAGGAGTCCTCTACTCCTAGACAAACCCAAATAACAATATTTGAGTTTACCAGACCCAACAACCAATCAACCCTGGTCAGCCAATTTGACCCATTCTCAGTCTCCAAACCTTTTGACCCACAATTGATCAATCAACCAATCACAAAATACAAAAAATCATCCCCATATTTTAGAAAAATTCCAAACAAAATTCTCTTTCATATTGAGCCATTGTTTGCTCACTTGAAAAATCCAATTGAAATAGGGAAATCTCATTTCCTCCTTGATTTCCACTTTGTCCCTTGCCACAAGGACAAAAATTTTAGTTTCTACATGAATATTCTCTTAAAAATAAAAGCAATTAATATCAGTCCGATAAATAGTTCAGAACAAAAGATATTTTTATCATACCTTCTACATTCTCAAAATCATAACCATAGAGGAATCTAAAATCCATCCATCAGCTTCAAAAACATTTTTGAATAAAAAATAATATAATTATTTTAACTATATTGATGCCTGGTAAATAATATTATTGCATCAAAATAGTGAAATTTCTCACTCCTGGTTCTTGAACTTTGAAAGAAAACTTGTTTTAAGAAAAAAATCAATATTTCTTCCTCCTCTTTTGTAATCCCTTCTTCTTTTTCTTCAACATTAATTAGTGAGCGGGAGTACTAATTAATCATCACCAATTAATTTTCTTCAATACTTGTAAGTTTTGAATCTTACTTCAAATAACAATTTTATCTTTTGTTCTTTGAATTCTTGCTTCTCTTAATACACAATCTTTAAATACATAAGTTTTATGCAATTCTACTTCTTTTGGCATCAGAGCCAAATCTGATATGGTGTTTTACTTTTTAAATTAATATTTACTTAATTATTGTTCTTCACCACCTTTATGACTGGTTCTTGCTTTTATTGTGGCTTAATTGCTTACTTGAATAATACATAAATTATTAAAGGTGTTTCTTTTAGGAATTCATTAGATTTAGTTTCTACAAGGATATTCTCTTAGAATCAAAATCAGTTAATATCAATCCGATACATACTTTAGAAGGAAAGATCCTCATCATTCCTTCTACATTCTCAAAATCATAACCATGGAGGAATGAAAAATCCATACTTCAGGTTTAAAAACCCTTTTGAATAAAAAATAATATAATTATTTTGACTATATTAACGTCTGACAAATAATTTTATTGCATCAAAATAGTGAATTTTGTCACTCCTGGTTCTTGAACTTTGTTAAAATCTTCAAAGTTAATTATCCAAAATAGTTTTTAAGATGGTGGTCAATCCATGGCCCTGTCTTAGAATTATTTCCATTTGAACTTCAACAAAATTTGATTTTATTTCTAAAATCGTTCAAACCCTCATCAATTGAGATTCATTTTCATGGAACTTAAAATAGCAATATTCAATTGAAGAAGAAATTCTCACCAGACAACACTATGTTAAATGGTGGGAAAAATTCAATACCTTAAAAATCTCTACCTCCATAAATAGTTAATTTGCAAATATTCATCCACAATTAAAATTTATCAACCTTTCTCCTATGGCTCCATAAAAAATTAATGAGTCCGTCAAACCAATCCCACAATCAGTACCACAAACCAAATCATCCACATACAGTTCATCTAAAGAATCCATGCCCAAGTAAAACCCCTCTCCAAAGAGAAAATCAAAGGCCACTAAATCAAAATCCAAACTAAAGCATGAGTTAATGCAAAAAAATTCTTCTCCTCCTTGAAGACAATACTGATTCTGACTCTGAATCATCAATAGATCAAATCATCCAATTAAAATAAAAAACCAAAAAGGACAATCATCCAAGACTTTCCCTCAGCAATTGAAGGATAAATCACAAGGTCACGTCCTTCCTCAATGGGCTTATGTTCCTTTCCAAGACTCACAAGACCCATTTGACAGTATCAATCTTAGTGACAATTAATTAAGAAAATAATTCACCTTTGGCAAAATGCCAATGTTTGAATAAACAAAAATCAAAGAATCAAGATGTATCATGATGGCTCTCCAGCAGAATGCAATAGCCGTAATGATTTCTTCAATAAATAATCAAGGCACAACATCCAAGATATCAATTATCAAAGCATGACAATAATGACACTCTCCATTATATAGCAATAGTCATAATGACAAATGACAATCATGACCTCCAAAAATGAAGACACAAAGACCAAGATAACAATTATCGAAGAATCTTTGTAATACTTATCTTTTTCTATAATAATTGTATAGATTTATTAAAGGTGTTTCTTTCAGGGATTCATTAGATTTAGGTTCATGAAGATCATCATCTTTATTCTCAATATTATCTAATTGTTTTTCTATTGTTATTAAACTTTGATTTGTGTAATTGAGTTGTTCAACTATTTTTTTATTGAATAGTACATGTAAGTGATGAGTTCCTGGTGAACTCCATTTTCTCAACTATAAATAGATTGAAACAATTTGATTTTAATCACAAAGATAACTAAGTCAATTTGTTTTATTATCTTAGCAAATAATTTAAGGTGTTTCCAATGTTGTTCTATTGATATAGAAAAAAATGAGAAAATCATCAATGTAGACAATTGAAAAATCAATAAATTGTAATGGTCCAATCCATTTTGATTGTTTTTCAGATTGATGCATTTGATTATAATCTTTCGCTGGCTGGTAAAGGGATCAAATGGTATATTTTGTTGGTAGATTGGAGGATTAGAAACATGACTATTGCTTTCTAATTGGCTGTTTTTGCATTAATTGCTACTTCATGTCGGTTAGTCTAACAGACCCCCATATTCTAAAATCTCTAACTTTAAATATTAAAACTAGTGGTTATTAAATCCTTGAAGGTTCTCAACCCCTGAAAGAAACACCATTGATAGGTTTATCCACTACAACAAATATGATATTCAACAAGTTTTAAATATAGGATGCATGGCTCCTCTTATAATGTACTCAAAACAACTAGATTTTTTGTGAATCTAGTAAAAACTTTATTGTTAAAAAGTGGGAGTGTGAAATAAGTTAAGAGAGACTTGTATTACTGAAAGTGGGACTTATAAAAATTTGGGTATTTCCCTTCACTCAAAATACAACAATCATTTCAATGAAGCCCGCGATTTTCCTTCAGTGATGACTTTACTTCGCGATTCTCCTTTAGAGGCTCTCGATCTTCAACCTCAAACTCCAACATAAGTCGACAATGAAGGATTTTCCTTCTCTCTCTTTTGTAGCTTCTCCCTCTCAAAAGCCAAACCCACAACCTAGGGCTTCACCTTTATTAAAAGAGAGAGAGAGTAGAGCCCGTGCCTAATTGATCAGACTCTGTCTTTAGTAACTCTCTCTTCAATATCTCACAGTTCTCTCTCGATCTTACCTCTACTCTCTATGCAGCTCTTTCTCGAAAAGCTTAATCTATCAACTCTCGTGTAAAACTCTCTCTTTCAACTTCATCACAGCTGCTCTCTCACAACTTTCTCTCTATCTCTCTCTTGTCTCGTAGCAATCACTCTTGCAACTATCACTCCTTCAGATCTGTGCATAGCTTTATCTCCTAGCTCTCTCCTACTTCAATTTTGCAGCTCAGGATGAGAGGTAAGGATTTTTTCATGCAAGGTGGGTTTCAATCTAAAATTCATGTCTGATTTTTGTCTATTCTTGTGATTTTTTATAGGTTTGTGTTCACAATTTCTAGGCATATAGGGTTTGAAAGATGTGTGTGTTTATTATCCATTTGATTGCGGCTTGATTTTTTTATTGTACTAATGATATCTTGCAGACATCAACACATGCCATTTTTATCTTAGCCAAGATCCCACAAATATGGAATGACTTTTCAGTAAGTTGAATCCTGAAGGCATCATGTACGTGTTTCAATACAAACTTATGATAAGGATTCAAGAAATTCCCTATTACATATCTATTACGCAGAGAACTCTCTGGTCAGTTTCCCAGTTGATTAATCTCCTGCATGTAACCTTCTATGTTTCTTTAAGTATTGGAATGTTTCTTTAACATTCTAATGTTATTGGTAAATTGCTTGCTTGACAGAACAGAAGTACAGTGGAGCTTAGCTTTTTAACATGTCCAATGACTTTCTTAGGCTCAATCGGTAAGTCAACATGTTTGTTAAAGTAAATATATATGGTAGTTAACACAATCAGGTATAACTTTTAACTATTCTTTTTTTTGTTGCAGTGAGAATGTTTAAGGCATCCAATAAAATAACATAATACTATTGAAATAGGTATGTGAAGTTTAGAAATGCTAATAATAGAATACTATTACCCATCTTGTTAATTTGCTCTTTTAACTGCCTCACATCCTCTGTTATATGTATGTAAGTTCAGAAATGTTAATTTATAACTTATTGCATGAATGTGCACCTGTATGGACTAATTGGTACCATTTTTATAGGTATTTCTATTTCTTTTGTAGAGCTTGAAACAAAGAGAATCTTGCTTGATATTTTCAAAGATAAGCAACAAAAGAGTGCTGCACTGGTACAATCTCAAGATTGGGTATTATGCTAAGTATAAAGAATGGTGCCTTTAGTCCCAAGTAGCCATGTTAGTTGTTTGTTTTAAGGTGTATAGAGATGTAAAATCAGTGAGATTCATTTTTGTTGCAGGATCACACCCTTTTCTTTTCCTTCTATCTCATTATGCATTAATATTGGGTTTCTTTCTGAATTAGCTGAATTTCTTTTGGTTTTTAGTTTTAAAAAACTCGAGGAGGGATCCAACAGTCACAGAGTCCCGAGGCTGGCTAAATATCAAATTTTAAATGTGGCATTTCTTTTTGTTTTGTGTAGTCTTCCAAAGTGTTAATATAGATTGGTCATGAAGTTGTTAGCTAATGGTATCCTCTAAATTTAGATTGATCATGAACGTGAATGAGAGCAGATTGATCAAGCTCTTTTGAAGAATGTCTTATACATATTTGTTGAGACAAGAATGAGGTAAATGGATTATTATGAGAATGACTTTGAAGCAGCCATGCTTAAAGACACTGTTGCTTATTGCTCTAGAATGGCTTCAAATTGGATCCTTGAAGATTCTTGTATTGATTAAATAATTCTTATAGAAATTTACCCTAAAATCATCTTGGCCCATAAAATTATCTTCACATAGTACAAATTTCAAAATACTCTGATGATACGTAGTCACTGATAGCAGAGTAGTAGAATCCAAAGTTCTTCTCAATGAGCTTTTTCTTTATCTTCATCTGTTTTGTTGATTTTTAAAGTGATTTTTGGTATAAATGGTTCTATTCTTAGTTGTCGTGTGCAAATATGGAATTGGTATGACTATCATAACCATGTTAGTATAGTAAGTATTTGTTGGTATTTCTGAGTAGGTTAATTCAGAGGGGCCATACCTCAATATTCTGTGATCTGATGAGGCTGTTTGCAAGGGCAAATTCTAGTCGTGTGATGGAATCTAGAGCTACTGATGTTAACCATAATGGGAAGGTAAGTGGCTGTAATTTGATGAATATTTTATGCACTTGGTATTGCTTGGAACTGAATCCAGATTTGTATTTAATTTTGAAACAGTAATTTACAAATGGTTTGTTCATGCAAAAGTATTAACCTCCTAGGAGTTGGTGTGTTCATGTATGAGAGAGAGAAAGCTTTTTAGAATTGAACTTTGTACATTAATGTTTGATAAATCCTGTTATCTATGATATAGGTACCAGATATAATTGACAATGCATATGTAATAGTTGAATTTGATAATGGATCTCGTGGGATGCTTGATCTTTGTATGTTTACTTAAGGGGGTAAAAATGAGCAAGAAATATCCGTTGTTGGTGATATTGAAAAAGTAAGTCCTCACACACACACAAAATAGAAAAGGCAGTGTTTATTCAATTGAGAATGAAGTAATTTGGTGGCAATTTTTAGAATCATTTTAGGAGTATTTCTATATATCAACATAATATGTTATAGTTTCTATAATAGAGTGACTCTATGTAGCCATTAACTGTAACGTATATTAATTTTCCTGCATAATTATCTTGTATAAATTTATAATCAATGTTTGAGCCTATTTTCTTAATGAATTTCTTCTGAAATAGGGTGAGTCCTTTGTTCCTGAAAGTATCGTGAGGGTTGGTACTCAAGTTGTTGATAGAGATGGCGTCCAGGCTCTCATAGGTGAAGATGGTAAGATAAAGTATATTGGGTTTTGTGGATAATTTTATCCAAGTTATAATTTATTTCAAGGTTACCCTTTTTTATTTATTGAAACAAGCGTTGCTTGTATATTTTAACGATAAGTTGCTTAGTTTTTAAGTTATATTTATTTATAANGAAATGATATATATATATATATATATATATATATATATATATATATTAAATTATTAATGATGTTAATTATTATATTGATGCTCTTCATACTACTTAAAATTATCATTTTGAAAGAATATAATATGAATAATTGACTAGCAATGAATCTTATGATATCTCATTTCATAGATACAAAAATACTTGTGAATGTTAATTCACAAGAATAAAAAATACATGTTGAATATATTCAACAAGAGTCTGAAAATCCTATTAAACAACGTTCTACATGAGTCAAAAAATTCTGTAAAAAGTGAGAGACCACAAGGTTTTTCATAGGAGGCGTTGCGCCTTGCGAAAAATACGGACTTTTAATTTGAGGGGCTATCACAGGCGCCACGAGAACCTTGTAGATTACTTTTCACAAGAATTTCTGTCTCTTATAGAATATCATATTGCTTGTAGTGATCCATGGGATAGGTAACTATCACATCATGCTCTATTGTAAAAAGATACAATAGAGACAAGTGATGTTTTAAAGTATACATTGTCTTAGAAAATATGAACTTTGGAGATTTCGTAATTGATATGCACTCGAGTACCAATCGAGATGATGATAACTTCATCCAAATCCTTAATCACATCAAGATAAAAAAATGGCACATAATGGTTAGAATAATAATTCAAGATTTTGATTTCACTACAATGACTCTCGTTGATTCAAGAGCTGATTTGAATTGTTTGTAGGAAGGACTCGTTCCTACCAAGTACTTCAAGAAGATAAAAAAATCTTTGTACCCTGCTAGTGATATTCAAATGTATATCAATTATGAAATCCCCAAAGTTCATATTTTCCAAGACAATATGTGTTTTAAAACATCATTTGTCTTAGTAAAAATATGACGGACAAAATAATTTTGGGTTCACCTTACATTTCTCTGTTGTATCCTTTTACAACAGAACATGATGGGATAATTACTTATCCCATGGATAAACTTGTCAAATTAAAATTTTTTGTCTCTCACAATGAGAAATTGAAAACTTTAAAACAAAATTCTTTTTTTAAAACTATAAATTTAATTTCTTGTAAAGAAAAATAATTATGCTTTTTACAAGATGAAATAAAATTTAAAAGAATTGAAGAACAACTTCAAAATCCTGCTAGTCAAAATCAAAGTACAATCTTTGAACGAGGAGTTCCTCATTTAGAAATTAATTACAACTCCTTTAACAATGTTTTGGAATGGACATGATATCAAATACCAAACAAAATGGACTTAATCAATAGATCTGGAGATGTTGTATTCTCTAATAATAATTAAGCAACAATAAAAGCAAGAACCAACCATAAAGGCGATGAAGAATAATAATTAAGTAGATTAATTAAGAATAGTAAAATATCCTACCAGGTTTGGTTTTGATACCAAAAGAGGCGGAATTGCGTATAATATATGTATTTAAAGACTGGGTATTAAGAGAAGCAAGAATTCAAACAAAAAAAAGGTAAAATTGTTATTTGAAGTAAGATTCAAAACTTACAAGTATTGAAGAAAGTTAATTGGCAATGATTAATTAGTGCTCCCGGTCACTAATTAATGTTGAAGAAAAAGAAGAAGAGATTAAAAAAAGAGGAGGAAGAAAGATTGCTTTGTTCTTAAAACAAGTTTTCTCTCAAAATCGTTAACGGTGAAAACAAGTTCTGAGGAATAAATGAGAGAAGACATCGTATTTATAGGTAAGGAGAGTGGAGTTCACCAGGAACCCATCATTCCCCTGTACTATTCTATTCTAGAAAAGTAAAAATATTGTACATTTCTACTGTTGACTAAGAATAGTAAAAATGATAAATATTTGCCTAATTATTCGACAACTAGTACAATTATTACAGGAAAAAAACAAATTACAAAGATTCCTCGATAATTGTAATCTTGGAATTTGCGTCTTCATTATTACTCTATCATGATTGTTGTCTTTGGAAAATCATTGTGACTATTGTTGTATGTTGGAGTCCTTGATAATTGTTATCCTGAATTCTTGTGCTTTGATTGTTGATTTTGGAGAAGTCATTATTGTTTGTCATGAACATCATTATGAATATTGTATTAACCTGGAAAGTCATTATGATCTTTCTTGATTTTTGATGTCTTGGTTATTTTAACATTGGCATTTTGTTACGGACAAATTTTTCTATTCATTCACTGATTGATCTGAATTTATTCATTATTACTGGGATTGATATTATCAAATGGGTTTTCTGAATTTTGAAACAGATCATAAGTCCATTTAGGTAAAATTTGACCATTTCAGGTACTTTGGTCCTTCAATTGCCTTTCTGGATGATTGGATTTTTTAAATTTTTGGCTTAATTGGGTGATTTGACTCTAGTGATGGTTCAGATTCAGAATTATTATTATCTTCTAAAAGGAGAAGCATTTTTTGGATTAATTTTTGCTCCTCGGATTCAGGCTTTGTCGCCTTTGATTTTTTTCCTTTGAAGAGGGTTTGGATTCAGGTTGTTTGGATTCTTTGGATGGATTTGACTGATGGTTTAATTTATAGATTTGGGTTATTGGGCTCATTAATTTTTAATGGAGCTTGGGCAAAAGGGTTTGCCAATTTTAGGCTAGGATGGACATTTGTAAATTCGTGGTTGATGGAGGCAATTATTTCCTATGTATTAAATTTATCCCACCATTTAACATAAAATAGTGTTTGGTGAGGATTCCATTTTCAATTAATTATTGAACTTTAGAATCCAAGGTATTTTATATTTTTTTGAAAAATAATTTAAGGAAAGGAGGCCTTAATTGGTGAGGGTTTGTAAATTTTTAAAAGTAAATTGAAACATTGTTGTAAATAATTTAGAAAAAGTTCTATAAGACAGGACCATGAATGAACCACCATTTTAAGAACCAATTTGAAAAACTAGTTTTAAATTTTTTATCAAAATTTAAAAACCATGAGTGGGAAAAATCACTATTTTGATGGAGGAAAATTATGTGTCAAGCATCAATATAGTCAAAATAATTGTATTATTTTTTATTTGAAAGTATTTTAAAAGCTGAAGGATGGACTTCCCAATCCTCCATTACTATGATTCTGAGAATGATGAAGGAATGATAGAGGATCTTTCTTTCAGAATTATTGATTGAGTTAATATATATAGATTTTGTTTCTAAGTGAATGTCTTCGTGAAAACTGAGATTTTTGTCATTGTGTCCCGGTATATAATGGAATTCATGAATGAAATTGGCTTTGACTATTTGTGTAGGATCCTTCAAATGAGCAATTGAGGCTCAATATGAAAGAGATTTTTACTGGGTATTTTTTGAAAATAAGAAGATGATTTTCTATAATTTGAAATTGGTTGGTCAAGTGATTGGTATCAAATGATTGAGTGTTTGAGAATGGTCAAATTGATTGACCAGGGCTGCTTGGTGATTGAGTCTGATGGATCGAAGGAATGTTAATTAGGCTTGGTTAGGAGTAGAAGACTCCTCATTAATTTGGGCCTTGAGGACCAGATGTTGAGTCGAAGACTCTTCTATAATTGAACCATTCATCATTCTCACAGGATTTACGAAGTGATACTGATTCTTTTGGTTAAACATTCCACAGCATGCCTATGATTTTTTTCAAATCCGTCAGACATAACGAAGAAAGTTTCTTTGAGTATATGAAACTCTTTGATTGTTTTATTTGAAATTTCAATTTTAAAAATTGCTCGTACCAATATGTTCATAGTTAAATTTTTTCTGTTATCATAACAGATTTCATTGTCTTTATAAAACCTAATTTTTCACATTTTTCATACTATTGAATTAAGGTTGCGTTGAAGTCATGATTCAATTCAACTTCTTCTAAAAAAATTTCCAATTCATCAATCCATATATTTCTTGGATATTCAAATCCGTTATGGTCATAATCAATGAATCTGATTTTCTTAATTTAAAAGAATTTGGATTGAGTATTCTGGGTTTTACCTTCCCATATTCTAGTAGATCAAGATTTTCAATTTCTGTCATAGCATAACTTTGGAATGACATCCTGCATAAATTTACAAGAAGAGAGTGAGGAATCGAATTATTAATAAATTAAATATTGAAATTAAAAGTGTCAAGAACAGACTATTACCTGGCAAGAACTTATTCGAAAGCAATGTTTTTACATCTGAAACATATTTTTACAGATTTACAGTTAATTTTGAAAAGATATTTTTGAATTAATAGATCATTTTGAAATTTATTAGCAATTTGTATGATTCGATGAATTGCTGAAAATCTAGCTTTAAATTGAAACAATTTATTTTACTTGTAGAGATAGCTAAACTATTTTGTTTTATTATATTGGTAAAAAATTCAAAGTGTTTCCAATAATGTTTAACAAATTTAAAGAAAATAAGAATATTATTCATGCAACCAATTGAGAAATCAATTAATTGGTTGTGAATTTCATTCATTGTATTTAGAGCATTTTTAAGATCAAATGATATTACTTTCCAGTTATAACGACCAAATACAATTTTTTATTTATCAACTTTATTTACACGATTTTGCCAAAATCTAGATTTTATGTCAAACTTAGAGAATATAACAGCATCTCCAGGTCTATTGATTAAGTCCATTTTGTTTGGTATTGAATATATTATCCATTCCAAAACATTGTTAAAAGGCTTGTAATTAATTTCTAAACGAGAAACTCCTCGTTCAAAGATTTTAATTTGATTTTGAAGAGCATAATTTTGAAGTTATTTTTCAATTCTTTGAATTTAATTTCATCTTGTGAAAAGCATAACTATTTTTCTTTACAAGAAATTAAATTAATGAATTTAAAAACAAAATTTCATTTTAAAATTTTCAATTTCTTATTGTGAGAAAAACAAAGAAATTTGAATTTGACAGGTTTGTCCATGGGATAAATAATTATCCAATCATGCTCTGTTGTAAAAGGATACAACAGAGAAATGAATTGTAAACCTAAAATAATTTTGTCTGTCATATTTTTTACTAAGACAAATAATATTTTAAAACATACATTGGCTTGGTAAATATGAACTTTATGAATTTCATAATTAATATGCATTCTAGTACCATTGGTAGATGACAAAGATTCGTTTGTCTTCTTGAAGTACTTGGTAGGGACGACTCCTTCCCTCATATAATTCAAATAAGCTAGCTATTGTCATGAAATCAAAATCTTGAATTATTATTCTGACTATTATGTGTCATTTCTTAATCTTGATGTGTTTAAGAATTTTGATGAAGTTATCATCATCTTGATTGTTGACAATAAGTTCTTCCATCTCATTATCATAAATTGGAAATTTATTAGGTTTTCCTAATTCACTTGATTCATGATTTTTAGTTAGATTCTCTATTTTTAAAATATTTAGTTCTATTGTTATTTATGTGTTTGATTCTTTTAATTCTTTTATTTCAATTTTAATATTTTTACTTCCTTTTGAAGTTCATGTAAAGTAACTTTTTCTTAAACTATGTTCTTCAATTCATTTGAATTTTATTTCATCTTATAAAAAGCATAATTGTTTTTTTACAAGAAATTAAATTTATAGTTTTAAAATCAAAATTTTGTATTAAAGTTTTCAATTTCTCATTGTGAAAAAAGAAAGAAATTAGAATTTGACAAGTTTATCCATGGGATAAGTGATTATCCCATCATGCTCTGTTGTAAAATGATACAACAGAGAAATGAATGGTAAACCTAAAATTATTTTGTTCGTCATATTTTTTACTAAGACAAATGATGTTTTAAAATATATACTATCTTAGCAAATATGAACTTGGGGATTTCAAAATTACGCATTCGAGTACCATTAGAAAAGGACAATGATTCTTTTGTCTTTGAAGTACTTGGTAGGAACGAGTCCTTCCTGCATACAATTCAAATCAGTTCTTGAATCAATAAGAGCCATTATAATGAAATCAAAATCTTGCATTATTATTCTGATCATTCTGTGTCATTTTTTTTATTTTGATGTCAATAAAGATTTGGATGAAGTTATAATCATCTTGATTGTTCACAATAGGTTCTTCAACCTCATTATTAGAAATTGAAAATTTAGTAGGTTCTCCTAGTTCACTAGATTCATGATTTTTAATTAAACTCTCTATTTTTAAAAGGTTTAATTCTTTTGTTATTTCTGTGTTTGATTCTTCTAATTCTTTTATTTCAATTTTAATATTTTTTTTTAAGTTCATTTAAAGTAACTTCTTTACTTTACTTTTGTTGAATTTTTCAAGTGTTTGTTTAAGGCTTGCAGTATTATTATTATTAGATTTAGAATTTTCTTTCTTTTAAATTACCTCCTACGTCTTTCAAGGTATTCATGTTTTAATTCAATATTTTAATTTTACTAATTAAATCTTACAAGAGTTTTTTCTTGTTCTTCATTTTTATTTAAAATATTAATTTTTTGACAACAACTATCCATGCACCCCTATAGAGATGTTAGGAGAATCACCGTCAGAATTAGAAGAGATTGATTTGTTAGGTTTAAGGGATTCAAATTCTCCTAAATCTTCATTATTACTCTCATAGTATTCTATTGATTCTATGATTCTAAACAATTCTTGTTTATCTTATTCAGAGATTTTTAATTGATTAATTTTATTCTTTACTTGGTAAGTGTTGAAAAAATAACCATTTTGGCCATATTTAAAACACTTAACTTTACTTTTATCAACAATTGTTTTATCAAATTTTCATCTAGTATAATATTTATTCTTAGAGAAGTATTTGTCAAATTTTTTATTTTTATTATTGTGGTATTTTCTTCTATAAGGTCTGTAAACTCTTTTAGGATTTAAATGAGAATTTTTCCCATTCTTTTGGGAAGGAGAAATAGTGGGTAAACCATATTGCTCACATAAATTATTTAATTCATATTTGGTAATTTTTTTAAATTTGTTTATTGATTTTCATGTCTATGCACATTTTAGACCTTCTTTTTGTATTGTAGTAATTATTGTACCATAGGTAAGACTATTATAGTCTATGTTTCCTAGGTTATTACAAATGATTGTCCTAATTTTATGAGCAAACAAATTGGGTAAGCCATTAATAATTTTTTTTTCTAAAATGGTTGATTGCTATAATACCTTGACATTACTCTGGACAAAAAATATGTTTTTGTACCAGTCAAAATCACTTAGGGTAGGACACCTAAGATTGGTTAATTGGTCATGGATACACGAAGTGATATCACTTGGCTTTCAAATGAAATGTTCAATTATTGTGTAAATGAGTGTATTGATGGCATTATGGATTGTTTCCTAATCTTCTCCAATAATTGGGGTTCCTTCAGCATCAATCTTTACTGCTGAAAGGATGGTATTCTTGGATTCTTCAGTGATATATTTTCCCACCAGGAATGAAGCAATCCTGTGAATCTTGTATGAAAAGTTTGATTACCTCATTGTGAGGTAAATTGTGTGTAGTAATGTAGTTGTTAGCTACCATAGTCATGTACTGTAATTTGTTAAGGACTTCCTGTTCTGAAAGTCCATCAATATTACGTTCGTATAATTTTTCTGCAGAAACATAAAATTGGTTAATTAAAGATGATTAAGTAATTTGGATGTCTAAAGGAATATGCATTTTATGCCACTTCCTTTCCAAATTATTAATTTCTAATTTCTTAAGCATTTCTTCAATATTATGAATGTTTGAAGATCTTTGGATTGTGGATGATTCATAGGTGGATTCTGACCTATGGTTTTCTGATTCTGAACTACTGTCTTAGTTAATAACCTTAACAGAAGAAGATGATTCAACAGATTTACTCTTCAATTCTTGAAGTATTTTATCAGTCTATTTATTAAGGGGAACAATATTTAGAGTGGTTTTGTCTGAAAAATTTACTAAAGGTGTTTCTTTTAGGGATTCATTAGATTTAGGTTCACGAAGATAATCAACCTTATTCTACATTTTATCTAATTTTTTTCCTATTGTTATTAAGCTTTGATTTGTGTAATTGAGTTGTTCAACTAATTTTTTATTGGGTTCTTATTTTGAAATTTTAAGAGGAGAAGCAGTGATTAAAGAATTTTTTTATTAATAATAATTTTTTCAGGTGGTGAATGACTAGCAGAAATCACACTGGAGTCTTCCTTGACCCATTTGATCTTGGAAATTACTTTGATATTCTTCTTGTTAATGTCCTCGATATAATCAAGGAAAAATGTATCAACTTTAAATTCTTACATGAACGTCTTCCATTCAGTAAGTGTGACTTTTCTTTGATTCATATTATATATATCTATGAACCTATTACATCTTTGAGATTGATTGTGTCATTCATGTGTTGGGTTAAACCCTCCCAATCAGGCTTGTATTCTTGGCTTAGGTGCCTAAATTTAAAACTAAGAGTTGAGGATTCAGAGGACGTAAGGTTCCTTGAAAATCCAATTCAGTGGATGCTTCAGTTTCGTCAGATTGTTCAGACTTATTATCAAAGACTAGCTGACTTATTTGAGAATTTGTGGCTGCCTTTAAGTCTTAAATTTTTAAATTTTTAAATTTTTTTAAATTTTTAATTATTGTTCTAATTGTTGAATCTTAATATATTGATCATCATTATTAACAGATGATCCAAAAAAGGAATTCTTGGAGTACTAGACTGACCATACTCCTTAGTTTAATGTTAGAACTGAAAGATTGAAAATTAATTTTAAAGTGTCATCCATGTAATGCTGGATGTAATCAATATCTTCAATTGAGTGTTAAATTGGAGTGGGTTGACTTTCATTGGTTAAAAGCTAATTTGTGAGTAAAGCAATATTAAACCACTTAATTATTTTAAGAACTCTAATATTGACATTACTTTGACTAGATTGAATCAATAGGGTTTAATTTTTAAGGCTACTATTGATGGCTTGGAAGTTCATATTGGTTTTGGTAATTTTGTAATGCATTCTAAAAATTAAAGCAGGGGGTTTAAGAATATGAGGGTTTGTTAGACTAACAAACATATTTAAAAAATAATCAAAATGGATTTGGTAACCACTAGTTTTAATATTTAAAATTAAGGATTTAAGAATATGGGGGTTTGTTAGACTAACAGACAAATCTGAAAAATAATTAAAATGGATTGAACCATTACAATGTGAGGATTCAATTAATCCTAAAATATTATCATTAAAATTTATAAATCTTGCATCTCGAAAGTCTAACAAGATAGAGGTATTTAGGCCTCTCCTTGGGAGTGGTTTAACTCCAATCTGGACTAAACCAAAATTAAGCAAATTATATCCTTCTTCAATGTGACAAGTTTCATGCTCTTTCCCAAGAGCTTATATTTTCAATTGTTTTTACATGATGCTGAGACTTGAAGGAAGTAATATATCATGTTGATTTATAAATTTATTTTTTAAGAATTTTGGGTATATTCCATACCCTATGATCTACTTGATTATCTACTGGGTATTCAAAATTTTCTTCGTTAACTATGTCTGGTATTGTATTTATTGTAAACCTATTGTTAATAGAATAATTACTTCTAAATAATCTACTCATTGCTCAAAATAACTAAATTATTCTTATGATTAGGAATTTCATACTGTATTTTAATTATTAAATATGCTATGACTTCTACAACCTCCTATGAAGTTGACTTTTCTCCCCTTTGCCCCTACAATTACCCTACCCTCAAGATTTATGTATCTAAGAGGTCTTATTGGGGTGCCTGAAACAATCCTAAAAGAAATTGATACGTCAAATTCACATATTAGATTAACAAAGATTATAGAGAAATAATCAGGTATAAAATAACCAGCTACTTGGGCGGAGAGTGAGATTAAACAAAAGTAATTATTCAAATAAGCAATTAAGTAACAATAAAAGCAAGTACCAGCCATAAAAGCGGTGAAAAATAATAATTAAGCATATTAATTAAGAATAGTAAAATACCCTACCAGGTTTGACTCTGATACCAAAAGAGGTAAATAAGCAATTAAGTCACAATAAAAGCAAGAACCAGCCGTAAAGGCAGTGAATAATAATAATAAGCAGATATTAATTTAAACGGTAAATCGTACCAGGTTTGGGCTCTGATACCAAAAAAGGAAGAATTACTTATAATTTAAATAATTAATGACTAGGTATTAGAGAAGCAAGAATTCAAACAACAAAAAATAAAATTGTTATTTGAAGTGAGATTTAAAATTTAAAAGATTGAAGAAAATTAATTGGTAACGATTAACTAGTGCTCTGGCTCACTAATTAATATTGAGGAAAAAGAAGAAAAAATACAAAAGAGGAGGAAGAAAGATTGCTTTGTTTCAAAATAAGTTTCTCTCTGAAAATCGTTAAGAGTGAAAACCAGTTCAGAGAAATAAATGGGAGAAGGCAGCCTATTTATAGGCAATGAGAGTGGAGTTCACCGGGAACCATCACTTACATGCATTATTCTTTCCTACTGAAGTAAAAATATCTACATTACAACTTTTGACTAAGAATAGTAAAAAGGACAAAAGGTTGCCTAATTATTTGACAACTAGTACAATAATTGCATAAAAAGATAAAATACAAAGACTCCTTGATAATTGTATCTTGGACTTTATGACTCCATTATTGCTCTACCATGATTGTTGTCTTCGGAAAGTTATTGTGACTATTACAGTATATTGGAGTCATTGATAATTGCTATATTGGATTCTGATATTTCAATTATTGATTTTTTGGGGAAGCCATAACCTTGTCAATGACGGTTTTCATTGTGCTGGGAAGTCACCAAATTATTGATTCTTGATGGGGAAACCATCATACTTGTTGCATTATGCTGGAGGGCCATTATGATATTTGAATTATTATTTCAACATTGACATTTTGCAAAGAATAAATTCTTTTATTCATTCATCATTGCTGAGATTGATATTACTAAATGGGTCCTTCAATTGTTGAAGGGTAACTTTCTTGGATGATTGGGTTTTTTGGTCATTTGGTTTAATTGGGTAACTTGACTCTACGGACGATTCAGAGTCATATTTTTTATTGTCTTAAAAAATGAGAAGCCTTTTTTGGATTAATTCTTGCTTCGATGGTTTGATTTGTGGATCTAGGTTACTCATTAATTTTAATGGAGCCTAAGTAAAAAGATTTGCTAGTCTCATATTAGGGTGGATACTTGCAAATTCGTGATTGATGGATGCAATAATTTTCTCGATATTGAATTTATCCCACCATTTAACATAATACTGTCTGGTGAGGATTTCATTTTCAATTGAGTATTGCCACTTTAAAATCCAGGATATTTGTATTTATTTGAAAAACAAAATATTTGGGAAAAAGAGAACTCAATTGGTGAGGGCTTGTGAGCCTTTAAAAATAAATTGAAATATTGTTGTAAATCAATTGAAAAAAGTTCTAAGGTAGGACCATGAATAGACCACCAATTTAAGAACCAATTTGGAAACTTAATTTTGGAATAAATTGAAATATTGTTGTAAATTCAAAAACCATGTGTGATAAAAATCACTATTTTGATGTAGAAAAATCATATGCGAAACATCATTATAGTCAAAATAATTATATTATTTTTTATTTAAAAGTATTTTGAAAGTTGAAGGATTGACTTTCCAATACTCCATGGTTATGATTATGAAAATGTTGAATGAATGATAAATGATATTTCCTTCAGCACTTTTGATTGGGCTAATATTTATGGATTTTGTTTCTAAGATAATGTCTCTGTAGAAACTCATATTTTTGTCATTGTGTCCAGGGACGTAATGGAATTCAGGAATGAAATGGGCTTTGCCAATTTGGGCAGGATCCTTCAAATGAGCAAATATGGGCTCAATATGAAAGAAATTTTTGTTGGGCATTTTTAAAAAATAAGAGGATGGTTTTTTATAATTTGTAATTGGTTGGTTAACTGATTGAGCATTAAAGGATTGAGTAATTGAGAATGAGTCAAATTGATTGACCAGGGCTGATTAATGATTGGGTCTGATGAACCCAAGTATTGTTAATTGGGCTTGGTTAAGAGTAGAAAACTCATTTTCAATTTGAGCCTTAAGGGTCAATTGTGGAGTCAATGAGTCCTTCTATAATCGAACTATTCATCATTCTCACATGATTTTTAAAAGTAATAATGATTCTTTTAATTAAAGATTCTACAGCATGCCTATGACTTTTTTAAAATCCATCAGGCATGACGACGAAAGTTCTCTCTAGTATACAAAATCTTTGATTGTTTTATCTGAAAATTTAATTTTAAAAATTGCTTGTCCAAATAGGTTCACATTTAAAAAATTTCTGTCATCATAACCGATTTCATTATTTTTGTGAAAACCTATTTTTTCACATTTTTCATATCATTGGATTAATGCTGTATTGAAGTCATTCTTCAACCCAACATCTTGTGAAATTTCATTCAATTCATTAATCCATGCATTTCTTGAATATTCAAATCCATTATGACCATAATTAATGATGACAATTTTGAGCAAAAAGCGGCTGTCTTGCCATTGAGCTTTTTAATTTTAAAAAATTTTAATCAAGTATTCTAGTAGGTCAAAATTCTCAAATCCTCCATGGTGAAATTTCGAAATGATTTCCTGCATAAATTCATGAGAAATGAAATAAGGAATTGAATTATTAATATCTTGAATAAATTCAATATTGAAATAAAAAATGCTAAAAATAGATTGTTACTTGGCAAAACTCTATTTGAAATCATGTCAAAACAAATCATGACTTAATAGAGCAAATTGTATGATAATGGAATCATAGATTTCAATTCTTGGAAATCTAATCTTAGATTGAAACAATTTGATTTTTCTTGTAGAGATAACAAAATTATTTTGTTTTATTATCATGGCAAACAATTTTTCAAGGTGTTTTCAGTATTGTTTAATAAATTTAGAGAAAATGAGAACATCATCCATGTAGACAATTGAGAAATCAGTAAATTAATTAATGATTTGATTCATTATATTCTAGAATTTACTTGGAGTATTTTTAAGACCAAAATGCATTATATTCCACTGGTAATGGCCAAACGGAGTAACAAATGCAGTTCTGTATTTATCATTTTTATTTATCTAAATTTTTCAGAATCCAGATCTTATGTCAAACTTAAAGAATTCAACAGCATCTCCAAGTCTATTGACTAAGTGGATTTTATTTGGTATTGGATATCTTATCTATTCCAAAACATTGTTAAGGGCTTGTAATTAATAACTAACTGATAAACTCCTCTTTCAATTTCATCGGTATTTTAGACATAAAAGGCCGAGCAAGACCAAGCAGATTTGCTACTTCTAATAATGTTTTTATTGAGAAGATCTACAATTTTTTTTACAGAACTCAAACATTTCAGAATTCATCTGAATTGTCCTTGCCTTTGTTGAGATAATTTTTTTCATCTAATCCCTTAATATAAGATAGATTGACAGTATGGTGCTTCTTGTACCAGAAAGTATTGGAAATGTCAGCACACAATTCTTTACAAACTTTTTGTTCAAAGATTTTAATTTATTTTTGAAGAGCGGGATTTAGAAGTTGTTCTTCAATTCTTTTGAATTTTATTTCATCTTGTAAAATATATAATTATTTTTCTTTACAAGAAATTAAATTTATAGATTTAAAAACAGAATTTCATTTTATAGTTTTCAAATTCACATTGAAGGAAAAGAAAAGAAATTAGGATTTGATAGGTATGTCCATAGGAAAAATAATTATTCAATCATATTCTGTTGTAAAATGATACAACAGAGAAATGAATGGTAACCCCAAAATGATTTTGTTTGTCATATTTTTTACTAAGATAAATGATGTTTTAAAACATATATTGTCTTGACAAATATAAACTTCATGGATTTCATAATTAATATGCATTCGAGTACTATTGGCAGATGACAAAGATTCTTTTATCTTCTTGAAGTACTTCGTAGGAATGAGTCCTTCCTGCATAGAATTCAAATAAGCTCCTGAATCAATAAAAGCCATTGTAATGAAATCAAAATCTTGAATTATTATTCTGACCATTATGTGCAATTTCTTAATTTTGATGTGATTATAGATTTTGATGAAGTTATCATTATCTTGATTGTTGACTATTGGTTCTTCAATCTCATTATCAAAATTTGAGAATTTACTAGGTTCCCCTAGTTCACTTGATTCATGATTTTTAATTAAATTCTCTATTTTTAAAATATTTAATTCTTTTATTATTTATGTGTTTGATTCTTTTAATTCTTTCATTTTGATTTTAATATTTTTAATTCCTTTTAAAGTTCCTGTAAAGTAACTTCTTTTTCCTTTCTTTTAACTCTGTTAAATTTTTCAAAAGTTTGTGAAAGGCTTGCAATATTTTTATTATTAGATTTAATATTTTATTTCTTTTGAATTACCTTTCTAAGTCTTTCAAGGTATTCATGTTTTAATTCTAGATTTTCAATTTTACTAATTAAGTCTAACAAGAGTGTTGTTCTTCATTTTTATTTAAAAAATTGAAAGGAAAAATCTAACAAAAGATTTAGAAAAATTTGAATCTTCTGAATCTAATGAATCAAGCTCTTCCTAATTGTGACAATGATTCTCTTAACATCTTTATAGGGTGCATGGATAGTTGTTGTCAAAAAATTAATGTTTTAAAATAAAAATAAAGAACAAGAAAATCTCTTGTTAGATTTAATTAGTAAAATGAAAATTTCTGAATTAAAACATGAATACCTTGAAAGACTTAGGAAGGTAATTCAAATGAAAAAAAATTTTAAATCTAATAATAATAATACTGCAAGCCCTTCAGAAACGTTTGAAAAAATCAACAAAAGTAAAAGAAAAGATAAAGAAGTTACTTTACAGGAACTTCAAAAGGAATTAAAAATATTAAAATCGGAATAAAAGACTAAAAAGAATCAAACACAAAAATAAAAAAAGAATTATATATTTTAAAAATAAAGAATTTAATTAAAAATTATTAATCAAGTGAACTAGAAGAACCTAGTAAATTTTCAATTTCTGATAATGAGATTGAAGAACCTATTGTCAACAATCAAGATGATGATAAGTTCATCAAAATCCTTAATCACATCAAAATTAAGAAATGAGACATAATGGTCAGAATAATAATTTAAAATTTTGATTTCACTACAATGGCTCTTATTGATTCAGGAGCTGATTTAAATTGTATACAGGAATGACTCATTCCTACCAAGTACTTCAAGAAGACACAAGAATCTTTGTCCTCTACCAATGGTACTAGAATGCATATTAATTATGAATTCCCCAAAGTTCATATTTGCCAAGACAATATATAGTTTAAATCATTTGTCTTATTAAAAAATACGACATACAAAATAATTTTTGGTTTATCATTCATTTCTTTATTGTATTCTTTTACAATAAGGTATGATGAAATAATTACTTATCCCATGGATAAACCTATCAAATTCAATTTTTTTTCTTTTTCTCACAACGAGAAATTGAAAACTTTAAAAGAAAATCCTATTTTTAAAACTATGAATTTAATTTTTTGTAAAGAAAAATAATTATGCTTTTACAAGATGAAATAAAATTCAAAAGAATTGAAGAACAACTTCAAAATCCTGGTTTTCAAAATCAAATTAAAATCTTTGAACGAGGAGTTCCTCGTTTAGAAATTAATTACAAGCTCTCTAATAATATTTTGGAATGGACAATATATCCAGTACCAAACAAAGGGACTTAATCAACAAACCTGGAGAGTTGTCGTTGTATGCTCAAAGTTTGACATAAAATCTGAATTTTGGCAAATTCAGATAAATAAAATTGATAAACAAAATTACATTTGATCGTTATAAATGGAAAATAATATCATTTTATCTTAAAAATGCTCCAAGTATAAGTAATGAAATTCTCAACCAATTCATTGATTTCTTGATTGTTTACATTAGTATCATTCTTATTTTCTCTAAATTTGTTAAATAATACTGGAAACACTTTGAATTGTTTGCCAAGATAATAAAAAAAATAGTTTAGTTATCTTTACAAGTAAAATCAAACTACTTCATTTTAAAGCTAGAGTTTTAGCAATTCACTGAATCATACAATTTGTTAATAAATTTTAAAATGATCTATTAATTAAAAAATATCTTTTAAAAATTAATTGCAAATCTGCAAAATATGCTTCGGATGTAAAGATATTACTTTCGAACAAGTTCTTGCCAGGTAACAATCTATTCTCAGTACTTTTAATTTCAATATTTAATTTATTACTAGACTCTCTTACTTGTAAACTTATACAGGAAGTCGTTCCAAAGTTCTGCTATGACAAAGTCTGAAAATCTTGATCTAGTAGAATATGGGAAGGTAAAACCCAGAATACTCAATCAAAATTCATTTAAAATAAAAAAAATCCAATGGTAGAGCAACCGCTTTTTACTCAAAAATCTGATTCATTGATTATGGTCATAATGGATTTGAATATCCAAGAAATGTATGGATTGATGAATTGGATAAAATTTTAGAAGAAGTTGGGTTGAAGAATGACTTCAATGCAGCCTTAATTCAATGAAAAATGTGAAAAAATAGGTTTTCACAAGACAATGAAATATGTTATGATAACAGAAAAATTTTAACTGTGAACCTTTTGTGACAAGCAATTTTTGAAATTGAATTTTTAGATAAAACAATCAAAGAATTTCTGATACTAGAAGGAACTTTCTTTGTCATACCTGACGGATTTAAAAAAAATCATAGGCATGCTGTGGAATCCTTAACCAAAAGAATCAGTATCACTTTCAGAAATCATGTGGGAATTATGAATGATACAATTATAGAAGAGTCTCTGACTCAACAACTAGTCCTCAATGCCCAAATTAAAGAAGAGTTTTCTACTCCTAACCAAGCCCAATTAACAACACTTGGGTCCATCAGACCCAATCACCAATCAACCATGGTCAACCAATTTGACCACTTTTCAAACACTCAATCATTTGATGCCCAATCACTTGACCAACCAATTTCAAATTACAGAAAATGATCCTTTTATTTTTGAAAAATGCCTAGCAAAAATCTCTTTCATATTGAACCTCAATTTACTCATTTGAAGGATCTTGCCCAAATTACCAAAGCTAATTTCATTTCTGAATTCCATTATTCCCCTGACACATAGACATTCTCTTAGAAATAAAATCCATAAATATTAACTCAATCAAAAGTTCTGAAAGAAAGATTTTCTATCATTCATTCTACATTGTCAAAATCATAACAATGAAGGATTGGAAAGTCCATCCTTCAGCTTTTAAAATACTTTCAAATTAAAAATAATATAATTGTTTTGAGTATATTAATGTTTGGCACATGATTTTCCTGCATCAAAATAGTGATTTTTCCCATTCATGGTTTTTAAATTTTGATAAAAGTTTCAAAACTAGTTTTCCAAATTGGTTCTTAAGATGGTGGTCCATTCATAGTCCTGTCTTAGAGCTTTTTTCAATTGATTTACAACAATATTTCAATTTATTTTTAAAGGTTTACAAACCCTCACCAATTGAGGCCTCCTTTCACCAAATGCTTTATTTTTCAAACAAATACAAAATACCTTAGATTGTAAAGTGGTAATACTCAATTCAAGATGAAATCCTCACCAGGCAGTATTATGTTAAATGGTGGGATAAATTTAATACCCAAGAAATAATTACCTCCATCAACAACGAATTTACAAATATCCATCATAGCCTAAAATTGGCAAACCCTTTTACCCAGGATCCATTAAAAATTAATGAGCCAATTAACCTAAATCTATAAATTAGACCATCCAAAGAATTCAAACAACTCAAATCCAAACCTTCTTTAAAGGAAAAATCAAAGGCCACAAAGTCGGAATCCAAATTAGAGTAAAAATTAATCCAAAAAATACTTCTCCTTTTGATTTACAATAATAATTCTGACTATGAACCATCAGTAAAGTCAAATCACCCAATTAAACCAAACATCCAAATAATCTAATCATCAAGAAAGACTACCTCTCAGCAATTGAAGGAACAAAGTACCCAAAATGGTCGGCTTATGATCTGTTTCAAGATTCACAAGACCCATTTGATAATATCAATCTCAGTAATAATGAATAAATTCAGATCAATCAGTGGATGAATAGAAGAATTTGTCCTTGCAAAATGTCAAAGTTGAAATAATCAAGAAATCAAAAATTAAAAAAAATATCACAATGATTTTCCAGCATAATGCAATGATCATAATGATCTTCAAGACAAGTAATAATGACTTGTCCAAAATCAAAAATCAAAGCACAAGAATTCATGATAGCAATTATCAATGACTCCAACATACAGCAATAGTCACAATGACTCTAACATACAGCAATAGTCACAATGACTTTCCAAAGACAACAATCATGACAGAGCAATAATGAAGACGCAAAGTTCAATATTAAAATTATCGATGAATCTTTGTAATTTGTCTTTTCTGTAATAAATGTACTAGTTATCGAATAATTAGGCCACTATTTATCATTTTAACTGTTCTTAGTCAAAATCAGGAATGTAAAATGTTTTTACTTTTATATAATATAATAGTGCAGGTAAGTGATTGGTTCCCAGTGAACTCCACTCTGCTTGCCTATAAATAGGCTATCTTCTCTCATTTGTTCCCAAGAACTTGTTTTCACTCTTAACGATTTTGAAAGAAAAACTTGATTTAAGAACAAAGCAATCTTTCTTCCTCCTCTTTTGTAATCTCTTCTTCTTTTTCTTTAACATTAATTAGTGAACGGGAGCACTAATTAATCGTTGCCAATTAATTTTTTTCAATACTTGTAAGTTTTGAATCTTACTTCAAATAACAATTTTACCTTTTGTTGTTTGAATTCTCATTTCTCTTAATACTCAGTCTTTAAATACATAAATTGTACGCAATTTCACCTATTTTGGTATCAGAGCCAAACCTAGTAGGGTATTTTACTATTCTTAATTAATCAGCTTAATTATTGTTCTCCACCACCTTTATGGCTAGTTCTTGCTTTTATTGTTCTTAATTGCTTACTTGAATAATTACATTTGGCTTTAATCATTTTGAATTTATCATTTATTTCTCCATTGTATCATTTTACAACAAAACTCATGTTAAGACACTTCATTGTCTTAGGATCCCATCTAATAATTTTTTTTAAAATTGTCTAGACTGATACCTTTGAAATTGGAATAGAGGTATCTTATGACATATATATATATATTGTATATTTAGTACATTTATGATAGGTTATTCGTTAGTATATTTTTTTAGGTTCTACTAAAATAATAATGTTATATGAAGTTATAAATTTCTATTGTGTGTACATATTTATGTTCAGTGATTAACATATATAATGATAATTTTTTGAAATCCTAAGATTATTGAACACATTACAAACATGCACACACTCACGCATGCACATACACATAATCACGCACATGTTCTTTAATCAAAAATCTTTTTAATACTATTATGTGAGGTGATAGTAGAAGTGAGTGGGGTACTTGAGTCTGTAATCAACTAAAGATTTATAAAATTAATTCATTAATTAGTTAAATAATAATTAATATATATTTATTTTAAGTTTAAATATAAAATATACCTCTACACTTTGACTAAAAAATAAAATATACCCCTAAATTTTTTTTCATATTTTTATATCCCTATAATTTAAGAAAACTGCAAAAAATATGATTCTGTTAAATTAAAGGGTTAAAACTAACAACAACTGTTTCAATATGAAAATAACCCTCCCTCCCTCTTTCTTCCCATTATCTCTAATATAAAAAAGAGACCCATCTTTTCCATCTTCTTTCCTTCTCACTTTCAACTTCTTTCCTGGAAAAATGCTTCTGTGAGCCTCTCTCTCTCTCTCTGAAAACTGATTCTGAAGATATTTAATTGAGCGCCATGAATTGGGTTTATTCAAAACTAGTTTTCTTCTAAAGTAATCCTTTCGGAAGAAATGGTAGAAGAACTATTAAAGCTATTTTTTCAAGCTAACTATTAAGCTTCTATGATGGTTTTTTTGCTCCCCGTACATTGATTTTTTTGTTATATCTAATTATTTGGTTGATAAGGAATCCAATCCTGCTAGCAACATTCAAAGAATTTGAACATTCCTTTAACTTTCCCTTTATCAAGATTTGTATATATATGTGTGTGTGTGTGTGTGTGTAACTTTGCCCACCTAAATTTATTGAGTACAAAATGATGTTATTAGATAAGAGAATGATTTGGAAGTTTAACTGAAAACATGATATAAGATTTCAGATGTTTTTTCAAGAGATTCATATTTGCTTCTTAAGAATGTAAAGCTTGGTTACTTTGTCAAGTAATGCACACAGCATAAGATGGGTCTTAAGTTTTAATACCTCAAACAGATCTTAAGTCTTAAGCTTTGTAATTACTTTCTCTGGCGTAGAGCTCTTGAAATTAGAGAGAGAGAGAGAGAGAGCGAGAGAGAGGGGG